>NQII01003335.1:141425-152560 GCA_002778355.1 Clitarchus hookeri | reverse complement strand
TTGGGGGTCTCTACACACCACTCTTAAGGGCGTCGGACCCAAAGAAATCAATAATTTTATATTTGTACCAAACATTGTTCAACTCTTACACATTTTATGTGATAACATTTTCCTCGGATTAAAAAAACATTTAAAAAATAATTAGATGCAAAATACAAAATTCTTCTGTTAAATGTTAAATGTAAAACAATTTTTTGCTTATTTTGAACTTTTTTTTAAATGTACGAACTTTTATTTGGTGATTACATACATGTCAAGCAGTAGCCCCCGGCATTATTTTATGTTGTAATTTTTTTCATCTGTACAACTTAGTAGTTGCTATTACGGCTGTAACAGAACAGAATCATATAATAATTACCTTTTTGGGGTAGGACACCCTTAAATGTTTCGTCCGCTCCTCAGCGTAGAACCTGCTCTCGACCTGTGGAATGTTTTCTGGCCGCAACCCCACAGCTGGGTTTACACTTGAAATATCAAGCGTTAACCTTAGAATTATGACGTGTACAGAAGAACTCAGTATGTGTTGTTTAGTTAAGTGTTTCTTCACAGTGGCAATTAGTAGAAAGAAGCCCGTTGTTAAGGATATATAGTATATTCTTCTGTAAAACAGTGTTTGAAACTATAGCGACAATGCTGTTTTTTTTTCTGAACAGATTGCTGTTTTAAAACACTATGGTCGCCGCTTAAAATCCTGAGGGAGCAGAATACACGTCAAGCTTGTTTGTGCTATTTTCCATCGCTGCGCCGTCGTGACTCTTCCTTATGGCCGGGCATGACCTTGAGGCGTTTAGCAGCCGCGGTGGTGTAGTGATTAGACTGCTCACCTCCCACCAAGACGATTCGGGTTCGTTACCCGGCGGGGTCGCCCCCCGGATTTGTGAATGTGGGGATCGTGCCGCTGGTCGGCAAGTTTTCTCGGTGTCCTCCTGTTCCCCCCGCCCTTGCATTCCGGCGCAGCTCCATGCTCGCCTCGCTTCACCCTCCTCGGCTCTCAAGACCTCGATGTTAAGAGCCGCCCACAAATATCTACCGTACCCTCCGGCAAAATGGCGTCGCTCCAGCAGCATTCCGGAACGCCATTCGCCGACCAGCGCCTAGTAGCTTATTCACTAGTCGGCTGCCCGGCCAATAGGGAATCTTTCGCATCACGCATTAACCAATCGGACACAAGATTCGTTCTCACAGCCTCAAGAAGCCAGTGGGTATGCCCACATCAGAGGAACCGCCACCCCAATTCGTATGTGTAGGGCCAGTGACTTTTCGCGTTAAAATCGGAGCACACGGTAGACTTCAATACTATATACACACCTCAGCTGTTGTTATACCTCCATTGGCTGCTGGTGCCGTGTCCGTCTTTGACCAAGCCACTCGGGACTAAGTAACTCCGACACTGAACCTTCGTGATTCGTGCGCAAACGGTCAACACGGGCCAGAAAATGTTTTAGCCAATCAAAGAAGCTGGACGACCCTACAGTGCTTTGAACTGTATTTTGTCTCGAAATCTTTTTGCGAAATATCACTGCCCCTATATATGTACATGTCAATGATAAAATACAATTTTTAATTAATGTGAATAAAACAAGAAGAAAATAGGTGTCTTGGTAATGCTTAGTAAGAGATAGTTCTTTTGCAAAATATTATGTAATTGAGTGCGCATGAATGCGGTGCGTTCTCCCTTTGGTGAAATTTTCTAGACTTAGTCAAGATTTGCTTGCATGAGGCGGAGGGATATCCTGGAAGTAGAACTTGAGCAGGGCTACAGAGAAGTTGGCAGTAACCGTGAACGGACTATACAATCACGCTCGACACAAGTACAGTTCACACCAAAATACATGACGTACGCAACACTCGAACTTGTAAATTAATTCGGGACCGAACGCGACAAAATGGGCCTGAAAGGGATGAACGTAACTGGGAATTAACATTTTTGTATAGTCTGTTCACGGTAAAGTGAGCACTTTTGAGGTCCTAGTTACTTTTTTCCTATCAGCCATGTTTTTTTTTATCCGACACTTTTTTGAAATAAATATTACCGTGTAAGTAATAAATACAGTGTATATATTTAATCGGACTCGAAAGTTAACATCCAAGGCTACAATAAAATATATTTATTGACTATTCTTCCAGATGAGTAGGGCTTCAAAAAGTGCTCACTTTACCGTGAATAGCCCATATTATTGCGAACACTTTGCACCATTCATGAATTCTTGTGCTGTGTGATGGACTCGCTCTATGGATGCGGTAGGCGAACGCAATGGAGTCGCAGACGCTCTGGTCATTCGGAAGTCCGCTGGCGGAAGGCGAGGAAGTGCCGAGTCACAAACAAGAAGAAGAAGAAACGTGTTTAGCAGAGAAGAAAACTATGCAAATGGCAGGCAGGCGTGGGAGCCGATGCGAATAGTCAGTCTAGTGTACGTGACCGTTGTGTGACATTCCTAATCAAAAGCCGGGAGGGCCTTTTTTTTTTACTCGCCTTTCGAGGTGAGCTGAGGATTGTGACCGTGGTTAATTTTTTCTTATTTCTACTTTGGCAGTCGAGAGCAGCAGTTTCTGTTTCGCGTGGGAATAGGAGAACGTTGCTCTGACTTTTTTTTTAGGACTCTCCGATACAGCCGTTTCATTAAATTGCGACGTATTTTTATAGTTTTATTTATACTATTATGCAAGTTACTAACCGTACACTTTTTAGACAACCTCTAATTTCCTTCTTCGGCGTCTTTTAAAAATGTTCCCCAACTTCCTTAGCTGTAGTCTTAATTCGTTTGGAATTAACTTGCCTACACCTTGTTTGGGACACGACACGATGTCTGAAAAAGGCTATTGTTTTATTTGCATTTATTTATGCAACTACTTCTACGGGGCCGCCGTGGTGTAGTGGTCAGACTACTCGCCTCCCACAAGGGCGAACTGGGTTCGATCCCCGCTGGTTAGCAGGTTTTCTCGGGTATCTCCCATTCACCCCGCCCTCGCATTCCGGCACTGCTCCATACCCACCTCGCTTCTTCCTCACAGGCTCTCAAGACCTCGCTGTTAAGAGCCGCCCAAATCTCTTCACTCACTCAACTTTTTATTCGGATGTGATAGTAGGCGAACCAATATTTTTGTCTCTTATTTTTACAAATTTACCAACGATAATTTTTTTATAGCTTGTCGTCAGTCCATTTCAGATAAATTCTATTTTATTATTACATTTATCTGCCCCAACTTTGCCATGTTTTTTTATATTCCTTCCGCTATCGTTTTTGCAGGATCAATTTTTCCTTCGGAAATTACAAACACAGAATATCTTGTTTGTTTGATTTTACACAGTGGAGCTGAATTATATTTTTGTTCAAGTGAATTATTTAAGCTATGGGGAAAGAAAAGCATTTACACATTTTCAGCTAGAAATATTGCGTTTTGATAAGCGGTACAGTTTGATGCACAGAAGGATGTCATATCAGCAAAGGCAGTGTATACCTTTTTACAAGTACATTTTTCTGGCGCTAGATGTCAGCTCTGTTCGAAAATGCGACATTCTCTATCCCGTACTAAGGTTAATTCTACTCGGGTTTAGGAACAAAACTAGTTTTCTTATGGGAGAGTTGGGCATAGAGAAAATTTCCGCCGCTAGGTAAGCGCTAGTGTTTCTAAGAGGTCTCTTTTAATTAAAATGTTATGCTACCTGTATAATAAAGGAAAAATATTTCACTCAGTTAAGTAGTTATTTTATATTTGATTTAAGATTATTGCAATTATTTTGTTTTTCATCGTAGAAAATAGAAAAAAAAATCCGGTGCACACGCGACACAAGCGCTCACCTAGTGGCGAAAAATGATAGTTGACAAACTAAAAGCANAAAAAAAAAATCCGGTGCACACGCGACACAAGCGCTCACCTAGTGGCGAAAAATGATAGTTGACAAACTAAAAGCATTGATCTTCCTAACTTGAGTAGAATAAACCTTACACAAAAAGGTTGGCGGCACTGCGGGGATGTGTGTCGGACGTGGCCCCGCCTCGCCTTATCTCTCGGCGCTATCTGCGGCCGTCGCAGATAAAGCCCGCACTTCCTACATGTCTTATCGGCGCGCGCATGAGACGTCGAAAGGTCAAGTGCCGCCCGGGATTCGACCCTCACGACCCCTCCGGCCCGTTCGAGCACCTGTGTGCTCGAGTGAGTGTTGAGGGGGCCGCGGTGGCTGAGCGGTTAGACTGCTCGCCTCCCACCCAAGGCGAACCGGGGTTTAATCCTCGGCCGGGTCACTCCCGGACGATGTCGCCGGTCGGCAGGTTTTATCGGGGATCTCCCGTTTTCCCCCCGCTCCCTGCATTTCGGCGCCGCTCCATTCTCGACTCATTTCACCCTCGTCGGCTCTCAATACCTTGTTGTTAAAGAGTCTCCCAAATCTCTCAACTCAGCTCGAGTCAGTGTTGCCAACTGGCGGGAAATTTTCCGTTATCCTGGAAATCCCGATGGTTAGCGGGAATAAAATATAGAAACAAGACAAAACAAGAAATTTCGAAAATATGACATTTGTTGAAACTAAAAACTGGCGATATCGATTTTTCCAGGACAAAATAGAAGGAAAACAAATTTGCAACACATACGCTTTTATCTGGAGCACTTCCCGTATTGTTGTCATTATTCATAATTTATTTAATGGTCTTGGAATAGTGGAGTNTACGCTTTTATCTGGAGCACTTCCCGTATTGTTGTCATTATTCATAATTTATTTAATGGTCTTGGAATAGTGGAGTTAATCAACGTAACAGCAAACTATGTGGGTCGCGCTTTTTTTTTTTATGAGTTTGAAAATTATGGGAGTAATACGGAAATTATTGGCGAGCCTTGCGGGAATTTGTACTCGGAATATTTGGCAACAGTGTCTCAAACTGGCGAGGAGGCAGCACCGACAACGGTTCGAGCTCTGCAGGAGCCACCGTTAATAGTCTAGGCAATATTTGGTCGGTATATGCACGTAATACACTGAAGAGCCAAAAAAACTGGTATAGGCATGCAGGTAGAGGAAAGTGGACTCATTAGTTATCAGTAGAGACCAGAAAAATTCGCGAGTTCAAAGACCTGCAGGCTAGACTCTCCAGTCTTATGTACAAATATGCCGATATCAACCGCACATTGGTTGTCTGCCGTCACAGTAGAAGGCGACGGTTGGGCCAGCCTTCTCCAGGAGGTGTCAAACACCGCGTGGACCAATGGTTGACATTTTATTAACACACGCGTTTTGAATTTTAGCTTGTCCTGAAATGAATCCGCGAATTTTTCACGTCTCTACCCATTGGTAAACGCAGTGCGACGAGAACGCTGCACGCCAGTTCAGTACCTTGCCCATAGGGGCTATAGCTTACTTGATGCGCGTGGCAGCTTCGCCCTTATCGCTCCGGCGCCTCTCGGCCTCAGACATGGATACCAACTCCAGGTGGGCGAGAGCCTTAATAAGTAAATGCTAGCAACTGATGTGATCAGTAGAATTTCACTGATCCGCGTAGAGGAGTTTCGACAGCTCTACAGTGAAATTCGTTGATCTTGAACATTTCAACTGTTTACATTTTATAGTGTAACTTGTTATCAAATGAATCCCAATCCACGAAATTTCCGGGTTGTGTAATAACAGAGTATAGCATTAATTTACGTAACCGGGGTTACAACTTGAAACTTCGCGAGTGAGTGAATGAGGGGGGCGGCTCTTAACATCGAGGTCTTGAGAGTCGATGAGGGTGAAGTGAGGTGAGTACGGTGCAACGCCGAAATTCAAGTGAATGGGTAACCTGAAATCCCCGGAGAAAACCCGTCGACCAGATGTATTGTTTGGCACGATTCCCACATGCGAAAATCCGGATGTGGCCCCGCCGGGAATCGAACCCGGTTCGCCTTGGTGGGAGGCGAGTGGTCTAACCACAACACCACCGCGGCGCCTTGGATCTTCATGATCGGAAAGTAACGCGTCAGCGACTTCGGCGGTAGAACCGTCCAAGTATAGTATTTATGTATAGTCCACTCACGGTTAATTCAGACTTTTCTGAAGCCTCATGCAAACAAAGCAACCGAGTCTAGAAAATTACGCCAAAGGGACTGCGCACAGCATGCGTGCGCACTCAGGTCAATAATATTTTAGGTGATAACCATTACTTATTAGGTATTACCAACAGACTTATTGCCGCCCTAATTTAATTAGTTTTAATCACAAATACATATTACAAATTATAGAAAAATATATGGACTTTTTTAAAATTTAACTTTAAATATGATCTTTGTACTTTAACACATATATAAAGCGTTTGTGACGCATGGCATGTTTAGGAAACGACCAAAGACTTAATGCATGGGGTGATTTTTAAAAGGTTTGATTACCAGAAGTGAGAGGAAACCGCGAGCAGACAACGACTGGACTNAACCCGGTTCGCCTTGGTGGGAGGCGAGTGGTCTAACCACAACACCACCGCGGCGCCTTGGATCTTCATGATCGGAGAGTTACGCGTCAGCGACTTCGGCGGTAGAACCGTCCAAGTATAGTATTTATGTATAGTCCACTCACGGTTAATTCAGACTTTTCTGAAGCCTCATGCAAACAAAGCTTAACCGAGTCTAGAAAATTACGCCAAAGGGACTGCGCACAGCATGCGTGCGCACTCAGGTTAATAATATTTTAGGTGATAACCATTACTTATTAGGTATTACCAACAGACTTATTGCCGCCCTAATTTAATTAGTTTTAATCACAAATACATATTACAAATTATAGAAAAAATATGGACTTTTTTAAAATTTAACTTTAAATATGATCTTTGTACTTTAACACATATAAAGCGTTTGTGATGCATGGCATGTTTAGGAAACGACCAAAGACGTAATGTAATGCATGGGGTGATTTTTAAAAGGTTTGATTACCAGAAGTGAGAGGAAACCGCGAGCAGACAACGACTGGACTNGTAATGCATGGGGTGATTTTTAAAAGGTTTGATTACCAGAAGTGAGAGGAAACCGCGAGCAGACAACGACTGGACTTGGCTGGGGATATCTTGTTCCTGAAACTTTAAATTATAAACAAACGACAGCAAAAACCAGCGGTGGGAACGAAATACTGCCATTTAAAAAGCCGGCAAGAAAACTGTGGGATCGCGGGACGAAACGGAGGAAGAGAGACGCCGACGAAGAGAGTTGCAGGCGCGAAAAGGAGTTCTCGTCACCGCAACGGGCGGAAACGACGGTTTCACGCTTCGATTGGCCCCCCGTAAAGACGGCGCGCAATTGGCCGGCCGCGTAATTGTCGGTATTCCCAAGCGAATCCCGCCTTTTCTCTCTTCCCGCCGTCTATAATGACCTGGTTCGATTATCGAATACCTACCGGTTTTCTTGCCTTTTTTTCCTTTCCTTTTTTAATTTTTTTTCTCTCTTGCATTCTCAGCTCGACGCCGCGACACTCCTAACAGAAACTTATTTTGTTGGCGGCGGTGCGGTTATGTAACATTCTTCTGGAGCTCCTGGGCGAGTATCTAGTCCGACGATGACAACCAATCACAACGAAGGGACAACTCACCGTATTCGTGCGCACACAGTGCAGCGTAGTTTTGCATAAGAACTATTTCTTACTGGTCATTACCAACACACCTATTCGCTCTCTGTTTTATTAATAGTTTGGGAAACCCGAATTTCGCGAAAAGATTCCCGATACCAGCAGTCTTCGTTTACTTATTGGGCGGCTTATCTTAGTTAAAAATACATATATATTGTCTTAGTTGTCTGGCCAATCATGATTAAGTTACTGCGATACTGTACGTCTGTGATTCTAGGGTAGANAAATATATATATATATTGTCTTAGTTGTCTGGCCAATCATGATTAAGTTACTGCGATACTGTACGTCTGTGATTCTAGGGTAGATACCTAAGACTCGTAACACCACTTCATCCATTCTCTAAAGTGGACCTGAGCTAAAGTATCATGAAATACACCTGGTCGTGAAATCTTTTCGCGAAAATCGGGTGTCCCTGTTAATAGTAATTATAAATGAAATATTATAATTAATAGGCCAAATATAAGTAAGAATTCAATATAACCAAATACATTATATATATATATATATATATTTAATTTAACACAAGTTTAAAACGTTTGTTATACACGGCATATTTAGGAAACGATCAAACACGTCACACACGTTTTGAATTTCCAAAGGTTTTATTCAAAACGTGTGAAGAAACTGCAAATGGACTATAGCGAGTGCCTTTAAGGAGTACCGAATTGCGTGCCTCTTCACTTGGTTACCAAGCTTCTCACTCGCCGTGTTGAAATTGAGCCTGCTGATCGTGAAGTCGCAACACCACGGGGTTAACAAGTAAACAGTGAAGAAATTTTCTGTTAAACTTCCTAACGTGTAATAGCAAGTTTTTAACCTATTCATAGGGGCAGCGATATTTCGCGAAAAATATTTCGAGACAAGATACAGTCCAAAACACTGTAGGGTCGTCCAACTTCTTTGATTGGTTAAAAAAATGTTCTGTCCCGTGTTAACCGTTTGCGCACGAATCACGAAAGTTCAGTGTCGGAGTTACTTGGTCCTGAGTGGCTTGGTCGAAGACGGACACGGCACCAGCAGCCAACGGAGGTATTACAACAGCCGAGGTGTGTATATGGTATTGAAGTCTACTGTGGGCTCCGATTTTTTACGCGAAAAGTCACTGGCCCTAGCTATAGGTAGTGAGGGACAGTTACCATACATCGGTATACAAATACGGAAGTGTTTAGCACTGCTGCTATGTGGATTTGGTAGTGACTGTACCCAGTTGGCCTTTTCGTATACCTGTTCAGGAGCGCTACCTATTTTGTATAAGGAAAAACGTCAACGTAGCACTTTTCGTATCATTCCTAAACATTAGTGTGGTAAATTTCCGTACTATTTCTTAAGAGTGAGATAAGTAAACATAGACGAAATTGGCTTGGCGGAACATTTGACGTGGGCGTAGCCATCTCTGATTGGTTACTGGGTCTGCACTCTAATAAATTATTCACAAATTTACCCCATCAATGTTTACGTTTAGTGAGAAAGCGCGAATGATAGAGTTTTCGGCCAAACACTCACGGGCAACTCTTGTCCTCGAGTGAGTGAAGAGATTTGGGCGGCTCTTAACAGCGAGGTCTTGAAAGCCGAAGCGAAGGGAGTATGGAGCAGCGCCGGAATGCAAGGGCTGGGGGAAACGGGAGATCAAAGAGAAAACCCCGCCCGACCAGCGACATCGTCCGGGACGATTCCCACGTGCGAAAATCTGGGGGCGACCCTCGCCGGGAATCGAACCCGGCTCGCCACGGTGGGAGGCGAGAAGTCTAACCACTACACAGCCGCGTCCCCAAATGCGTAAAGAATTTATCTTATTTGTATAGTAGCGACGCTCAACATTCCTATATTTGCAGTCTGGTACATGAAATTAATTCCATACTATGTGAGCATTACAGTTCTAAAAGTTAACTTCATTTTTTAACTCTCTAAATATGAATTATTGTTAGGGCCTGTGATTTTTCGCGTAAAAATCGGAGCACGCAGTAGACTTCAATACTATGTATATACACACCTCAGCTGTTGTTATACCTCCATTGGCTGCTGGTGCCGTGTCCGTCTTTGACCAAGCCACTCAGGACTAAGTAACTCCGACACTGAACCTTCGTGATTCGTGCGCAAACGGTTAACACGGACCAGAATATTTTGTAGCCAATCAAAGAAGCTGGACGACCCTACAGTGCTTTGGATTGTATCTTGTATCGAAATCTTTTCGCGAAATATCACTGCCCCATAATTATTGGGAACGCCACTGTTTTAATCAGTCAACAGCACCTGACTTATTAGCAGTCACTTGAGTCAATTTAAGTCATGAATCAGTTAAGAAACACCACATTTCCTTCACTTACTGTTTCAGTGGTTTTTTCCACTTATTCATTAACCATTTGATTCGATTTTCTTCAGTGATGGTTTTTTTTTTTTTAAGTAATGGATCGGTTACTGTGTAATGTAATAACAACGCATAAACTAATAAAACCCATAACAATATTTTTTTAACGTTGGTTTTTGCTTTTTATAATACCATTTTATTAGGCAACGTGAACATACAGACTTTCATTCCGTTTTTACCTATTTTATTTTTGTTTTCCCCGTTATCGTCTTAGCGCTCGGTTTGAGCGTTTAAACTGCATTAAATGTTGTGATGTTAGTGCATCCACGCGTAACATTGGTTTTAACAATCTGAATGTTACGAATTAAACTAAAAACGGAAATGAAGGGTATAGAATGTAAATATATATATTTTCGATAAAATAACATAGACTAATGCCTATATTTTTCTCCTTGAAATTCGTTGTCTGCTTGGTTGGTAAGCTTGCGGTCTCGAAGCGGGATGATGTGGTTACAAATCCCAGGCATCGGGTTTTCGTTTACATGTTTCGAATTACGTTAAATTGCGCAGTCTCAACAGTGGCTATCGGAGGTACGTTTATCTCTAGTAATGCGTTGGCTAAATTCGATAAAACGACGTTGAATTCACCGCACGCAGTCGGCCGTCACGTATTCAATCAGAGGTTTTTTTTCCCCCGCCGATTCTAAGTGGAGCGATTCTCACTGATTCGAGTAGTTGAATTTCGCACTTATTCGATTTTAGGGTGTACATTGTCGGCTGGGCTGACGACTGACTATAGGCTATTCACGGTAAAGTGAGCACTTTTGAAAGACCTCTCATTGGAAATAATAGTCAATAAATGTATTTAATTTAAGCCTTAGACGTTTACTTCCGAGCGCGATGGAATACACACACGGTGTTTATTACTTACGTGACAATATTTATTTTAAAAGGCTGTTAAAGGATAAAATAATGGTGAAATTAAAAAATCAACCAGGGCTTGGAAAGTGCCCGCTTTACCGTGAACAGCCTATACATGCCAGGAGCTGATTGGCAATAGTCTTTCCCGACATGTTGCTCGCCAGTGACGCCATTTTGCTGTCGTGTGTGGCTGGAGTTGGCGGAATAAACGGCTGTTTCGCCCCTGCATTATTACCTACTCTACGATAACAAATCAACTCCCGAGTACTTCCGATCGATCTGTCGCAAGAATCGAGACGTCATTTGTAGCTTGGAACAACAACCACTGTGGTT
>NQII01003335.1:110933-130732 GCA_002778355.1 Clitarchus hookeri | reverse complement strand
CGCTAATTTTTACAAATTAATTTTGTTACGGGTTTTTGTGATGTATGAGGGGCGATGGTACTGAGTTTTTAGATTATTGGCGAGTAGGGGCAAACCTCTTAAATCCAATATGTTGGTCCTGACATTAGCTTACATAATCGATATGACATCACGATCGTATATGCCTTGAAAAAACGAGTCCGGTGATATATAACACTCAATACTTACGCCTCAAATCTTTTTAATCATACAAATATATTTAAATACCAATATTTTTTAATTTATTTTATTTTATCGGCTCCTCAGATTCCTTATTTAGGCTGATGTTCGGGATACCCCAGCCACAATGAGGAATTAGTCAGCCACATTGAGGAGCAAGTACTTTTTTCATAATTTTTTGGAAAATGGTGGGGGGGGGGGATATTAGGCCGCCAGCCGTGCCTGTGACGTCATGGTGGACGGCAACGATCAACATGGCGGACAACTCCTACCTCCTATCCCTGACTCCTGTGCTACAGAAGGAACGATATATAGCTACTGACGATAAATAAAAAAAAAATTCTTAATATTTCTTCGCACAATGGCCTGTATAGGAACACAACAACAGTATTCTGCTGTGAAAATTATGATAAAATAAACACCAGACTTGATCTGTCACATAAAAAATTCTGAGTCAGTGTGACAGATTTTCGATCACAATCAAGATTATACGAACAACTCTGCTTTACAGACACTTTAGTGGCCGCTTTCTATCTTCATGTTGGATGTACGCATTTTTCTCGACGAAACTACTAAATGCGTCTCGCACTTTGTTTTTTTTTTTCTACGAAAAGAAAACATTCGGAATAATATATTCATGTCGTTGCGCATACTTTAACTAGGGCCAGCGACTTTTCGCGTAAAAATCTGAGCACACAGTAGACTTCAATACTATATACACACCTCAGCTGTTGTTATACCTCCATTTGCTGCTGGTGCCGTGTCCGTCTTTGACCAAGCCACTCAGGACTAAGTAACCTCCGACACTGAAACTTCATGATTCGTGCGCAAACGATTAACACGGGCCAAAACATTTTTTTTAGCCAACGAAAGAAGCTGAACGACCCTACAGTGCTTTGGACTGTATCTTGTCTCGAAATATGACTGCCCCTACCTATAACTATTATTTTGGAGCCCTTGGATATAATTATAAACGGANCTTCATGATTCGTGCGCAAACGATTAACACGGGCCAAAACATTTTTTTTAGCCAACGAAAGAAGCTGAACGACCCTACAGTGCTTTGGACTGTATCTTGTCTCGAAATATGACTGCCCCTACCTATAACTATTATTTTGGAGCCCTTGGATATAATTATAAACGGATTTTTAGAGACTGCCGTATCTCACGACATACTAACCGGACACTAGAGGAACTAGGATAGGAACCTGTGTNAAACGGATTTTTAGAGACTGCCGTATCTCACGACATACTAACCGGACACTAGAGGAACTAGGATAGGAACCTGTGTTTGACTTCGATGCATACTTCCCGCCAATAAAACGAATGGTTCGCCGCTTACGAGTTTCTTAAGGACCCCGCCTACCTGCATAGTTTTTCTCCTTTTTTGGTCGAGAAGCGCGGGAGCTATAAGGGCTACACAGTNTTAAGGACCCCGCCTACCTGCATAGTTTTTCTCCTTTTTTGGTCGAGAAGCGCGGGAGCTATAAGGGCTACACAGTGTTCTCGTGGTGCTGCGTGTACCTATGGGACTTTCAGCGGCGACCCTATCATTTTATTAATGAAAAGTGAGTAGCGAAGTACAGTACAGGCTCCTATAGGCTATTTACGGTAAAGTGAGCACTTTTGAAAGCCCTTTCATTTGAAATATCAGTCAATAAATATATTTTATTTTAGCCTTAGACGTAAACTTTTGGGTGCGGTGGAATATATACGCTATGTTTATTACTTAGATGGCAATATTTATTAAGAGAAGGTGGTTGAAGGATATAAAATGACTGAAAGAAAAAAGTAACGGGGGCCTCAAATGTGCTCACTTTACCGTGAACAGCCCCTATGTCGTAGCTTGACTCGTGTCCAGCTAGTATGTTTTAAGATACGGCATTCTAAAATAAAGTAGTTTTTTTAACTACATATATCAGAGGGCTCCAACAATATTTACAGCATGCGTGGTAACTATAAATTAGGTACGATTCCGNTAGGAACACAACAACAGTATTCTGCTGTGAAAATTATGATAAAATAAACACCAGACTTGATCTGTCACATAAAAAAATGCTGAGTCAGTGTGGCAGATTTTCGATCACAATCAAGATTATCCGAACTACTCTGCTTTACAGACACTTTAGTGGCCGCTTTTCATCTTCATGTTGGATGTACGCATTTTTCTTGACGAAACTACTAAATGCGTCTCGCACTTTTTTTTTTCTACGAAAAGAAAACGTACGGAATAATATATTCCATGTCGTTGCGCATACTTTAACTGGGGCCAGCNCATGTCGTTGCGCATACTTTAACTGGGGCCAGCGACTTTTCGCGTAAAAATCTGAGCACACAGTAGACTTCAATACTACATACACACCTCAGCTGTTGTTATACCTCCATTAGCTGCTGGTGCCGTGTCCGTCTTCCACCGAGCCACTCAGGGCTAAGTAACTCCGACACTGAACCTTCGTGATTCGCGCGCAAACGGTTAACACGGGCAAAACATTTTTTTTAGCCAACGAAAGGAGCTGGACGACCCTACAGTGCTTTGGACTGTATCTTGTCTCGAAATATGACTGCCCCTACCTATAACTATTATTTTGGAGCCCTTGGATATAATTATAAACGGATTTTTAGAGACTGCCGTATCTCACGACATACTAACCGGACACTAGAGGAACTAGGATAGGAACCTGTGTTTGACTTCGATGCATACTTCCCGCCAATAAAACGAATGGTTCGCCGCTTACGAGTTTCTTAAGGACCCCGCCTACCTGCATAGTTTTTCTCCTTTTTTGGTCGAGAAGCGCGGGAGCTATAAGGGCTACACAGTTTTCTCGTGGTGCTGCGTGTACCTATGGGACTTTCAGCGGCGACCCTATAATTTTATTAATGAAAAGTCAGTAGCAAAGTTCAGTACAGGCTCCTAAAGGCTATTTACGGTAAAGTGAGCACTTTTGAACGCCCTTTCATTTGAAATATTAGTCAATAAATATATTTTATTATAGCCTTAGACGTAAACTTTTGGGTGCGGTGGAATATATACGCTATGTTTATTACTTAGATGGCAATATGTATTAAGAAAAGATAGTTAAATGATAAGAAATGACTGAAAGAAAAAAAGTAACTAGGGCCTCAAATGTGCTCACTTTACCGTGAACAGCCCCTATGTCGTAGTTTGACTCGTGTCCAGCTAGTATGTTTTAAGATACGGCATTCTAAAAAAAGTAGTTTTTTAACTACATGTATCAGAGGGCTTCAACAATATTTACAGCATGCGTGGTAACTATAAAGTAGGGACGATTCCGTCCTCGTCTGTGGTGTGATGTTTTTTTGTTGGTAAANGGGGCAAGTTTAATAGTTTCTTGAAAGAAAAAAAAACAGCATTTCAAACACAACTGCAACGCAGTTCAAATGCCAGGCATGCGGAATCTCTCCATTTTCTTTTTTCTTTTTTTTCTAACTACCCTAATTACTAACTGTGAAGTGTGCTTCTCAGAGCTAAGTCCCATACGCCTACATGAGAGTGAATTTAGGAAAGGAGGCGTGCATCGCGGCAATGAGGGATAAAGCAGCCATGGCCAGGTTTGTGGCCACGACTGCATCCCTGAGTGTGTAATAGCTGAAGCTATAACTAAGAAGGGGGAGGGGAAAAACCGGCGTAGACACCGTAAAAACCCTCCCGACAGGAGAGAAGTTCAAAACTTGTTCATGCATTAAAAAAATGTTAAAGGAGGCAGCAGGTGTGGAATCCATGCTCTTTAATGTGGAGTTGAAAACCTAGAAGAGAAAGAGGTGGGGCTGTGTACTTGTATGATGTACCAGGTCGGGGTGAAACTGGGGCGCCGGGAGGTGAAAGGCCTCGCGTGGAGAAGTGACCTCGCGACGTGGCGTTGTCCACCCCTCGAAGTACNTTTATCTTTGGTGGTATACAGAGGAATTTCAACTGTAAAATAAATTCAGTATAAATTCTCATCACTTGAACAAATCCTTTCTCCAAAATATTTATTTAATGGAAATGTATTTCCAACCAAAATCTGTCTCCAACTATTAATACCTGTAGATATATTCACAAAGACTTATAGTCTATCGATGATAAATTACTAGAGACCTGAAAAATTCGTGAGTTCAACGACCTGCAGGCTGAACTCTACAATCTTATGTACAAATCTGCCGATGTCAACTACACATTGGTTGTCTGCTGCCGCAGTGGAAGGTGACGATTGGGCCGGCGTTCTCCAGGAGGTGTCAAACATCGTGTGGGTCCAATGGCTGAAGATATATAAACACACTTGTTTTGAATTCTAGCTTGTCCGGAAATGAATCAGCGATTTTTCAGGTCTCAATAAATTACGTGTACACAGACCGTGGTTCTGAAAATAACTACCAAACAAGTCACATCTATCAGCTATTGCGGTGGCCCTTTTAAGTTTTTTTTTCTTCTAAAATTGGCTGTGACCCATAAGAATACAACTATTAAGGTGTTTATTTAAAAGTTTAAACCCTACGTCAAGGCACAACTTTAATAGCGCGGCGTTCCGACATTTTGCAGGCCAGTCATTCCATTTTTGCTGGCGTTTAAGGCTGGAGTTCGCGGAGTAAGCGGCATATTCGCCTCTATATTCGTATGTATTCTGTGATGACGGGAAAAGTGAGATGCACATTTTAAAATAAATTTTTTGTTATCGCTGTGAAGACTACCAATTTTTTTCCCGGAATCAAAATACTTTTTGGAAAATAGTTTTGCGATTCAGCGTAACTTTCATTTAACTTTATAAATTTTCTTGTGTTTCGGAATGTCATGTTTTTAGATTTTTAAAAAAATTTTGTGAAGTTCATTTTTTGGTCGTTGATATTTTTACAAGTTTTGGTTAATGGTATTTCTGGCTGCATGACTTTTGTTTCCAAGGCCATGGCACAGTTTAGCACATATAAATGACGTTATGTTCGTACAACTGGTCCGAAAAAGATTAAAAATCTATTGTATATATATTTTTTTCGCCCGGTTTTCTGTCCGCATCGATATTCTGTGCCTCGATGTAAATCGACACAAGAAATCGATTCATTAGGTAAAGCTCGGCATGCCTAGGGGAAAGTGGCAAATCGCCGTGGCTTGCGGCGGGAGCAGCCGGTGGCGTTTTAGACGGTGCACTCGCTACTGTCTTGGGGGAGTATAGTCGGTACCACGAACGAAAGCAGTTATGAACATTCTGGTTCACAGCTGTTTCCATGGACACAGCTTTGTCTCCCGCTGTCAACCCACTGAATTCGAATTGGATTGGAAAGGTCTTGTTAACGTCCACCCGATGTGTTGTTCCTGAAGGCCTATCAGGCGACGGCTTACAAAATGACATAACTTAAACTAACACCCACGCCTTACCCAGGTTTCGAACCAAGAACCTTCCGCACCGCAGACCCGCGAAACAACCGACTGCGCCGCGGGAGGTCGGCCTGTCAACTCTGTCAACTCGTGGTGTTTACATAAAGCCACTTGGGCTGAATGTCAACCTGTCCATTGTGTCAACTGGAAATACTTTGTCATGGAAATACAAAACTGGTTGTAGAACTCNTATATCGCAAGTAACAGACGGGCTGAATAAAATGTTTGGCTCTGTTTGTCTTGGTCTGTTGCAGAGTAATTTAATTATGCTTCGCTGATAGCATATTTGTTTTGCCAGCGCTGGGAAAAAAAACACGGCGTTAGAAGGTTTCTTTCCTGGAAATAGTTCAAGGAAAACTATAAGATGCCGCTTAAAAGAAAAACAAACAAATGCCTGCCGTGATGCATGCATCCCTTACACGACTTCCTTTCCTGTTAGTCCTATGGTACTCAGCCCTGAGACGCTGTTAGCTCCTGTCCCTGCCTCGGACGTAGACTTTTAATACCTAGCAATACGTTACGTTATGAAAAAAAAAAGTCCGTCGCTTCCGTCAGTCGTCCGGCTGTCACGTGATCTTCAACCAATCGTAGGGCAATTATTATTATTTTTTTTTCAATCAGTCCATCTGTAAAATATTACCGAACCTTAACTTTCGACGGACGTACGGATGAGCCACCGCCTTCTGACGTCATTCCTTGGACGAGAATACGCACTTCAAGATAAAATGCAAGGCGGTGGGCCTGTGTTTATTTATCTTTGGTGGTATACAGAGGAATTTCAACTGTAAAATAAATTCAGTATAAATTCTCATCACTTGAACAAATCATTTCTCCAAAATATTTATTTAATGGAAATGTATTTCCAACCAAAATCTGTCTCCAACTATTAATACCTGTAGATNCATTTCTCCAAAATATTTATTTAATGGAAATGTATTTCCAACCAAAATCTGCCTCCAACTATTAATACCTGTAGATATATTCACAAAGACTTATAGTCTATCGATGATAAATTACTAGAGACCTGAAAAATTCGTGAGTTCAACGACCTGCAGGCTGAACTCTATTATCTTATGTACAAATCTGCCGATGTCAACTGCACATTGGTTGTCTGCTGCCGCAGTGGAAGGTAACGATTGGGCCGGCGTTCTCCAGGAGGTGTCAAACATCGTGTGGGTCCAATGGCTGAAGATATATAAACACACTTGTTTTGAATTCTAGCTTGTCCGGAAATGAATCAGCGATTTTTCAGGTCTCAATAAATTACGTGTACACAGACCGTGGTTCTGAAAATAACTACCAAACAAGTCACATCTATCAGCTATTGCGGTGGCCCTTTTAAGTTTTTTTTTCTAAAATTGGCTGTGACCCATAAGAATACAACTATTAAGGTGTTTATTTAAAAGTTTAAACCCTACGTCAAGGCACAACTTTAATAGCGCGGCGTTCCGACATTTTGCAGGCCAATCATTCCATTTTTGCTGGCGTTTAAGGCTGGAGTTCGCGGAGTAAGCGGCATATTCGCCTCTATATTCGTATGTATTCTGTGATGACGGGAAAAGTGAGATGCACATTTTAAAATAAATTTTTTGTTATCGCTGTGAAGACTACCAATTTTTTTCCCGGAATCAAAATACTTTTTGGAAAATAGTTTTTCGATTCAGCGTAACTTTCATTTAACTTTATACATTTTCTTGTGTTTCGGAATGTCATGTTTTTAGATTTTTAAAAAAATTTTGTGAAGTTCATTTTTTGGTCGTTGATATTTTTACAAGTTTTGGTTAATGGTATTTCTGGCTGCATGACTTTTGTGTCCAAGGCCATGGCACAGTTTAGCACATATAAATGACGTTATGTTCGTACAACTGGCCCGAAAAAGATTAAAAATCTATTGTATATATATTTTTTTCGCCCGGTTTTCTGCCCGCATCGATATTCTGTGCCTCGATGTAAATCGACACAAGAAATCGATTCATTAGGTAAAGCTCGGCATGCCTAGGGGAAAGTGGCAAATCGCCGTGGCTTGCGGCGGGAGCAGCCGGTGGCGTTTTAGACGGTGCACTCGCTACTGTCTTGGGGGAGTATAGTCGGTACCACGAACGAAAGCAGTTATGAACATTCTGGTTCACAGCTGTTTCCATGGACACAGCTTTGTCTCCCGCTGTCAACCCACTGAATTCGAATTGGATTGGAAAGGTCTTGTTAACGTCCACCCGATGTGTTGTGCCTGAAGGCCTATCAGGCGACGGCTTACAAAATGACATAACTTAAACTAACACCCACGCCTTGCCTAGGTTTAGAACCAAGAACCTTCCGCACCGCAGACCCGCGTAACAACCGACTGCGCCGCGGGAGGTCGGCCTGTCAACTCTGTCAACTCGTGGTGTTTACATGAAGCCTCTTCGGCTGAATGTCAACCTGTCCATTGTGTCAACTGGAAATACTTTGTCATGGAAATACAAAACTGGTTGTAGAACTCTTGTCAAAAAAGTGTATTCGTTGGTGGGACGGACTATAGGAGCGGGGTTCCACGCCGTCTTGGAAGCCGGATGGAGTGATGGTGATCCCTAATGGAAGCGGGCGGAGAACTGTGGAAGCTTCTTGCTTTCTCTCTCTCTCTCTCTCTCTCTCTCTCTCGCCAGGGCAGGACCGGCGGAGGAAGCGCTGGAATGTCACGTGCTCGAGGTGAAGCTGTGACCTCCGCTCCCGGGGAGAGGTCAGCTCTTCTGGACGGGCGAGCTGGAGAGCGGGGCAGGGCGAGAAAGAGAGAGGAGCTGGCACAGGTACACATTTCCCGGCCAAACAAGAGCAGGTGGCTGTAGGGGTGCCCAAACCCGCGCGTCTCCCACGCGCCAGTTCTCGTGCCCGGGCGTGCCGAGCACGAACCATCCCATGACGGCGATCGTCGTACTTCGGAGACGCGAAGAAACACGAAGCGAACGGAGTGATTACGAACTGCAACTGCGGCGCGCGTTTAATTAAGCTTTCGAAGCATATTCGATATTCTGTGACGTCACAGAACAAACGAATACACCGGGAAATCGTTTTGTCCAGGCTAGCGTAAACACTTACATAAAAAAATAGATTTAATTGAAAAAAAAGGCGCTATAAATGACGTGTGCGACAATGTTATTGGTTTATTAACTTACAGCTCACCGATCGCGACATCTGTTGGCGAGAAAAGTAAATACCTACGCGACATCTGTTGACGGTAAAAGTAAACTCGCGCTGCCAGCAACCACCCAACAATAACATACATAGACTGTTGCAACTACATATATATATATATATATATATCGAATGATTCAAAGTGTTTTACATCACATTAGAGAGTATTATGTTTATTTCTTGGCCAACNATATATATATATATATCGAATGATTCAAAGTGTTTTACATCACATTAGAGAGTATTATGTTTATTTCTTGGCCAACTAGCGTAAAGTAAATTACGTGCACTGTCTAATTCTAGCTCTCTACGCGCACTCGTACTCGTGGCGAATAGCGCACGACAGAAATGCGATGATGGCCGCACAAAACGTAGGTTCGTACTCACGTGTTGCGTATATCACCGCTGCGACGTCATCAAACTCTCCCGACATTTGCCGTACAATGACGAAACACGAGATGTTCCATCTCAGCTCGCCTCCTAAGCGCGCTACACACACCGACAAAATCGCTTCTCAACGAACAGAATCTCGTGATATGTGATGTTCGTGTCCAACCCGATGATTCGCACTTAAAGCGATTACAGACAGAGCGGGAAAAGTAGACCAGTTAAATCAGCCACGCCGAAAAGTTGAGCTTTGGCCGAAATTTCTACTCGCGGAAAGTGCACAGACTTCCGCCGATATTTTCCGGAAGTCGGTTGGCTCACATGTTTTATTCTACAGCTAATTTCTTTGATAATCTACGTGTGTTGATGTATAGAAGAGTTCAACTTATACACTTATATATGAAATACGGTAACACTTTTATTAAATAAATGTAGTTCGTAAATAAATCGATAGATAGCACTAAACAGTAAAGTATTTTTGGAAGTATAAAACGTAATTACAGTCTCTCGAAAATCATTTTGTAAAAAAANATAGCACTAAACAGTAAAGTATTTTTGGAAGTATAAAACGTAATTACAGTCTCTCGAAAATCATTTTGTAAAAAAAATTTGCACTGCAATGGAATCATCAAAATATGGTAGAAGCACGAGATCGTCTATTTCGTTGTCCATCACTGATATTCGAATCTTGGTTTTGAAAATAACGGATGAGACAACGTTCTCGTAAACAGCCTGCAACCGAGCTGCAAAATGGTAACGCAGAAAAAAATCTTCTTNATAGCACTAAACAGTAAAGTATTTTTGGAAGTATAAAACGTAATTACAGTCTCTCGAAAATCATTTTGTAAAAAAATTTGCACTGCAATGGAATTATCAAAATATGGTAGAAGCACGACAGCGTCTATTTCGTTATCCATCACTGATATTCGAATCTTGGTTTTGAAAGTAACGGATGAGACAACGTTCTCGTAAACAGCCTGCAACCGAGCTGCAAAATGGTAACGCAGAAAAAAATCTTCTTTTCATGCCAACAACCATAATTTGTGTCCGCCCTGTCTATTCGGCGCGTCCGGCGTAGATGCGAACGAATCTTGTTTTACAAAGGGTTGGTGTTTTTATACAAAGACGGTTACCGCATAACTATCTCCACACGTCGAAACGGTATTCTGTAACTCAAAATGTCGCCGTGACGTTCTTTCGAATGCCTCGTGACCGTCTTTACACAGACACAGACCAACAAGGTATCTTTACGAAAGAGAGTGGAAACAAAAAAAAAATGGCCGACCTACTGAGGTTATATTAAAGCAATAACGCATCAGAGAGAAAAAAAAAACGTATTAAAATGCCCCGAAGTAAAGAAATATTAGATTCTATCATATTTCCGCACATTTATACGAAACCTGAAATATATTTAAAAATGAATATATTATTTTTCGGTAAAGATACCCACCAATGCCGTAGGCCACAGGTCTAGCTAGCACTTATATCTCGTGATGCTTGAAATAATCTTGGTAGGACAATCTGAAAACTTCTATCACAGAGTATTCTTGTAATAAAATTTTGACAATAATCCCGTGCACAAACGTTTTTTAAACCACTATCATTTATAAATGAAACCATGTGACATACGATAGCGCAATAATTGAAAAAAAAAAATGAAAAAAAAAAATTAAAATTCAACAAGCAAGAGCTATAAAGAGATGCGTTACAAGATACCATATAAAGACGAGCTGTNAAAAAAAAAAATTAAAATTCAACAAGCAAGAGCTATAAAGAGATGCGTTACAAGATACCATATAAAGACGAGCTGTCGTTACAGCTGCCATGTCATTATCATAAAGACGATTTCAGCGAATCTCTTATAGCCACCTTAAGTTACAGGAAACGGTTCCAGGGGTTGTATTTTGTGACTTCTGCTTCGCCGCAACCGTATTTATAGCAACGGTAAAGAGCAGGTATATACATTCAATGAATCTAAATTTTTTTGAGATTTTTTTATTGGCCCTGAAGGAGCGCACTTTACGTTACGTTAGTAGGCTGAACTACTGGAGTTAGGGAGTGGGGATAGGTTCTAGGTGAGTGCCAGACCCTAGGTGTGTGTGTGTGTGTGTGTGTGTGTATATATATATACGCTCAGCAAACAAACAATTGGGTGTAGGAGGAAAGTGCATCGATCGGCTAAGTGAGGTTTTGGAATGCCAAGGCAGTATTTGTGGCCGACTCGCGCCTGTAATAAAGCTAGGTCTAGGCCCGTGGAAGGGTAATGATAAACCGGCGAGGCCGCCGGAGGAAACCCGAGACTACAGACTTGCAGGATCGGCATTCCATGCTAGGAAGAAAAAATATTGAATTCATGCAGTGTATTACATACGTGCATTGAGTGTGAGAAAGTAAAAAATAATGACCAGTAAGTTGTGGTGGATGGTAGGGGGGTGAAAAGTGGGTGGGAAGTGGATAGTAGAGTGGAGAGAGTTAGGTCTTTTAGAGCCGATGAGGGTGAAGTGAACGTGGAGCAGCAGCGCCGGAATGCAAGGGCGGGGGGAAACAGGAGATGCCTGAGAAAACCCGCCGACTAGCACGTCGTCCGTGCACGATTCCCGCATGCGAAAATCCGGAAGCGACCCCGCCGGAAATCTAACCTGGTTCGCCTAGGTGGAAGGCGAGTAGTCTAACCACTACACTACCGCGGCCTTTTTTTTTTAAATGTGGATATATATACCCATTCTCTGATTGTCTCCGCGAGGCTCTCAAAGTGGACCTTTGTGTCTGATTGGCTACTGCGTGCTGCGAAAAGTTCCATAGTTACCAGGCTCTGATTGGTGAACGTCTTTCTGGTACATTATAGGCCGGTGACCGCCATTTTGTTGTCGTCTTTGGCTGGAGTAGTTCGTGGAATAAGCGGCTGACTCTCGTGTATGAAATCAGTACCTGTTGCTGTTCAAATTGGCGTTAGTTAAAAGAGTATTTTTACGATCATTTCAGTTCGTTTATTATTTNATCAGTACCTGTTGCTGTTCAAATTGGCGTTAGTTAAAAGAGTATTTTTACGATCATTTCAGTTCGTTTATTATTTCGTACCAAGCTACAAAGTAAATGCTGGACAAGAAGCCAGAATCGCAGGTTGTCAAGAACTAATTAAGTGACGGTAANCGTACCAAGCTACAAAGTAAATGCTGGACAAGAAGCCAGAATCGCAGGTTGTCAAGAACTAATTAAGTGACGGTAAATGCTGTGTATTAAAGCGTGGAGTAACCTACACAGATCTAGATCGTCCCATTTCCCCGCAATTTTAACCCGTTCAACCACAGTGTCTGCGCTCATGGACACATTGCAAATGAACTCCATCTATGACCGGTGCTGTATACAAGGCATCAGTCCCCAAAACTTTGAGAGCCTTCCTTGTATAGGCAATTCACGGCTACTTCGCACTTTTCTCAAGCCCTACTGAAGTTCTACTTCCACGATATTCCTCCGCCTCGTGCAAACAAGGCTTAACCGAGTCTAGAAAATTACATCGAATGGACAGTGTACCGCATTCGTCCGCAATCAGTGTAATGGAATTTTGCATAATAACTATTTCTTACTAGGTATTACCAACCCACCTTTTTTTCTCCCTGATTTTATTCATATTGATTATGAATGAAATATTATTATTTTTTGTTTACACATGTATAACACACTTGTGGTACGTGGAATATTTAGGAATTAACCAAGCACGTCAATCATAGGGTTATTTTTCAATGGTTTGTTTAAGAAAGGGTTAAGAAACCTCGAAAAGGGGCAGTGATATTTATATATTTCGCGAAAAGTTNTTTCAATGGTTTGTTTAAGAAAGGGTTAAGAAACCTCGAAAAGGGGCAGTGATATTTATATATTTCGCGAAAAGTTATCGAGACAAGATACAGTCCAAAGCATTTGACAGAGGTTTGCGTGGAGCCGCCGTGGATCGAAGTCACGAATACTCGAATGTTTATCGGGCGTACTGTTGTGAGAGTAGACTCTCTTGGTGCCTCGGAGACAAAGTCTNTTTTCAATGGTTTGTTTAAGAAAGGGTTAAGAAACCTCGAAAAGGGGCAGTGATATTTATATATTTCGCGAAAAGTTTTCGAGACAAGATACAGTCCAAGAGCACCGATCGCGTCGATGACCTTGCACGGCTGCGAAAGTAATGAGTGTGGTATCTTCTGGTGAGACAAGGTACGCACTTCTCTCGTTACCTGCACCGTGATACAAAAAAAAAATGCCGGACAGACTTTAAGTTGTGCGAGGCACTTCAGTCTGAAGAACTGGCCGCATAATCTCAGAATATCGCGGTTTGAAACAATAACACGTAAAAAAAAATTGCACGTCTTTTAGAAGTATGTCATGGACAGCGATTAAATTTTATTTGTTCGACGTGCTATCAGTCCTCCTTTCTTGTCTGCAGAGCTAATAGAGTGAATTGACATATCACTAGGGACAGTAGACTTCAATACTATATACACACATCAGCTGTTGTTATACCTCCATTGGCTACTCTTGCCGTGTCTGTCTTTGACAAAGCCACTCAGGAGTAAGTAAATCCGACACCAACCCGTCGTGATTCGTGCGCAAACGGTTGACACCGGCCAGAAATTTTTTTAGCCAATCAAAGAAGCTGGACGACCATACAGTGCTTTGGACTGACTGTATCGTGTCTCANTTGACATATCACTAGGGACAGTAGACTTCAATACTATATACACACATCAGCTGTTGTTATACCTCCATTGGCTACTCTTGCCGTGTCTGTCTTTGACAAAGCCACTCAGGAGTAAGTAAATCCGACACCAACCCGTCGTGATTCGTGCGCAAACGGTTGACACCGGCCAGAAATTTTTTTAGCCAATCAAAGAAGCTGGACGACCATACAGTGCTTTGGACTGTATCTTGTCTCGAAATTTTTTCGGGAAATATCACTACCCCTACATATCACATAGTGGTATTTAGAAAAATGTCTTTGAGTTATTAGTTGACGCCTTGGCATTTCGTTTAGATATGTTCCATTTGCGCTGATTTCGCTATTTCGGACCAGTCATATCCCAAAACTTTAAATTCCTGAATGATTTATCTATGTATAAATTCTGTGTCCGTTTGTTCGGAAGCGTGTAACTCCCGAAATAATCAACCAATTTTCATTCAGTTTTTTTATAAACCTTCCTTTCGTTCCCACGAGTGTTTGTTCACCTTTCTTTTTTATCTGTATTACCTGCATAGGTACTGAAATCTACAAAAAGCTCATTTTTACCTTGCTTTCGCGCCAGGAAGCTCCTTTGTTGACAGCTGTCTCTTTGAACATTTCTGTTTGTTCTCAATGTTTTATATATATATATATATACATATACTTCTTTCAACTAATTTCACATAAATGAATAGAACCAAAATCTTTTATGCCACAGCAACGCGTGGCCGGGTAAGCTAGTTATTTATATTATTGCACCTTTTTCTCTCGTTAGACTGCAGTGATATTATGCTAGAGCCAGGTGCACTACTTATGAACTGAATTTACCGTAAGTTTACTTNTTTACCTTGCTTTCGCGCCAGGAAGCTCCTTTGTTGACAGCTGTCTCTTTGAACATTTCTGTTTGTTCTCAATGTTATATATATATATATATATATATATATATACACTTCTTTCAATTATTTTCACATAAATGAATAGAACCAAAATCTTTTATGCCACAGCAACGCGTGGCCGGGTAAGCTAGTTATTTATATTATTGTACCTTTTTTTCTCGTTAGACTGCAGTGATATTATGCTAGAGCCAGGTGCACTACTTATGAACTGAATTTACCGTAAGTTTACTTNCTCTCGTTAGACTGCAGTGATATTATGCTAGAGCCAGGTGCACTACTTATGAACTGAATTTACCGTAAGTTTACTTGCATTAACAGCCGTGTTGTAATGAAAGCGCAATGGCATGTTTGGCTCGTGTTCTGCAGGACAGAGGTTCGACTACTGACGAATACACGGAACAGCAAATTTTTCCTACGTAGAGGTTATTTCCGTGTCCTCTAACCAACGGTTTCGGGTTTCGAGTTTCACGTGAATCATGGACTTGTATGTGTGCGTTTCTCGCTCCGCGTGTGTGTGTGTTGTTGTTTTAAATGTAAGCCACTTTTTGACTAAACCAAAAACATAAGACCAAATCAGCGAATGTTTACGAGGCGTTCTACTTCATTTTGCTTGAATACCGATGGCTAGGGCAAGTGGCTTTTCGCGTAAAAATCGGAGCACACAGTAGACTTCAATACTATATACACACCTCAGCTATTCGAAAAAAGTAAAAACAAATTATTACAATTTATGGATAAAACACAAGTAAAAGTTCAACTNACACACCTCAGCTATTCGAAAAAAGTAAAAACAAATTATTACAATTTATGGATAAAACACAAGTAAAAGTTCAACTGTACCAAAAATTTAGTACTATTTTAACACTAGTTTAAAGCTCTTGTGATATATGATATATTAAGAAATCAAATAAAACACGTCATACAAGGGGGTGTTTATTTTTTTCGAAGGCTTGATTTTAAAAGCGTGAATAAACGGCTTACGTAAGCTACAGACAATCAGTCTCGTCTATCCTGCGACACCACCGCGGCTCCTCCGAAGGGTCCGGGAGCGGANACACACCTCAGCTATTCGAAAAAAGTAAAAACAAATTATTACAATTTATGGATAAAACACAAGTAAAAGTTCAACTCTACCAAAAATTTAGTACTTTTATTTTAACACTAGTTTAAAGCTCTTGTGATATATGATATATTAAGAAATCAAATAAAACACGTCATACAAGGGGGTGTTTATTTTTTTCGAAGGCTTGATTTTAAAAGCGTGAATAAACGGCGTACGTAAGCTACAGACAATCAGTCTCGTCTATCCTGCGACACCACCGCGGCTCCTCCGAAGGGTCCGGGAGCGGANTTACGTAAGCTACAGACAATCAGTCTCGTCTATCCTGCGACACCACCGCGGCTCCTCCGAAGGGTCCGGGAGCGGAAATGCTTTCGCAGCCTAGGCGTTCGCCTTTTTCCCACCGACGCCGCTGCTTCCAGCGAGAGACACGAACAGAAACAAACGACCGCGGGCGAGGAGTCGTGACTCTAGACGGGGTGCTTAATGCCGCGAAGATATTTTCGCGATTCGTCGGCGGGTCGCGGGGCGACAGATGCCAGGCGGGGAGAAGCCGCCGAAGATGAGCCCAACTGTTAAAAAAAAAGGAATAAACAACACCTGCATTCACTCGGGGAAGACGCATTAGCGAAAGGGAGGAGGCGGCGTGTGTGAATAGAGAACGTAAACACGAGCCGCCGAGGCGAACGTGCGGGATGGCTCGCTCGTTAGGCCGGCAGCCGTGGAAGATCGGTCAAAGCGCCCGTGGATGATGAAAAATAAGAAGAANGGGATGGCTCGCTCGTTAGGCCGGCAGCCGTGGAAGATCGGTCAAAGCGCCCGTGGATGATGAAAAATAAGAAGAAGAAGAAAAGGCGCCAGACGACAGGTGCGTGGTGTAAGTCACCCGCGATCCTGGCGGATGTACTCACCACGGACTATAAGATACGGTACATTCCGTTCGCGGTTTCTTCACACTCACTGAATCGAACGTCTGAAAAATAACCCCATTTACATGTCTGATTGTTTCCTAAATACGCCACGCACAACAAGTGTTTCACAAATCCGTTAACATTTAATTACCTCATTTTTGATAGAATTAAACATTTGCTTATAATTTCTCAATTAATTATAATGTTTTATTCGTGATTAATATCAATAAAAACAGGGAGAAAATAGGCGTGTTGGTAATGGCTAGTTAGAAATAGTTCCCATACAAAATAGTTTTACACTGAGTGCGCACGGATACAGTGTGTTGTCCCTTTTGGTGTAATTTTCTAGCTTTGGTTGGCATGAGGCGGACGAATATCCTCGAAGCAGAAATTTAACGGGGCTTTAGAAAAGTTGGAAGTAACCGTGTACGGACTAAAGACCGATTATCGTGGCCAATTTTTTTGAACACATGAAGCAACTTATACGAAATATTATTTATGATAGAAGGAATATGGTTAACAGAGGAATGTAGTTATCTTCCAGGCGTGACAGTACAGTAAATTACAAGCTAATAAAGTTGAGTAGAGTGATTTGGGCGGCTCTTAACAACGGGGTCTTGAGAGCCGATGTGAGTTAAATAAGGCGAGAACGAAGCAGCGCTGGGAATGCAAGGGCCGGGGGAAACGGGATGTCCGCGAGAGAACCCGCCGACCAGCGGGCGGCGTAGTCCGGCACGATTCCCGCTTGCGAAAATCTGGGAGTGGCGCGGCCGGATATTGAACACCCGGTTCGCCTTGGTGGAAGGCGTGCAGGCTAACCACTCAGCCACCGTGGCCCCGCTGATACGATTGATAAATTGCAAATAGTACACACGGTAAATACCTAGGTGCAAGTCCAAATCATTATTATAATTTAATTGTACGTCAAATAATAGCAGAGCGTTGTTTTGCAAAATTAGCTCATAAAACTCACTGCGTAAGGAAATCATATAAAATATTTCAGGTTTTTTTTCTATGTGTGAAAAAGCAGGGCTTTTCGCAGGACACTTCATTAAAGAAGGACATTTCGTGACTTTATTTGGCCTTTCGCATTCCGCAGGACAAAGCATTTGAAAAAGAAAAAAAAAGAACTGCCCTCCGAAAAGCAGGACGTCTGGCCATTTAAATTATCTTCTTCTCCCTATGTACCGACAT
The DNA here is from genome assembly GCA_002778355.1 of Clitarchus hookeri. Taxonomy (NCBI): domain Eukaryota; kingdom Metazoa; phylum Arthropoda; class Insecta; order Phasmatodea; family Phasmatidae; genus Clitarchus; species Clitarchus hookeri. Next base: position 112,854 of record NQII01003335.1, on the reverse strand, counting down.
TGGCCTACCCGACACCAACACAATTGTCATAGTCACGTGGTGAACAGCAATGATCGTGTTTGTATAAGTTTCAAAAGACGAGCCCTTTCAAATGAATAAAATGCTTTTACCAATTTGAATTCAATCTAATTGCTTTCACCATTTTAAAAATACGTCAGAGAAAGTATACAAACATCTCAAAACACTTGTTTGCATAAACAGTGTGCCAAGCTCAATAATTATCCACGCCGTTTATGACAGTCGTATTAGCAGAAAAGTAGTCCGATTTTGGCACGGAGTCGTTATTCGCAGCTCGGGCTNGGGATGGCTCGCTCGTTAGGCCGGCAGCCGTGGAAGATCGGTCAAAGCGCCCGTGGATGATGAAAAATAAGAAGAAAAAAAAGGCGCGAGACGACAGGTGCGTGGTGTAAGTCACCCTCGATCCTGGCGGATGTACTCACCACGGACTATAAGATACGGTACATTCCGTTCGCGGTTTCTTCACACTCACTGAATCGAACGTCTGAAAAATCACCCCATTTACGACATGTCTGGTTGTTTCCTAAATACGCCATGCACAACAAGTGTTTCACAAATCCGTTAACATTTAATTACCTCATTTTTGATAGAATTAAACATTTGCTTATAATTTCTCAATTAATTATAATGTTTTATTCGTGATTAATATCAATAAAAACAGGGAGAAAATAGGCGTGTTGGTAATGGCTAGTTAGAAATAGTTCCCATACAAAATAGTTTTACACTGAGTGCGCACGGATACAGTGTGTTGTCCCTTTTGGTGTAATTTTCTAGCTTTGGTTGGCATGAGGCGGACGAATATCCTCGAAGCAGAAATTTAACGGGGCTTTAGAAAAGTTGGAAGTAACCGTGTACGGACTATAGACCGATTATTGTGGCCAATTTTTTTGAATACATGAAGCAACTTATACGAAATATTATTTATGATAGAAGGAATATGGTTAACAAAGGAATGTAGTTATCTTCCAGGCGTGACAGTACAGTAAATTACAAGCTAATAAAGTTGAGTAGAGTGATTTGGGCGATTTTTAACAACGGGGTCTTGAGAGCCGATGTGAGTTAAATAAGGCGAGAACGAAGCAGCGCTGGGAATGCAAGGGCGGGGGAAACGGGATGTCCCCGAGAAAACCCGGGCGGCGTAGTCCGGCACGATTCCCGCTTGCGAAAATCTGGGAGTGGCCCGGCCGGATATTGAACACCCGGTTCGCCTTGGTGGAAGGCGTGCAGGCTAACCACTCAGCCACCGTGGCCCCGCTGATACGATTGATAAATTGCAAATAGTACACACGGTAAATACCTAGGTGCAAGTCCAAATCATTATTATAATTTAATTGTACGTCAAATAATAGCAGAGCGTTGTTTTGCAAAATTAGCTCATAAAACTCACTGCGTAAGGAAATCATATAAAATATTTCAGGTTTTTTTTCTATGTGTGAAAAAGCAGGGCTTTTCGCAGGACACTTCATTAAAGAAGGACATTTCGTGACTTTATTTGGCCTTTCGCATTCCGCAGGACAAAGCATTTGAAAAAGAAAAAAAAAGAACTGCCCTCCGAAAAGCAGGACGTCTGGCCATTTAAATTATCTTCTTCTCCCTATGTACCGACATTGGCCTACCCGACACCAACACAATTGTCATAGTCACGTGGTGAACAGCAATGATCGTGTTTGTTTAAGTTTCAAAAGACGAGCCCTTTCAAATGAATAAAATGCTTTTACCAATTTGAATTCAATCTAAATGCTTTCACCATTTTAAAAATACGTCAGAGAAATTGAACAAACATCTCAAAACACTTGTTTACATAAACAGTGTGCCAAGCTCAATAATTATCCACGCCGTTTATGACAGTCGTATTGGCACAGAGTCGTTATTCACAGCTAAGGCTCGCACTCCCCCCCCCCCC
>NQII01003335.1:77205-109846 GCA_002778355.1 Clitarchus hookeri | reverse complement strand
TAAGCTATGGGTTCGAATCCCAAGTGGCTTGGGTGTTAGTCCGAGTTAGATCATAAGTTAGTTTGTAAGCCGTTCCCCTGATAAGCCCTCATACATAACACCGGGAGACATTAATGAGCCCTTTCCAATCCAAATCCAATTCGTCTGCAATATCATGGCGAAAATAAAAATTATTAGCTCAAGATATCCAGTATCGACATCTTCATGAATGGGATAGACTTATTTTTAAGTAGCCATCGGATTTTGTGTTGAGTATCACTTGTTGGAAATGAAATCAGCGGAAACTGCAAAACACATACACTTTTGTTAGAGAAATAATTTGTTCAGGCATATTCAAACTAAATGCATTCNAAACACATACACTTTTGTTAGAGAAATAATTTGTTCAGGCATATTCAAACTAAATGCATTCTTCCGTCGCATTATGCGTTGCAACTCTACGGCATCGGAGACAGCAGCTTAAAAGTTTACCCACTGCGTAGAAAGTACGAATCCTTTGCCGATTTACCACACTGTTTTTTTTTTAAATTGTTTTATAATACTGTAAATGAGATGACCGTGCACTTATGACATATATTTTCAGAATCCACTCAACTATACTCCAACTCTCCCTCGGCGGCCAACTATGGACATTGGGAAATCTGCCTACCCGGATGGCACGCATTATTCTGAATATCCATGACCACTATGGGAACAAATACGCAACTTTTTTTAAAGACTGAAAAACGTAGCACATGTAAATGTCATCGGCAGGGGCAGTGATATTTCACGAAATATTTTGAGTGGGTAATGCCTAGTAAGAAATAGTTGTTATGCAAAATATTATTACACTGAGTGCGTATAAATTCGGTGCGTTTTTCCTCCGGTGTAGTTTTCTATACTCCGCTAAGCTTTGTTCCCACTAGCCGGAGGAGTATCCTTGAAGTACAACTTCACCAGGGCTTTAGAAAAGTTGGAAGTATTTGCGAGTGGCCTTAACACCGTGCGTCGCGTAAAGTTCTCTATTGGCTGGGCCGCCGCCTTGCAAGCACATGCCACGCGCTGATTGGCTGGAGTTCGCGGAAACAAGCTGTTGTTTCACCTCAGTATCCTTGCTCACTCTGTGGCGGTGTATGGTGTACTGACCACTCGGCTTCCGTTACGGCAAACCGGGTTCGATCTCCCGCGGGGCCAGACACGGATTATTGAGCGTGGGGAACATGGCGGATGTTGCCATTGTTTGTTGGGTTTTCCCCCCGAAGCACTCCCGTTTCCCCCGCATTTGTATTCCGTCGCTGCTAAGTGTCATATCGTAAATTTACTGTGCATTTTTAAAAAAAAAAATTTCACTTTGTAGGAAGGTTGCAAAACTGAAAGGCAATTTTGTTTGTTTAGGTATAATATATTATGCGTGTATATATATATATATATATATATATATATATATGTGTGTGTTTATATAATTATTTTCCTAATTTTTTTGTGGTTCATTTACTAAGGGTTGACGGGTGCTAGCTTAAGATTTCGCAAATAAAATATTACTGAAATAATATTTCAACCATTAGCTGAGGTTCTCAATGAATTCCTGCATTGTATAATGCCGTGTGTATTAATTGCGACTTTGTTACTGGCCCTATTTAAGTCATGTTCCACCGGTTATCTTTTTTTCTTCATGTGCCATCTCTCTATACATTCGTTTTTCATAGTATTTTATAAATCTCTGTTACTGAACAAAGAAACCAAATCAATAAAGGAAGACGATGTTAAAACTACCAATAAACAATATTTGCAATTTTCGAGGAAACAGCATAAATGTATTTGTAATTTTTGCTGTGTTTGTTGGCCAGAAAAAAATTACAGTGTACCTTGGAAAAGTCAGGAAAATGTCTGAAAATGTTTTGTGATGATTCTGTTAGCCACTCTGATATTGCCAGTATCGTAAATTTTTATGTTTGAATAATTTTTACTGTTATCGCCAGTTTGTGGTCATTATTTTAACATGTGAAATCAAAAAAATGCATGTAATTTTTTTTATTTACGAGAATATTATTATTATTATTATTATTTTTTTTTTTTTTATGTGAAGTTCTGTACTGCAGTTGTTTTCTTTCCAGTCTTTCGTTTTTGTCAGACTACAGTCTATAGTTTATAGTGTGATCGCGTTATCTTAGCAATTTTTTAATCAAACCTTCGAAAAATCACTTCATGCATTTGGTTGTTTCCCAAACATGTCAGGTTTCACAAGCGTTTGATTCTTCTTTTAACATATAAGCATTTTATTTGTGGTTAAATTGCGTTTTTACTCATGTTTCATATAATGATTATATTCCATTTATAACAAAAATTAATAAACCAGGTATAAAATGAAGTGTGTTGGTAATGCCTAGTAAGAAATAGTTCTCATGTAAAGTATTTTTAAAATGAGTGCGCGTAAATACGGTCGTCCCTTTGGTGTAATTTTCTAGACTTTGTTTGCTGAAGGCGGAGGAATAGATTGGAAGTAGAAATTTGGCAGAACTTCAGAAAAGTTGGAAGTAAACTGTGAATGTTGTCGATATTTTAATAACTACCAGTATGCCTGTTACTTCACAGTTATTTGTCGTTTGGTAATATAGTGTTTTTTGTTTGTTTGTGTAGTCCTATTTTCAGTACAATTTTTTTTTCGTTTATGTTTGGCTATGGTAACAGTACATTTAATCTATTATCGTATAGACTGTTCGCAGTAAAGTGGGCACTTTTGAGGCCATAGTTCCCGTTTCCTTTCAGCCATTTTTTAAACCTTTACCCACCTTTTAAAATAAATATTGCCATGTAAGCAAAAAACACAGTGTGTGTATTCCACCGCACTAGGAAGTTAACTTATAGGTAGGGGCAGTGATATTTCGCGAAAAGNATAGACTGTTCGCAGTAAAGTGGGCACTTTTGAGGCCATAGTTCCCGTTTCCTTTCAGCCATTTTTTAAACCTTTAACCACCTTTTAAAATAAATATTGCCATGTAAGTAAAAAAACACAGTGTGTGTATTCCACCGCACTAGGAAGTTAACTTATAGGTAGGGGCAGTGATATTTCGCGAAAAGATTTCGAGACAAGATACAGTCCAAAGCACTGTAGGGTCGTCCAGCTTCTTTGATTGGCTGAAAAATGTTCTGGCCCGTGTTAACCGTTTGCGGACGAATCACGAAGGTTCAGTGTCGGAGTTACTTAGTCCTGAGTGGCTTGGTCGAAGACGGACACTGCACTAGCAGCCAATGGAGGTATAACAAGAGCTGAGGTGTGTATATAGTATTGAAGTCTACTGTGTGCTCCGATTTTCACGCGAAAAGTCACTGGCCCTACTTATAAGGCTGAAATAAAACATATTTATTGGGGTATTATTCCAAATGAGAGGGTTTTAAAAAGTGCTCACTTTACCGTCGATAGCATACAACTAGATGTTGCGTTCATTCTACTTCGTGCCTCTGGACCGGCGCGTGCAGGGTTGCTGGGAGTGCTTCTGCGGAGCGAAAGAGTTATGCAGATGCAGTCGCTTACCCGCTGGAGGAGAGCGGAAGTGTCGGCGGCGGGTCGGAGGAAACAAGACACCCGCGTGTACACGGGAGGATTGCGCGGAGAGCATTAATCTCGCGGGGGACTGAACCCGCGCCGTCACGGTGGCGCGCCAGCCGGCGTGTGCGCGAGCGAGCCTGTGTGTGTGTGTGTTTGTGTGTGCTACAAGGCACGCAATTACGCGCCCTGGTATCTGCCGCCTTCGCCTTCGGAAGGGGTTAATTACCAACTCCCGCTTCTTGGGTGGCTGGCTTCCTCGCGCCGCTGGCTTGGCGCAGGGCGCTTCGACTACAAGTTTTCAAAAGGCTGCTCACGCAAAAATGAGCACTTTTGAAATCAACCTTTGGAAATTTTTTGCTGCCCCTGAAGGCACCAGGCAATGGAGCACCAATTATTATGAGATAAGCAAAGCCCGTAACATACATATGGCGACACCATCGAAGGCTAATCTGCAAATGAACAAAGCCGGGAGACGGCAAATTGGACCAAGTTCTATCAGCTGTTCACTGTAAAGTGAGCACTTTTAAAAGCCTTCTCATTTGTAATAATAGCCAATAAATATATTTTATTTTAGCCCTGGACGTTAACGTCCGAGTGCGGTGGAATCTACGCTCTGTGTTTATCACTTACATGGTGACGGTACTCCCCATGTGGTGTACATAATGGTTCGTAGGGTCTACAGTTAATGTTAAAATGGTACAGACTATAAGGTGCCTTGAAGGTTGAGGGTATCAAACAATGACCTCATCACGACTTAGTTTTGTGGTTTTAACATGTTTATTTGCCCGGGAATTTATCCATACATTCCCGGAACTTTCCCGGGAGTTTATAAATACTTTCCCGGCACCTTGTGCCGAGAATTCACCCATACTTTAACGCCCTGCGAGTTATTGGCCTGAAGGGTCGGTTACAATGTTCTGGCTAACGTTTCCGACGCTGTGGGGACATTAAGTGACAGGACAGGTCCCTGAGTGACGCCGTTGTTACTTATCTGCAATTGTTGCGGGTTGGTGGTTCCGGCAGTTGAGATCTGGTGAGCTGGGTGGCCCGGATATGCTCCGGCAGTAGATGAGATATTATTGATTTCAAAGAGGTGGGTTTAAGTATAATGAGTGGCTGAAACGAAAAGGTAACCAGGGCTTCAGAAGTGCTCACTTTGCGGCGAACAGCCTCTTATAATGAAGAATACGCCCAGTGGGGCAGGCGTTGGCGGACTTCGTGTGGCGCGATCCTAGAACAGGACATACGCCACCACTGGGGCCTGCAGTGGGGGATGTCCACCTGTGTGCTACTCAAATAAGAACATGGGATCTTACAATATCACAACCATCTTAACTCCAGTAATAGGCAAACAGCTGGGAACTGGAGCAAGCACGGGGAATTTTTTTTTTTTTGGCCGCTGAAATCTGTTCACGGTAAACTGAGGACTTTTGGAAACCCCAGTTACCTTTTCGACGTGAGCCGCAATGACGAAACGGAACAATAGCGAGTAGGTACGTAGATTTTTACGCATGAAAAAATGACAACGAACGCAAGGATTTTAATGTAATGTTTATACTAGTATCTATGATAAACACACATAATTTGAACTGTAAAATAATTGCAGACAATAAAGCAGCAAATCTACGTGTTTGACATATTTAGTATTAGTATTGTTTAGTAATTTTGTAGTTCTGTGTATATATAGAAAGTGGTGTCAGAAGTGAGGATTGTTCAAAATATAAGGTATTACTAAATACTAGTGTGCCACGGCATACTACAATGGAAATTCCACAAGAGCCACTTCCATCACTTATCAACATTCTTGTAAGGTGCTTTCAAGGTTAAATCATTTATAGAGAATGTAACAAACGCACATGAAACTTCTACTCGTGCGCACATTTCGTATACTTTCGCGTCACGTAAAATTAACGTTACCACGGGCCCGGTCACTCTACTCACGCGTCGGTCGGTCAAGTAAAACTGTGAAATTACTGAAAAAAAGTAGATGTTTAACCAATTTGTTTTATGGATTCATAATACAGAAAGTAAAACAAATAATTCCGGTATTCTCGAATGTTTTCCTAAAAAAATTTCCATTCAGAGTTAAGACATGGAATTTACAAGTAAAACAAATAATTCCGGTATTCTCGAATGTTTTCCTAAAAAAATTTTCATTCAGAGTTAAGACATGGAATTACAATCTCTTCGTCGTTACCAACTTTATAGAGGCCGCATGCCAGTCAATGTGCCCGTTAAAATACACGAAGGAAGAGGCAGTGACAGTTTTCAAGGGTTTTATTCAAAAAGTGCTCGCTGTATTTTGAACAACCTTTCCCTGCATATGTTTTAACGGAAACACTGACTGGCGTGCGCCCAGAATAGTTGGCAAAGACAACTTCAAGATATGGAACTACTTTCCTTCCGAAAGTAGTTCCATGTCTTGAATTTGAATGAAAAGTGTTGAATAAACATTTGTTGACTGTAAAATTATTTAATTTTCTTTCTGTTTTTTTTTTAAAAATGCATTTAAGGGTATGAATTAGCAAATTTGTAAAACAATTACGTTTGTAATAATTTCACAATTGTGCGCGGCCGGCGCATTAGTAAAGTGATCAAGCCCCTGGCTATGTTAACCCTTTAAAACTCACACATAGGCACCGTTCTGCTCGGAGTTTGTTTCTGCGCGTCTGAGGCACGTTAAGCCAGGGAACGGTAAGGGCGAAACTGGCACACGTATTTAAGTGTTCCGTCGCCTTATAGGCACGCGCAAGGCACTAAACCGGCGTACAGACGAGTGCCTGTGGACCGCCAAGTCCGTTGATTACTGCGCGTGCGTCTGTGCGGCTATTATTATTACGCATGTATTTTTACACCCATAATTTTTTTAACATAGTTTTACATGGACGCCTGAAGGGCGTATCTGAGTTCGTGAGGGATGGAGGTCTTAATAAAAATATAAGAACTAAATTAGATTTTAATTGTTTCACACAGCTATTATTTTCAGCATTAATCTGTCTTCACTATTCCTCTTTAATTTCTCAATGAGCTCAATATTTCATGACTATTTTTACTCTAATTAACGTCCTTATTAATGTCTGTATTTTTTTATAGTCAATAAACTCGTACTCATTAACACATGCTGTCTGTTGCCATCATCTGTAATGTCTTTAACTCACGCATCTAGTCCACTAGTCTATCCTGCGAGTCGCACTATTCGCTGCGCCGATGCCCGCAGTCGCAGATTTTCCTCCCGCTTGTCACTTCTCTCGCTGCTCGTTTCTCCTCCCGCTCGTCGTATATCGCCAAAACTCCAGCTCGGAGGCCCGACGCGCAAATATATAGCCGCTGGCCTTGAACTGGAACGTTCGACGGACCCATCGAGTCACGCTGAAACTAGGGCAGTAAACCACTAGAAAATTCTTCAGATAAACGCAGCAATTCAATCAGCTGGAGGTGATGAGCGCCTGCCGCGAAGCAATTATCGTGGCGGTACTCTTTTTGTAACAAAATAATGCGCGTCTTGGATTATCGCGCGCCTGTCATTCCAAACATCCCCAGTGATTCGCCGCTGCTATCACATATCTGCTCTGTCCTTCACTTCCACTGGCTCGCGCGGGACAAATCAGCGAGCGCGTAACAATATGGTTCACGGACGTTCTAACTCAACCTTTGAAAGAAAATTTCCCTGCCATAAGTACATCTCTCCAGGTCCTCGAACGCAGTACAAAGCTTCTGCCATACAGCTGTCATTAAGAGACTGTCCAATCTTGTTTTTAGTGGCGTATGCTTACAAATACAATTTAAGAAATGTTTCACGTCGAAGCGCCAGTTTCCGTTTTTTATTTCCGTTTCTAATGTTTTTACTTTTAATTGAATATGGGCTAATACAAGTGTTTCACAGTAATTTTTAGTTACGGAACTTCCGGTACAAGCTACTTAACATAGCATAGGTACGTCCAAAGTGTGAATCAGCATCGGGAATGGTTGGTGGGGGGAGAGGGGAAGCCAGCATTGTATTTCCCCTTCACATAAAATTGATTTCCTTCCCTGAAGAGTATTAATGTATAATGATGATCAAACGAATTGTACCAACGTGCAAATTAAAACAACGAGGCTTGATGCCTTCGTCAGTTGGAAATTACTGGCTGGAAAACACACGAGGCCAAATACGACTAAGGTATTCTGGCTGAAAACCCATGTTTTCCGCGTAGAGCAAAATTCGTTGTCGCCCTTGGTCTACTTAATTTAATTTCACACCCGACACAAACCGGAAGCATGTAACACTGCAGTTTGTTAAGAATTTACAATCCAGTGCTTATCTCCGCGCACTAGTTACTTTGCTGGAAAATTTGAATCTTCAAAACTCTTGAGTTCGCGGTTAGCCAGCTCGCCTCCCACCAAAGGCGGGTTCAATCCCCGGACGGGTCACTCTCCGGATTTTCACATGTGGGAATCGTGCCTGGACGATGCTGCTGGTCGGCGTATTTTCTCGGGGATCTCCCGTTCCCCGCGCCCTTTCATTCCGGCGCTGCTCCGTACTCGCCTCGTTTTACCCTCATCGGCTTTCACGACCTCGCTGTTAAAAGCCGCCCGAATCTCTTCACTCACTCGCGGCCTGAACACGCAACGCATCCTTGTCGGTATTATTACACCATGATATGGTAGGGTCACAACTGAAAATACTGCAGAGACAAATCAACGAAACACCTGTTTAGTGCCTTGCGCATGGAAGATCCGAGAGACATCACTGCAGAACTCTACAACCCCACCCCTTCGTGCAGTGGCAATGGACTCGCCTGACGGGTTTCCGACTTGTGCGCATTATTTTCTTATTTTGATTACACTGTACTTCGTATATTTCAGCCTGTAATAAAACTACTAAAATAATTTGTTAAGCTGCAAGCAGTTTCAACTCTTCTTGCATGGGCACGCAATATTTAAACAAAATAGAGCATTAAAGAATGCAACTATTACGTAATTTAAATTACTACGATTGTCCTTAAAAATCACAGCAATTTTGTAACCCTATTAGCCAGCCAATGGTTTTTCGACTTTATCTTTGTCACCACTGGCTATGTTTTTTTCTCGGCGCAGATAGAAAAAAACAAACAAGCAATGTTTTCAAAGGCAAGAAGATTTTGTCCCATCCTGGGTGTTTGACCTTGAAGAAATGACCCTTGAGAGGGGGGGGGGGAAAGGTAAGCAGTGTGAAAAAGACAGACAACTCGAAGCGGTCAGGTAGAGTTGGTGGCTCGCGTTCTTGAGGAGACAAAAAGCAGTTAATAAGTGGAGGGAGGGGAGAACGGTAAGGGGGTTTTTTTTTTCAACCGGCAGGCGAGGACAAATGGGGCAGGGCCCGAGAAATGTCACCCCAGCGCGTTCGTGGAAGAGTGACGGTAAGCGCCGTTATCATCTTGGAAGGAGGCTGGTGACCTTACATCGACCCTTCAAACTTTACTATAGGCTGTTCTTGGTTTTAAAATGTCAACCACCTCTAACTGCACGTATTTTAACGGGTACGATGTTTGGCATGCACCCAATAACGTTTGTAACGACAGAGGGAAGGTAGTTTCATTTCTTAACGTTCAGTTCAAAATGTTAGGTAAACACGTGTGAATAACAAAATTATTTCTCTTGGTTTCATTTTTTTTTTTTTTGTATGCATATGGGTGCAACAATCCTGGGAAATAAATAACACTTTTATTGATGCCATTGAAATAATTACCGCATATAATACTACAATGCAAAATATTATTACGCTTTCAAAACAATTTTTTTTTTAACTCTTTTGTAAAAAATAAAACTGTGTGCTATTGGGCAACGTACGTGTGACGTAGTTGTAGGCCTACATGTTTTGGTCTCGCTATCTTTGTGTCAGCCGGGCATATTGGACGAACATTCTATTTCTGTAGGCACACTAATTTAATTAGTAGGGCCAGTGACTTTTCGCGTAAAAATCGGAGCACACAGTAGNGATGCCATTGAAATAATTACCGCATATAATACTACAATGCAAAATATTATTACGCTTTCAAAACAATTTTTTTTTTTAACTCTTTTGTAAAAAATAAAACTGTGTGCTATTGGGCAACGTACGTGTGACGTAGTTGTAGGCCTACATGTTTTGGTCTCGCTATCTTTGTGTCAGCCGGGCATATTGGACGAACATTCTATTTCTGTAGGCACACTAATTTAATTAGTAGGGCCAGTGACTTTTCGCGTAAAAATCGGAGCACACAGTAGACTTCAATACTATATACACACCTCAGCTGTTGTTATACCTCCATTGGCTGCTGGTGCCGTGTCCGTCTTTGACCAAGCCACTCAGGACTAAGTAACTCCGACACTGACCCTTCGTGATTCGTGCGCAAACGGTTAACACGGGCCAGAACATTTTTTAGCCAATCAAAGAAGCTGGACGACCCTACAGTGCTTTGGACTGTATCTTGTCTCGAAATATTTTCGCGAAATATCACTGCCCCTAGTAGTGTCGTTTTGGAAACAATTTTTTTTTAAAATTAGTCCTTAAAACATAGGGATAATATTTAGCTTATACAGATTGAATTGACATGAAACAGGTTTTATTAAATAAATATTTTTAACGTAGGCCTACGTAACGGGCATAAACAGGATCATATAACCTCAAAATTATGAAGAATTTTTCAACGATAACATTATTAGAAATTATATCTGAGAAAGGAAGTTTTCGTATATTAGTAGCAAAGTGCAAAAACAAACCATACCTGTCATATATTGTAAACCGCGAAGTTTTTATGAAACGTTAAGGCAATTTCTCGTTTGTCGCACAGGCACCGTTTTTAGTATAAACATTACCGTGTTACGGATTAAGCCAGTGCAATTACGATAAGAAAACACATTTGCGTAATGCTGAAATGATTCCCACACACAAATCATGTACTTTTGTCGCAAATTGCGAAACTTTTTAAGGTTCTTTCTTTAACTACGTTTAGGCACGTTTAACGCTTTGTTTTTTTTCCCACTTAAACTATTCGTAGCTATCTTATCAGGAGTACATCTCGTTGTATTTTTGCTTGGTAGAACTATGCAAAACTTGCTGATGATCGATGAGACAGCAATAATGTAAAAATATTCAGAAAGAACAAAATATAATAAGTATTACAAATGCACACGTTACCCGCTAAGGCATTTGCACGTGAACAACAAAGTCCAACATGTAGGCTACACGGAAGTCTCAGGCACATTAACTTTGCGGCGTTCGTTTTTCCCGTGCAAAATCGTAGTCTATTTTGAAATGCGTTATTCTGGAGTCATACACACATATACTAAAGAAAGGGCCACAGCGTGGGTTTTAACATTTATCATACTATAACNCGTTATTCTGGAGTCATACACACATATACTAAAGAAAGGGCCACAGCGTGGGTTTTAACATTTATCATACTATAACAAAGTAGGAAAAAAAAAAAAAAATTTAAGAAAAAGCCCTATTATGCAAATTTGTAACTATTTACGTTTCTAATATTCCCACGATTCCACTTAACCGATGCATGAATAAAGTTATCAAGCCCATGCAATGTTAATTTTACGNCGTTATTCTGGAGTTATACACACATATACTAAAGAAAGGGCCACAGCGTGGGTTTTAACATTTATCATACTATAACGAAGTAGGAAAAAAAAAAAAATTTAAGAAAAAGCCCTATTATGCAAATTTGTAACTATTTACTTTTCTAATATTCCCACGATTCCACTTAACCGATGCATGAATAAAGTTATCAAGCCCATGCAATGTTAATTTTACGNGTTTCTAATATTCCCACGATTCCACTTAACCGATGCATGAATAAAGTTATCAAGCCCATGCAATGTTAATTTTACGTATGGCAGAAGAATACACAACGTGCATACAAGTAGATCTTAAGCAGGGCTTTTAAAAGTGCTCAGTTTACTGTGAACCACCTTTACCCATATATGAGCCCCTTTAGGCTCTTTCTACAATGACACTGACACGGTCATGTAAAACGGAAGACGGCAATGTAAAACACCCCTTGTCTAATCTCCAATGAACTGGGGGCCGCGGTGGTGCTGTGGTTAGACTACTCGCCTCACATCCATGCGAACCGGGTTCTATTTCCTATTTCCCTTCGGGGTCGCTCCCGGATTTTTTGCATGTGGGGATCGTGCCGGACGATGCCGCTAATTGGCGGATTTTCTCCGGTATCTCCCGTTTCCCTCCACCCTGGCATTCCGGCGGAGCTCCATACTCATCTCACTTCACCCATCTCACCGGAACGCATGCGCTACACGGATACGCACTGAAGAACGTGAGAAAGCTGGTCGACTACCATCTCTTCAGCGTCGTGGATCCGTTTAACCAATAGTATATCGTTCGATGATATTCGTTTTCGAGTTCTCTTCCATTGAGTATTATATAAAACATATAATAATACATAATATTACTAAAAACGAGGTTGCTTATATCAGCGAATTGCAACAGAAGGGACTTTTTGATTTCGTAGGTTGCAGATCGTTACGTTCATGTGTAATGTGCGATAGCTCAAATTCATCTCGATTCGTTCGCTCGTTCCGTTCACGTGTTCCGGTTCCGTTTACGTACGTAACCGTGTATTGTAGTACGGGCCTTAGAGTTTTGTGGTCCGTTAGTAGGTAGGTTCGGTTAGAGAAGAGAATTTTTCCTAGGGCAAGCACTACTATATCGCACCTTCAATGCAAGACTACCGTAAATCATAATATTTATATCTTATAGGCCCTACGGTAAATGATATTTAAGATTACTGTACTTTTTTGAAAACGCTTTCAAAGTTCTTTGTCAGCAACATAATTTGAAGTTTTAAAACTGTGTTAATATACACNGTACTTTTTTGAAAACGCTTTCAAAGTTCTTTGTCAGCAACATAATTTGAAGTTTTAAAACTGTGTTAATATACACAAGCGCGCCATTCAGTGCTTTTAAATTATATGTATGTGAAAAAANTGTACTTTTTTGAAAACGCTTTCAAAGTTCTTTGTCAGCAACATAATTTGAAGTTTTAAAACTGTGTTAATATACACCAGTGCGCCATTCAGTGCTTTTAATAAAATGTTCACGTTTATTTATTAAATGTTTTTCTGAAGTACAGAACCAATTTGTAATCGAGCGTTCAGTAAAAGTAAATATTACCCTATTTCACTAGGCAGAGTGATAACAATTTTCCTTCTGCCTCACGAATATTGCAAAAGATCGATTCTTTGGATTTCAACGAATGTTGCGTTCGGGGCGCGGGAAGAGTTCTGTCCACCATTTTGTAAGATGGCGCCACATGGAAAAATAAAACTTTTCTTTCGTATCTCGGGAAAATGTTAATACATTGCTACTGTTGGTAACAGTGAGCGCCAGGCCTCAAACAGGCACACCTGCGCACTTGCAGTTCCAAGAAGAGAGGGTGCCTAATGGTTCTTCCACTTCGTTCTTGGACGCCTCTGGCGACAACACCTGAAGGAATGTGGAAAGGAGAAAGAACAGGTAGCAGCAAGAGGGGCGACAAGGGACAGGCGGTGCGTGCAGGGCTCTTGGCAGCATGTGTGTTTCCATGCAGCATCCTCGGCGCACGCATCGTGCAGCATTAAACATCACAATGTCAAAATTCGTTTTATTTCGCACCACCAGAACGCGACACATGTTTGTGTCAACACCTACCAAATTTTCAAAACAAGAAAAACTTTGGTACGCCATGTAAACTGATCACCGATTTTAGACCAAACTTGTTATGCTAATACATCGCATATTTTGTCTGCCATTTTGTAAGATAGCAGCACATAGAATTAAGTTTTTGTGTTGGGAAACAATGAATCGATTCCTATAAAATTTTGCAAACGAGGAATGCTTTATCTAAGACGTATTGATTTACTTTTCCAGACATTTATCTGATGTAGTTATTTAGTACCAAGCAAATTGCACGCTGTGATTCATTACATATCCTATCTATGAAGGGAATTTTACAGTGCCTAAGCCGCAAGCCACGTAAGCTCCCTAATAGCGGTTTTTTCCACGGCTTGATTACAAACGGTTCGTCATTTCTCTGCTATTCTTACGTTAAATATAAATGTATTATACACCAAAACCTTCCTCAAGAAATTCTCTATATGATGTTGAAAACCGCATCAAAATCCATCAAGTAGTTTAGAAGTTCTAAGCGAATACACAGACAGACGCGGATAAGCGACTTTCTTTTATGCTATTTAGAGATTCGCGGTTTCTTCACACTTTTTGAATAGAACCTTTGAAAAATCACCCCATTTATGACGTGTTCGGTTTTTTCCTAAATATGCCAATATGCCACGTATCACAAGTGTTTTACACTAGCCTCAACATAAAAGGNTATTGAAAACCGCATCAAAATCCATCAAGTAGTTTAGAAGTACTAAGCTAATACACAGACAGACGCGGATAAGCGACTTTCTTTTATGCTATTTAGAGATTCGCGGTTGCTTCACACTTTTTGAATAGAACCTTTGAAAAATCACCCCATGTATGACGGGCATGGTTGCTTCCTAAATATGCCACGTATCACAAGTGTTTCACACTAGCCTCAACATAAAAGTNGTGTTTTACACTAGCCTCAACATAAAAGGACCTCATTTTTGGTTATCATGATTGTATGAAATCATTATATTTCATTTGCAATTAAAAAAAAAAAAATCTGTATTGGTAATGCCTAGTAAGAAATATTTCCTATGAAAAATATTTCTACACTGAGTGCGCACGAATGCGGTGCGTTGTCCCTTTGGGTGTAATTTTCTTCACTCGATTTAGCTTCCGNATGCCTAGTAAGAAATATTTCCTATGAAAAATATTTCTACACTGAGTGCGCACGAATGCGGTGCGTTGTCCCTTTGGTGTAATTTCCTTCACTCGATTTAGCTTCCTTTGTGCGAGGCGGAGGGATATCCTGGAAGTAGAACCTTCAGCAGGGCTTCAGGAAATGTTTGAAGTGACCGCTGGCTGTTCTTCTAGCGCCACCAATACGCTGCCTGGGAAGAGTGCCATATGCCTGGACACGATGTGACGACGATGCTAACACGAGTAGACACGTGTAGTGTCTGTCACCTACCGTAGCCTATTTGGCAGCCCGCGAAGTGTTTTTTTTTCCCCGTTAACCAATCGCGCGTGATTGCCATGGCGAACGGAAGATTTAACGTGCGCTGATAGTTTTCGGCGTGTTGGTTGTGAACAAGGGTCTTGATCGCACAGCACGTAAATAAACTTGACACAAATTCACCTCGCGTAGTTTTTCTGTTACTGCACGCAGCATACAACATCTTACTGCGAACCATACAAAACGTACACTTATTCAAGATATAAACCAAGGGGAAAGGTCTGAATTGAACAAAGAAAATGCTCAAACAAATGTAAAGTTTCTCTTACATAATATTTTGTTAAGAAAAAATTACTATTTATAAATCGGGCCAGTGACTTTTCGCGTAAAAATCGGAGCACACAGTAGACTTCAATACTATATACACACCTCAGCTGTTGTTATACCTCCACTGGCTGCTGGTGCTGTGTCCGTTATTGACCAAGCCACTCAGGACTAAGTAACTCCGACACTGAACCTTCGTAATTCGTGCGCAAACAATTAACACGGGTCAGAACATTTTTTAGCCAATCGAAGAAGCTGGACGACCCTACAGTTCTTTGGACTGTATCTTGTCTTGAAATCTTTTCGCGATATATCACTTCCTCTATTTATAAATTAAAATATATTTTGTTCGGTTTACTAAATATGTATATATTTTATTTGACGAAACTCTTGCTTTGGGCTGACACGCTATGCCCGAAGGCTGAATATCTGTTAGAATCTACTCCAGACATTCTGTCGCCTCGAAGAAACATTTCATCTCCGGTCACGCCTAAACTCATCAAGGATGCCTTTAAAGATCCTTCAGCTAACTTTAACATCACGCATGTATCCGGCGAAAGTATTTTTCGCAGCGCTGCTTGTGCTCCAGGTCTCAAGCGGTCGGTTCGCAAGACTCGGGCGTAAGTGAGGCGAATGGTGCGGCGTGCGCGTTGAAACGCACCGTGGGTGGTGCGCCTCGTGCAGATAACGGAACGCGGGCCCTACTAACAAGTGACAAGCAGGGTAATGCGATATCCACATTATCAGGCCGTGTTACCGTTAGTTTCCGAGTTTCGTTTCACCGTAATTTGTACTTAGCATTCTGCAAGGTTTAGTCAGAACACCACGACATTCAACTGCCTAGCCTGGCACGCTGACGTTATTTTCCAGAAATTAGAAGTCTACGAAGTCTTCAAATTAACTGCAATTTTTCCCGAAAGTTGTTAAGAGGGCCGTTAAAAAGTTAACATATATGAAATTAAATAAATATCATTTGCAATTGTTACTCAACAAAAACTGCGCCGTGAGAAAAATACGTACAGAATTCCAAGAATATTTCAGCAACATGCTTTTTGAAATAATTATTTTGAGTAACGTGCACATTTGTTTATTCTAATAACGTCTTCTACATGAGCATTTAAACTTTTAAAACATGCAAAACTAATATGGCGGTGATTTGGTGATTTGTATTTTGTAATTCGTCAGTTTCGAAGCTGACAAACCGCAAAACGTAAATTACAAAATAAGTAGTAGATTCTGTAGATAAAACTGGCCACGTGGCCATTTTTGTTAACAAAATGCGCCAGTTGGAAGACGGTCTCAAAATAGGCAAATGTAGACCCTTTGAAGGTGCAGCGGAGGGTTGGGGGTGGGGGTATGTTTGTCCGGGGGCGTCGTCATCTTCAGGGACGGTCGCGGCCGAGCTGACGAAGAGGGCAGACGGGCGGCTGGAAGCGACGTGAACCCGTGCAGGAGCGTAGTATGCGACGTAGTGCGCGACGTCACCGCCGAACGCGGAACGTGCATCGTCACTACAAGATGGCTCGCGGCTGTGACCTTCGGCACGCGACTCCCAGTCTCCCCCCTGGGTGCAGATGACAGGTGGACCTGCCGTCGGCACTGAGGATCGGCCGCAGAGTAGACGAAACACGCAGAGGCGAAGCGGAGCGGCTTCTCCTCCGACGTGCAGGGCGTACCCGTTCTCTTGAATGGGCTGCGCGAGGCCCTGTGTCGCGTGTTGCGAGAGTTTCCCTGATGGCTGGGCTGCAGACTGGAGTGTATGTACGTTATAGGCCGTTCACGGTCAACCGAGCACCTTTGGAATGCCTTCTTAAGATCTATGATAAGTTGTTTTGTTGTAGCCATCTGGCTGAAGTACGGTAATTTAGTAAAGTCTGGTGCAACTAGGAACATTGGTGGCGAGGACGGACAACGGCGGAGGATGCGATACGACGGAAAGCGAGTTTGTGTAAGTAAGTGTGTGTCGGTGGACGTACAAAAGGGCGTGGTGCCCGACGAATAGAGTGCTATTGTGAAAGGGGGCGCTTGGGGTGGGTGGTCTAGAACATTTCGAGCTGGGGGAATATGGCCTGTAGTAAGGTGGGACTGTACGGACATGTGATACGAACTTGATTGTAAATATAGGAACTGTGAAATATGCACATGTAATTTACAAAATAATTCAATAGGTTTTTAACACTGTTAATTGGGACTGATTTTCGTCTTTTGATTGCATTAATTTGTGTGAGGTAATGGATGGTGTGAGATATTAGATCGAGAGTATTTTCTTTGTAGTCTTCGTGAATAAACTAGAAAATTATTATTAACTCTTTTATTTAATTAAGACCTCCATTGCTTATAGAACCAGGTAGAACCAGGTTATACCCACCGATTTTGAGAAATATAACAATTTTCATGTGTGTGTGTGTGAGGTAGTTTAGGTGCCAGTCTGCAGATCAGCTAGTAGTAAAATATATTCGCAGTACGAAACAGCCAATCATACACAAGGCAAACATATTTCAAAATAATGTATTCTACCTAAGTAACATCACTCTCCAGCATTTCTCAGTCTCCGAAAAAAAAAATGTATTTCGGACAACGATGGAGAAACCGGCAGTTACATACGCACGTGCGACATTTATTGATTGCCATTCTTCTTTCGCCAGCAGAAAGTTCAGTAGTTTTTCCGATAAAGGCCGGATATCTGAAGCTCTTCACGTCTTGCGCCACAGCCAAGCGAGCTAAGACACGGGTGAGACATGCCCTAGTTGGACGTGGGTTGTTTGTCTTAAGATTCTTGCCGCCACCGCCTACCAGACGCATAAAGATGTCAGTACTGGAATCGTGAGTGAAAGCTAGGGCCAATGGCTTTTCGCTTATGAATCGGAGCACACAGTAGACTTCAATACTATATACACACCGCAGCTGTTGTTATACCTCCATTGGCTACTGGTGCCGTGTCCGTCTTTGACCAAGCCACTCAGGACTAAGTAACTTCGACACTGAACCTTCGTGATTCGTGCGNGTCTTTGACCAAGCCACTCAGGACTAAGTAACTTCGACACTGAACCTTCGTGATTCGTGCGCAAACTGTTAACACGTGTCAGAACATTGTTTAGCCAATCAAAGACGCTGGACGACCCCACAGTGCTTTGGACTGTATCCTGTCTCGAAATCTTTTCGCGAAATATTACTGCCCCTAGTGAACGTGAAAGAGATCTGGGCCGTCCATAAGCGTTGTTTCGCAACTGAAAAACAGCTAGTTGAAAGCGCCGGTTTTCAAACAATTCATTATTTTATATCTTTTAGATATACCATTCAACTTGTTGACATTGCTTGTAACTGCTCTTTCCTAGCATTAAAAAACTATATATCGCGTATTTTTTGCATTACGGCATGTCCAAATAAAAAAATTGGTGTTTTCATAGGTTTTCTTAATACGGTAAAGCAGTTTTAAATTCTGGGTCGTCTGTTACCCCGTAAGTTGTTTTATATCAACACATAACAGTACCGCACGAACTCATTTTATACTTCCAGCCGGTATCTAACGTTTTATCTGGTCTTGAATAGATTTTTCATGCCCACTTAAATAATTTTTTTTGTGTAACCTGGTCTTCTCTAGCTGGAGCATTGTTTTATGTCGGCTTCTGTTAGGTGTTACAACAACGGGCCAACCTCCCTCCCGTTCTCATCCTGCGTAAAAAAAAGAGTAAAAGTGGTGGAATTAATAATTGTAATAAGCCGGATGGGTCGAGTATAGGACTGTGAAAACAGAAACTAATAATTAATTTCAATACCTGGGATGCTGAAAGCCTACAGACGAAGTGGAAAGAAGTCACAAAATAAACTTACACGATTTCGAAAAAATTTTCTCNTGGGATGCTGAAAGCCTACAGACGAAGTGGAAAGAAGTCACAAAATAAACTTACACGATTTCGAAAAAATTTTCTCGCTGCTTTGTATGCATCGAAGAAACAGTCTGTAGCAATAACATATTTATATTTCTAAACGTTTTATATTGTTTCTTTGTGCCGGTATAAATGGTNCCCTGCTTTGTATGTACCAAAGAAACAGTCTGTAGCAATAACATATTTATATTTCTAAACGTTTTATATTGTTTCTTTGTGCCGGTATAAATGGTAACTCTCATTAATTGTTCCCGGTTAATTTTACACTATTGAATGCAACCTAAAAATAACCACTATAGTCCATTCACGATTTCTTCACACTTTTTAAATCAAACCTTTTAAAAATCACCCCATGTCAGACCTGTTTAGTTATTTCTTAAATATGCCATGTATCACAAGCGTTTTATATCTTTGTCGACATGAAAGTATCTTATTTTTGTTAAATTAAAGTTTTACGTGTATTTTATTTATAAATAGACATGAATAAAACAGTGAGAAAACATCGCTTGTTGGTAGTGCGTAGTAAGAAATAGTTCTTATGCAAAATATTATTACAACTGAGAGCGCACGAATTCGGTGAGTTGTCCTTTTGTGTAATTTTCTCGACTTGGTTAAGCTTGGTTTGCACGAGGCGGAGGAATATCCTGGAAGTAGAACTTTAGCAGGGCTTCAGAAAAGTGTGAAGTAACCGTGAATTGATTACACCCGTAATTACGCATAAAGGCTGTTAATGCAGGCAGCGATGTACAAAAATAGTTATAGCGTCATATCAATTATTTTCAGCTTCTGTTTGTACACAAAATAATAATAATTAACATATTCGTAACGTAATGGCTATACGTTACTAAATATTTCACAGCTGCACTTGGTGAACGCATGAATAAAGTGATCGGTACCATGGCAGTGTTTGGTTGAAGGATACAAATGAGCAGGAAATTAGATCCTAAGCAGGAGTTTCAGAAAGGCTCTTTTAACCGCGATGAGTCTATAAATATGATAGGATCCAAAGGAACAAGTTAATAATTCAAGCAGGAAGACGTGACCAACAAGTTAAAAGTGTAAAGTTTAGAGTTTACGGCATACGTATATGTGCAGAGCAATTAAAGACGACAGAAACTACAATATCATGGTGGTTGTACATCGAAGATGTCTGAAAAAAAAAAAATATGGCATAGGCCCTGATGTGCTCATATAAAATTTAAAGCCTCGTCTTCACTTTTTAAATATACGTGGCGGCATCCTTGTAGCTGCGCGGTTTTACGAGGTCCTTTCGACGGCGATAGTGATCACGTGGTCGTCATCCCGACGTTGGGAAACCACGGGAAACGGTCGCGTGTAAACACGGAAGTCGCGAGTGTCGTCACCGGAACGTCTTTCTCGGGAGAGAGAGACTTCAGAAAACCGGGAATCTTCGCTCGACGTCGGGTCACAGAGTAAATAAGATTACAGAGGCGAAGCATCCGCTCGTACCGTGAACTCCAGCCGCACGAGCCACGCACTAAACTTTAAAAAAAATTAAGAATTGAGCCAAATCAGCGAAAACAGAGAGAATTGAGCAACTGATAATCAGTGCCAGATAACTAATTAATATGGTGGTTGAATTTTCCGTGATTTATTTGTGATTTCCCCACCGAACGTCAGGAATGTCACTTCTATAAATCACTCGTCCCATTCGCCGGTCAGCAGTAGCTTATCAACTGACTTTCAGTGAAAAGATTTTTCACTGATTGATAATCGCTAGAGACACGCTAGAATTCAAAACACGTGTGTTAATAAAATGTAAACCATTGGTCCACGCGGTGTTTGTCACCTCCTGGAGAAGGCTGGCCCAATCTTCGCCTTCCGCTGTGACGGCAGACAACCAATGCGCAGTTGAAATCGGCATACCTGCACATAAGACTATAGAGTCCAGCCTGCAGGTCATTGAACTCGCGAATTTTTCAGATCTATAATTATCGCTGATTCGGATTAAGAGAGCAACACTGCTTGACATTGGATTGCGACGAGTTCGTTTCGGGGTAGGCACTTTTCGGACAGAACCACCGGGGGGCGTAGCATCTCGTGGACTAGCTTTCCTCCCGGCTAACTAGTTCCGGGGAGGTCGGTCGTGGGTGGACTGCCCGGCACTTAAGTCGTAGGAGCTCGCTCCCATTAAACACCGCTCTGACCATCAGGCCTAGGCATGGGGAACCAACCGACACGGCACTGATCAGGCCACAGCTCAGATACAGGCAAACTGATGCAGACTCCAGCGTAACTACCAACACTAATAACCCTAAATGCTAGGCCCTTCAGATCGGCGCCGATCACTGCAATGCATACATCGTAGCACGCGGTAGCCAATCAAGACTCGAGGGTCCGCTCCCAGAGCCTCGCGCGTACCAATCAGCTAATGGACCCGCCGCGCCGGTTTGCCTCTGTGCACTTATCTACTCTGTGTTCGCGTTCCGACGGGTTCTGCGCGAACGGCGGTCGGCGACGACGTCTGCAGCCTATGGTGGAAATCTTGAGGACGTTCTTGTAGCAGTCGGCTACCGTTCGCGNTTTTAGTCTCCCGGGTCCTTGGTTCGGTCGTTTTTCCGTCTCCGACGGGGAATGCCGGGAGCTTCTCCATTCCCTCCGCTGCTCACGACTTCCCCCCTCCAACCCCCGCTGAGGTCACGTGTCACCCGCAACCGAGACGTCGAAGGTCACCGAGGGCGCCTGCAGACCTCTTGTCCCGAAGGCCGTAACACTTGCGCATCTTCTACAGACCTTCTTTCCTCTTCTGCTTCGTGGCGTAGGCGTGGTGATGCGGAATTGCATTGTCTCGGCTCTTTAAGGTGGCCGCCTGGTTGAAGGAATTTCGCACGTTTGAGGCATAAAAGCGTGGGAGCGCTATGGGCGACACCGAGACATGTGCACCAACTCTCTCATCGCCTCTACGCGCGAATCACTAAACTGGCGTACAGGTTTGCCGTCGATAACGCGCCTC
Source organism: Clitarchus hookeri (assembly GCA_002778355.1). Taxonomy (NCBI): domain Eukaryota; kingdom Metazoa; phylum Arthropoda; class Insecta; order Phasmatodea; family Phasmatidae; genus Clitarchus; species Clitarchus hookeri. The sequence goes on along the minus strand of NQII01003335.1, from coordinate 88,075 downwards.
TATGGGACTTTCAGCGGAGACCCTACCATTTTATGACGTAATAGTAAAAATTAAGGTTCGATGCACGTCAGTATTCATTTTTTAATGTTTTGTTCCGGAATGTTAATACCTAAAAATGACCGTGAGAACACCCGTTTGATCCGTTTTCACTACAACAGAAACATGCTCTAGAGATAAGTGGAGGAAATGAAAAACGCATACAGACTCGTGTTNTGATCCGTTTTCACTACAACAGAAACATGCTCTAGAGATAAGTGGAGGAAATGAAAAACGCATACAGACTCGTGTTACGTTTCTTAAATGCTATAGCAGGCCTCCCTCAGACATGTTGGACAGGTTTTTTAATAAAACTTTTTCTCTTGAGCTCTGCTCACTATTAGGCGGCCTACCCAGGCGGCCACCTTAATTGGGTCTGCAGTTGAAAATCCAGGAATAGAGACCCGAACATTTTTGCGGATTCATTTCAGAATTAATTAAAGCTGCGATCACATAGACTACACACTTAGTGATGACTGAGCTTAAACTATATTTTCAAGTTTCTGTGACAACTGTGACTGTGACAAAATTAATATCTGCGATTTTTTCACTGCTATAAATATAAAAAAAACTCACATCGTCGCATGTCACCAAATAGCACTAGTGTTGATTTGAAAATATAAGTTTTCAAGTGAGAATTGAAAAACACATGTGTTTTTAATAGTATTAATTTCTGATATTTTGTTGTCCGTAGCAGTAAGATTTTTATTGCTTATAATTGCATAGATAGGGCGACGCCGGACGCAGCAAATATGCCTATAACTCGATTATCCCACTATTTTTCCCGAATTTTTATTGTTTACATACAAAAAAAACTGNTAGGGCGACGCCGGACGCAGCAAATATGCCTATAACTCGATTATCCCACTATTTTTCCCGAATTTTTATTGTTTACACACAAAAAAACTGATATAAAAAGTGCATACAAAACCAAACTTTTTCATGTTTATTCTACTGCTATGGTTTTGTAGACTAATTATATTATAAACTGTTGCGTAGAACTAACATAATATAAGCGAATTAAAGCAAATCACGTACATACATTTATTATCGTCTTAAAAATAATCTTTGGTAACGCAATATTTTGCTTGAAAGCACGCCGTCGCCATATGCTTGTAAACACGCATACCCCAGTAAAAGGCTCGGCGGACTCTGATAAGTCTTACTTAAGTCAGCTGAAATTAACTGTGACAGACGAATAGGTATCACAAACATGTGAACGCGTGTCCAGTATGCGACTTTTAGAGTCACAGATACTTCAATCACTGTCTCACAGATATAGCATGTAACAAGGAAATACCCTATCTCTGACAAAGTAGCAAGCTGTGATTTATCGGCCATCTCTATATACACTTGAGTTACTTATTTATAACCCTTGAAGTGTACGATATAGCGTAAGGTAAGGCAATTTCGTGACAAATTTTATTTTCAGTCTTATATTCAAACCCATTCATACAATACTATAATCGTAGGCCAGTATGGTTCGACTGTAATGTAGTGCTAACAATAAACGCTATATTTTCCATGGGAATCAATTTTGTTACATAATAATCGAACTTAAACTTATGAATATATGATAGGTCTTTTCGTGACAGGGTTATCTAAATTTCGTGATAATGGCTAGGCAAGTTCGTGAGTACATGTATTCTGCAGTTAATTGACCAAAAATACCTCCAATGAGTTAAAGAATATTCGTTTTTAGTTTTCCATCACATCATTATGTTATTGTCATAACTTTTTGTTAAAAAAAACAAAACAAAAATAACACAACAGAAAATTATTTACGCTTGGACTAAAGTGTAGGAGTTTTTAAGAATTCAGTTGCACATAATTATAAGACTCTTTACTCTCTGAGTTCATTCTCATAGTCTGCACAATTATCACACGTGAATACTGGTTCTCCAGAATCTGCAGGTTGGCACTGTGCATGGTATGGTGTCAAGCAACATGAGCACTGTACCATTGCAGCACCGGTTTTCATTTCGATATCTTCCAAATAACGGATTCTGCACACGCCGTAATACTAATCATCGTCCTTCATTACAACTTTATTTGACTTCGAATTACATGCTGAACGTTTCTGCCCGGACATGGAAGGTTTCATTGTTGGCATGGGAGGCTTCACTGTGGAAGTGGGAGGCTTCGCTGTCGAAGTGGGAGACTTCACTGTCAAAGTGGAAGGCTTCACTGTCAAAGTGGGAGGCTTCGCTGTCGAAGTGGGAGGCTTCGCTGTCAAAGTGGGAGGCTTCGCTGTCGAAGTGGGAGGCTTCGCTGTCAAAGTGGGAGGCTTCGCTGTCGAAGTGGGAGACTTCACTGTCGAAGTGGAAAGCATCGATGTCGAAGTGGTAGACGTCGATGTTGAAGTATGAATCATTGATGCTGAAGTGATAAGCTTTGATGCTGGCATCGATGACATAGATCCGGTGTTCACTGAAGAAAGTTCACCTAAATGGAGTGAGGCATTTGGCACTTGAGTCTCTCTTTCTTTTTTGTCTTTTTGAGTCTAGCCTCCACTGCCACCGATAGCAAGACCATGATCCTTTCAGTTACTGTGAGCTGATGGTTTTCCAGCCGTTCTTCAGGAAGAGGATTGTTTGTTAGTTGCGATGGCTCAAGAGCTTCCTCCGGGATTGCACTTCTGTTGAAAAAGTGAATTCCCGTTTTCTTGAAAGGATTTGTTATGATGTCACTACAGAAGCTCGCAATAAAGGCAGGATTCTTTATTGCGTGAAAATTACTTATGTTTTGGTTTTTCCACGGTATTTTTCTTCATGTATGAATTAAGTCTTTGGGCCCAACATCCAACGGCTTAAACATATGTGCTGTATAGGTTGGTAAAGTAAATAAGAAAATATCATTTTCTTAGGCATATGGAACTACTTCAGGATTTATACGGGATGCATGTGAATCCAAAAGAAGAATTACTGGTCGTGCAGGTGGAATAGCTTTCACAAAGAATTGAAACAATTCGTAAAATACCCTTCTGGAGACAACTTCACCATTGCATTTTGCAGATAATCTTCTTTAGATTATCGTTCCATCTGACACCTTTGAAAATAATCATTGGTGGAATCCAGGTCCTATTTGCGAAAACACATCCCAAAAGCTTGTGGGATTCCCCTCTATCAGCATACACCCTCTTGTAAACGTATATTTTACCAACTGCCGTCACAACTTTGGTTCGGTTTCACAACATACGAAAGGCCTGTTTGATCGCAGTTCCACAGCCTATCAAGTAATTCTTTAATCCCAAACGTGTCCATTAAGATTTCTAGTTTCACATAAAAATCTGTGATAATTCCTACGTTTGCCATATAAGCCCTATGTGATGCAAGGTTTCCTGGTATTCGTAATGAAAGATTCTACCGATTCCCTGAAATTGGCCCACCATCATTTACTAGCACTCTCACTGTCAGAATTAACACATTTTTCCCGGCCGGTACTTTTTGCAAGGTCATGTGCCACTTTTCTTACAGTAGAAATTGTCAGACCAAAACCGAACTCTTGCATATGTATGATGNTTTTGCAAGGTCATGTGCCACTTTTCTTACAGTAGAAATTGTCAGACCAAAACCGAACTCTTGCATATGTATGATGTAATTGTACAGCCTTATTTTTAGGTCTAAAGTGAGTGCAAATGGTCTTCCTAGTTTTGGAAAAGGCTCATTTATGTTTTCATCTGGGTTATTTTTCAGATAATCTTTAAGTGAACTCCACGGAACACCAATTTGCTTAGAAGCATTATAAATTGAAAAGTTTGGTTGTTTCACTAAAATAGCAGCTTNGAACTCCACGGAACACCAATTTGCTTAGAAGCATTATAAATTGAAAAGTTTGGTTGTTTCACTAAAATAGCAGCTTCACGTAACTGACTTACAGTCATATTTACTCCTTTCTTTAGGCATATTTCAACCTGTAATTGAAAAAAAAAAAAAAAAGAGAGACAAGGTAATTTTGTGATATAACTAAATTCGTGACATAGGTAAGTTCATGATTCGCATAAATAGCATAACAAGGGGAAACAAGTTATTTATGCCTGTGCAACAATCGTTTTGTATAGGACAAAAACCTTAAGGAATACCATCAAGGACACTCAGCAATGATGAGTGCATATCACTGGCTAAATAACGATATAATAATTATTAACATACCATTAATATGTATCACAACATGACTTCTTAAACGCAGAACACGCCAAACTTTGTATCTTATGTCCAGGAAATATTTTTGTTTTGTGGCATCCTTTCACTGCGAACCAAACGCTACTTGCAACACTATCTCTTGGCGGGCGTACGAACTACCAGATCAGGTGGTAGCCCCAAGATAGTACAGGCATATTCGTTATCGACATCCTAAAAATGTATCACGAAATTGCCTGTGTCACGAACTTACCTTACTTAAACCTGTAGACTGTTCACAGTAACTTCCAATGTCTCTGAAGGCCTGCTGAAGTTCTACATTGAAAAAAAAAACCGAGCTTGTGGTTACCAACAAAGTTTTATTGGTTGCAACAAAATTCTTTTGTCTATATATACATCACAAAACATTTTGTTGCACCAACAAAAGTTTTTTTGTCTTTCCAGTATTTAGTGGCAACTGCAAAATGACGTTTGTGGTCACCAATAATTAAAAACTAAAAATAAACCCTCGTCAAGAGCTGGACTCGAACCTCGAGCCTCTCACACGCGAGCTCAGTGTATTACCGTTGCGCCACCTTGGTAGACGTTGACATGACGTCTGGAATATGTAGATAAATGAAGTCTAATTATGTGGCACAAGCGTCAAAACCTGTACACTTCACCTCGTGGAAAGTTAACTTTCTGGTATAATTTACGTGTAACATTTACTTATTTAGAAGAAAGGAATGATGTAAACTTCGTTGTTAAGAATGTCCCTGACCCCCGTGAATTAGTTCGTAGCCCGCAGCAAAGAAACGAACACGGCCAAATATGGCGTCGTGGCCAGACAGAAGGTGGCCACCTCGAATAAACCAGCCAGATCGCACGCGCAGAATATAATGAACGTAGTTTTCCAGTCGCAACAAAATTTTATTACTGTGCATGACATTAATGCTATTGCTGCCAAATAACTGTTTAGGTGGCAACCAATAAATTTATTGTTATTAAACAAATATGTCAGTGAGCACTACATAGCGTTTGTACTTGACAATCTACGTGTTATTGGGTACCACAATCTGTTTTTTTTTTACCAGCAACGAAATTCCGCATTGGAAAGCACGAACCAAACAGTTTTTGTAGCCACGAACAAATCTTTTACTTTCAGTGTACATTCAGGATATTGCTACGCCTCATGCAATTGAACCTTAACTAATTCGAGAAATTTACACCAAATGGAGAGGCACCACATTTGTGTGCACTCAGTTTGATAATATTCTGCATAAGAACTATCTTTATAGGCATTACGAACACACCGTGTAACATGCACGGGATACAATTCAGCGTCCTTTTCGTATTGGGTTTGAGCCACAGTGAGTTAACATGTTTCGTCCTTCCGACCATCGTACTGTCCTGAATGGTAAAGGATATTTTACTTTCATTGTCATTACATGGTTATACTAATGTATGGATAAACAACAGCGTTTATGTAATTAGTAGGGCCAGTGACTTTTCGCGTAAAAATCGGAGCACACATTCGACTTCAATACCATATACACACTTCAGCTGTTGTTATAACTCCATTGGCTGCTGGTGCCGTGTCCGTCTTTGACCGAGCCACTCAGGACTAAGTAACTCCGACATTGAACCTTCGTGATTCGTGCGCAAACTGTTAACACGGGCCAGGACATATTTTAGCCAATAAAATATCACTGCCCCTAGTAATTAGTAATACAATTCTTATTGAGTTCAGAAAGTTCGGGTACTTGAGTTTGTAAAAAATACGATCATTGTAAGGTCATTTGAACACTCGGGAGCATGATAAAGCCTTTGCATCGTTTCGAAGTAAATCAGTTAGAGAGACAACATGAACTGAATCTCAGAATGGGTAAGTACGTAGAAGTGGAAAGGCGCAGCGGCTCCTTTGATGTGGGCGTACCCGTTCGCTAATTGGCCACGCCAGGATCTGGAAACGGCGTCTGATTGGCTACAGCGCGGAATATTTTTTGGTGGCCACGCTGCCGTGCGCCAGTGCCAGGCCGGCGTTAGTTGGTGGTGACGAGCACTGAAATCACTGATACTTCATCAGTGTTCCTCAGCAGTAAGGCGACAGTAACTAGCAAAATTATTTCTCGTCAGTGAATCGAGAGTTTCGGAATTCTCGACAGTGATCAATTTTAAAAGGGGAAAGAAAAAGTTGAGTTTGAGATATTCGGACGGCTCTCTTAGAAACCAGGTCTTGCGAGCCGACGAGGGTGAAATGAGGTGAGAATGGAGCAGCGCTGGAATGCGAGGGCGGGGAAACGGGAGATCCCCGAGAAAACCCGCCGACCAACGACATCGTCCGGCACGATTCCAACATGCGAATAATTTGGAGTGACCCGGCCGGGGATTGAACCAGGTTTGCCTTGGTGGGAGGCGAGCAGGCTAACCGCTCAGCCTCCGCGGTCCCGTGTTTTGTTATTATTTTTACAGAGTTTCCGCAAGAAATATTTTTAATATCGTGCCAGAATCGCCTGAAAGTTTGCAAACATGTTTAAATTGCGCGCCAGTGGCTCACGTGACTTAAGTGTTTTTCAGTAATGTTTCTAGCCTCGCACAGGGCGCTACGCAGCTGCTCGCTAGAACGACCGCCAAGTGACCTTGAGTGCTCGTCAGCAGTATCGGAACCNCACGTGACTTAAGTGTTTTTCAGTAATGTTTCTAGCCTCGCACAGGGCGCTACGCAGCTGCTCGCTAGAACGACCGCCAAGTGACCTTGAGTGCTCGTCAGCAGTATCGGAACCATATGTGGCATTACTGAAATCACTGGCCACTGAGAAATCAGTGAGTAACGGAAGGCGGCCTTCGTCTCTCAGGTTCTGGTCGGTCGATCCGCCACGTTGCTTGTCAGTGAGGCCATTTTGCTGGCGTGTGCAGCTGGAGTCCTTGATGCACGCCACCGTTTCGCTTCTGTACTCCCGAATATTCTGCGACGAGATATCGAAGCACCTGGTGGGGCAACGTTGCATCGCCCCACGGATCCCAGCCGTTGACGATCGCTCGTTACGTCCGAGGGAGACGCAGGCAACGTACCAGAAGCGGAATGGTCGGGCGGTGTCTTTTGATGTCGAGTCCTCCTCCCCTCCCCTTTTACCTAATTTCCGGTTGACTGGTCAACGTCGAGGAATCCTTCTGCTCGTTACCTTTTATTTTATTAACTCGTCCGCCCACTTGACTCCAGTTGTGGAAGTGTTATACGGATGGGTGTGTTAAAGGGTCCGCGGCGACCAGTGGCTGGAGCACTCGCCTCCCGTCAAGGTGGAACGGGTTCTGTTCCCGGATTTTCGCACGCGGGAATCGTGCCGTGCGATGCCCGCTGGTCGGCGGGTTTTCTCGGGGATCTCTCGTATTTCCCCCGTCCTTGCATCCCAACGCTGCTCCNTCCCCTTTTACCTAATTTCCGGTTGACTGGTCAACGTCGAGGAATCCTTCTGCTCGTTACCTTTTATTTTATTAACCCGTCCGCCCACTTGACTCCAGTTGTGGAAGTGTTATACGGATGGGTGTGCTAAAGGGTCCGCGGCGACCAGTGGCTGGAGCACTCGCCTCCCGTCAAGGTGGAACGGGTTCTGTTACCGGATTTTCGCACGCGGGAATCGTGCCGTGCGATGCCCGCTGGTCGGCGGGTTTTCTCGGGGATCTCTCGTATTTCCCCCGTCCTTGCATCCCAACGCTGCTCCATACTCGCCTCGCTTCAACCTCATCAGCTCCCAAGACCTGGATGTTAAGAGCCACCTAAATCTCTCCACTTAACTTGCTGTGCACTCCGGTGTACAGTATTGCACATGCGCATGTGTGGGTAATGTTTGGTCTGTACTGCACACTGCGAAACTCAATGACCTTACGTGTGGGTTACTGACTTGCAAACCGTCTTACCGGTCTAGGTCATAGTTGTTTCATATAACTGTAGCCGATCGTTTAGCCCATGGCTAAGACCAGTGACTTTTCGCGTAAAAATCGGAGCACACAGTAGACTTCAATACTATATACACACCTCAGCTGTTGTTATACCTCCGTTGGCTGCTGGTGCCATGTCCGTCTTTGACCAAGCCACTCAGGACTAAGTAACACACTGTCCGTGAATTTCTTGATGGTGTCTGGTTGAGGCGATCTTAAGAAAATTTTATCTGCTATTGCTCTCCTGGCACGTCCAGCGACTTCTGTTTAGGTGTTGATTATAGTATATCTTTGAATCTATCTTCATTCCTAAAACTTTTGCTTTGTTCTTTTGCTGATGAATTGTTTTCCTAAGACGATCGATGGTGGTGTCTGATCAACTGGAGGACGTGACAAATAAATTGCCTTTGTCTCTCGAATGTTCAGTGATACGCCAGACGATTCATAGNTCTTGATGGTGTCTTGTTGAGGCGATCTTAAGAAAATTTTATCTGCTATTGCTCTCCTGGCACGTCCAGCGACTTCCGTTTAGGTGTTGATTATAGTATATCTTTGAATCTATCATCATTCCTAAAACTTTTGCTTTGTTCTTTTGCTGATGAATTGTTTTCCTAAGACGATCGATGGTGGTGTATGATCAACTGGAGGACGTGACAAATAAATTGCCTTTGTCTCTCGAATGTTCAGTGATACGCCAGACGATTCATAGNATGATCAACTGGAGGACGTGACAAATAAATTGCCTTTGTCTCTCGAATGTTCAGTGATACGCCAGACGATTCATAGAGGAAATTCAGTCAGCTGAATGCATTAGCGATGTTCTTTAGGAAGGTCGCTTCATCAGCAAAGGTCTGTGTATTCCGCAGATTATTTCCTTGATAGGTTAGACTTCAATAATGTATACTCGCGTGTTACAGTTTTGATTGCGCCACAGTTGTACGGGCACGGCTTGGATGACTCTTCGGCCAATAATAAACAGGAATAATCCAGTTTAATAATAAAAGCCACTCGGCATGGCAGTAGCCAATTGAAAAAGTCGACAGTTGCGGCCAGAGTACGTGAAGGACTGAGAATTCTTGGCTGCTGCCAAAGTAATTCGCGAAATTCACGCACCTCTAGTCATCGATGGTGTAGTGGTGAAGCTACTCGCCTCCCATAAAGCGAACCGGCGTCCCTCCCGAATTTTCGCATATGGGAATCGTGCCGGACAATGTCGCTGGTCGGCGGGTTTTCTCGGGGATCTCCCTCTTCCCCTCGCCCTTGCATTCCGGTGATACTCCATACTTACCTCACTTCACTCTATCTGCTCTCAAGACTTCGATGTCAAGAGCTGCCCAAATCTATCCAATATCCACTCCGGTCATGAGGGGCTGCTGCTGAGTCCGCGTCTCAATTGAAAGAATAGTATTTCTAGAGACCACTCTTTCGAGAAACCACTTTTTCGAGAGACCACTCTTTCGAGAAACCACTTTTTCGAGAGACCACTCTTTCGAGAGACCACTCTTTCGTACATCCTGGCGACAGCCCTCCTTCGCGCTCTCTCGCGCCCTCGCTCTGCGAAATTCAGACTGCCTCATCTCTATGGCACACACACTATTTCCTCTCCGACGTCATGCAGACANGCCCTCGCTCTGCGAAATTCAGACTGCCTCATCTCTATGGCACACACACTATTTCCTCTCCGACGTCATGCAGACAACTGTTTTCAATAAGTGCGAAGTCAAGTTACCATAATCACGGCCATAGCTATTAGAAGTAACTACGTTCTTATGCTGAAGATAGTGTAAAAAAATACATGACGCGAGGTCAGAGAGTGTGAAAGAGCGTGAGCGAGCGCACAAATTCGACCGTGTCTCAAATTAAAGAATTCTCTTTCCGATAGAGAGCACTCTATCGAACAGAACAGCCTGTGAAACTGAGACAATAACTCTCTCGTTTCGTTTCCTTCTTCCGACATCACGCAAACAGCTGATACCNAAACAGCCTGTGAAACTGAGACAATAACTCTCTCGTTTCGTTTCCTTCTTCCGACATCACGCAAACAGCTGATACCAACAATACTTTACACGCGAAATATAAATGCAAATAGCTATTGAAAGTGATTTATATATGTTCAAAAATTCACAAATAATTATAATATGGTGCGTGGTCAGAGAGTGCGAGAGAACGCCAACCCAGTATACTACTTCGTGCGCTCTCTGTGCTGTCGCACTTTCGCGCTCTCTCCGACGAATTGAGACGACCAGAGAGCATTATCCGTGACTTCTTTATGACGCGAGAGCTAGAGCACGAGAGAGCGATCTCAGGACCAATTAAGACTGACGCAGGGTTGAGCCTCCCAGAATGAGTGAAGAGATTTGGGCGGCTCTTAACAGCGAGGTCTTGTAGAGCCGACGAGGGTGACGTGAAGTGAGTATGGAACAGCGCCGGAATCAAGGGGCGGGGCAAGGGGGCGACCCCGCCGGGAGTCGAACCCGGCTCGCCCAGGTGGAAGGCGAGTAGTCTAAACCACTACTCCACCGTGGCCCCGAGCCTCCCAGATGCCAGGAGGAGGTCCAGAAGTGCGAGGGCGTAGAGCGAGCAAGAAGGTAGGGGGAGGGAGGTGCACCTCCAGGACAGTCAGCTCACGTCGGCGATGTTTGTCATCGTGTTCTGGGAAGGTATGCCTCGTCGGGCGCTCGTGTCTGGCCGACGAAGGCCAGCGCAAGGCTGGGGCCCCCACGCGGACAAAAGCCATTGACAGGGGAATGACAAACAAGTGCCCATCAAGATGGTCTTTG
>NQII01003335.1:46384-72453 GCA_002778355.1 Clitarchus hookeri | reverse complement strand
GTGTTAACCGTTTGCGCACGAATCACGAAGGTTCAGTGTCGGAGTTACTTAGTCCTGATTGGCTTGGTCGAAGACGGACACGGCACCAGCAGCCAATGGAGGTATGACAACAGCTGAGGTGTGTATATACTATTGAAGTCTACTGTGCGCTCCGATTTTCACGCGAAAAGTCACTGACCCTAAGTAGGCCTATAGGTAGATCCGCTCCTGGTCGTAATTATGAGTAGTAATATCTGAATGTTTTTTTTTGTAGTGCTAACCGTCGCGAAAAACTGAGATTGTCTGACTCGATCTTATAACACTTAAAATAATACACTCTAAATTCGAATGAGTGGAAAACGACTGATTCGAAGTGAAATCCAACCATACGAATTATTGGAAACGGCTCCACTTAGAATCAGTGGAAAACCACCTGTTTCAGTGAAACTATTCCACTTGTTAGATAACCAAATGCGCGCGGTGAATTACATATTGTTTTTATTGAATTTACTCGAATTATACTGGAAATAAACATATTTCCGATGGTAACTGTTTATATTCCGCAAATTAACGCGATTAAAAAAAAATTAAAAACTTTCGCGTTTTCTAGGATTTGTACCGGTGGCATCCAACTTGCAGATCGTTACCTTACCAATCGAGCTACCAAGTCAATGTTGACTATAAGTGGGAAAATATGTGTTTTATAGTTCTTTATCAAAAATATGTATCTGTAAATCATGTCATTTCTTTTAGTTTTTAGTTTAATTGGTAACATAAGGATTGTTGAAACAAATCGTACATTACGTATGAATGCACTCAATTCACCACCTTTAGTGCAGTTCAAACCTTCAAACCGAGAGCTAAGATGATAACTTGCAACGATATGAAAGACGCAAAAATGAAATGCGAGACTGAATGTGTACGTTGCCTCGTAAACTGGCGTTGTAAAAGACGAATGCCACATTGAAAATTTATATACACACACACACACATATATATATATATATTGGTTTGTATTAGTTTATGCACTTTTATTTAATTTTGATAAACCTTGTGTAACTGACCAAGCAATGAAAAACAAATTACAGGGAAAACAGCAAATGGAATTGTTGGATAGTCAGTGAAAAAAGTTATCGCAGCTAAGCGGTAGAATATCGACATTATTTATTTTGGTGGTTTATAAAAGTATCGTTTTACGAAACCATATAGCGAAAGGAAAAAAAAAATTATTTCCGGTACATCGGAATCCGATATTGTATGTATTAAAATACTTGACAAATGTGAAATTTCATGGGATTTTACATATTGGTGAAAGGCGTGGTGCGTTGCCAAGGTAAACATAGTAATTTTTTAAATTCAATTTTTGTATTTAAAACAAAGCTTATTAAAAGAGCATTTTAAAAATGTTTACAACCTGGAAAAATGTATTCATTTCGATAAGATATTGTTTTTATGTATATCGATGATTAATATCGATTATTTATATCGATATATCGTCATTTCGATATATAGATATTTTTTAAACATCCCTAGATTGCAAAGGCGACCGAAGCAGCTACAGCTGCGATATGCGTGGCGCGTGTGTGTGCACAGTTGTTGCGCCGTCACGCCGTTCCGTCGGCGGCGGCTGCAGAGTAAATACTGGACGGGCCGTTCAACCCGGGGTGTGTGTTCTCGATCGGCGTAGGTTCGCGACCACCAGGTGTCGAGCCGCGGCGACCGTGCCACGACGTCACTACGTTCGAGTGCGCTTCCTTCGGCTGCCGCGGCCGCGATTAGCGGAGCGGAGCGGAGACACTTGGGCGGCCGTTGCCTGGCTTGAAAGCAGTGAGAATTCGTTATATAGAAACACGTGTTAAAAGAACGCCGCCTAGGATCTTTTTAGCGGGTTCGAGCCAGGAAAGCGCTGCAGCGATAAGGGCGACACTAACAGCCGCGCTTATTATTTTATTAGTGGAAAGTATGTATTAAATCATAATACAAGTCCCTACAACAGTTTCCCGTATTCCCGTCCAGTATATTATGAGATACAGCAGTGCTAAAAATATATTTTCAGCTATCGGGAATAGCATTTATAATGTGCACGATGCATTGAGAGTTTTTTTATACGTACCTCCTCTGATGCGTGTATTTCTTTTCGCACATCGGTATCGCGGAGACACCTTTAACGGTTCGATTTAAAAAGGAGACTTGTATTGAAACACACTGAGGCGCAATTCAAGCTCCAGATATGCGGCGTTCTTGATGACATTGGGTTTCTCGGCGTTCCTGTCAGCGCTCCCGCCTGCACGAAGTGCAAGTTTTTTTACACGAAACTACTAGACGTGCGCGTCCGATGTGCTGATCTGCGAAAAGAACACGCACCTCAGACCTCACGCACATTAGAAACCGCCATTTCACAGCACTCGCAAAAAAAAAATTTTCAAAGCGCTGCAGCTTGAAATATACGCGTCAGATACATACACCACTACTCAAGGGCCATCTAATAAAACCTTCTGCAGACTTTCCACCAATAAAATAATAGCGTCATCACTTAAAGTCCCATAGGTACATGCAGTGCGGCGAGAACAATGCACGTCAGTTCAGAACCTTGCGCTTAGCGGTGATGGCGCACTTGATGGCCGAAGCAGTGTCGCCCTTATCGCTCATGCGCCCCTCGGCCTCACACGAGGAAAAAAAAAAAAGCCCCAGGTAGATGGGAGCCTTGACATCGAGATCTTGAGTACTATAGGGTGAGGAAACGGGAGACCCCCGAGAAAACCTGCCGACCAGCGGCATCGTCCGGCACGATTCCTACTTGCGAAAATATGGTTGTGACCCCCGCCGGGAATCGAACCCGGTTCGCCTTGGTGGGAGGCGAGTAGTCTGACCAGTATACCACCGCGACCCCGCTGTAATTAGTACTGAATGCGAGGGGCGTCAGTACCTGTGGAAGCGTGATTTTGGGTAGCTGTGAATCAGATTGGGTGGGACCTCGGATCTGGTAAACGCAGTTGTTAGCTGGGCGTACTTTGCGACTAAAAATGCGCGAGCCGTACGACGAAGCGCGTCTCGTAAAAATACGAAATCATCGCCACGCGACCGTGTATTGTCACAACTTCTCAATTCAGTGGTCTTAGATAGGTTCTTTACAGCTTGGAGGTCTAAATAAAACAAAAGTTGTTATTACAAATTCCTTATTTATTTACAAGCACTACGAAAAAATATACTCTTGACCTAGTATCTCACAATAAATGGATATCTCTTGCTATTTACATTTAATCAATTTAGTCAATACAATTCACAATCACCTGAAAGAGGTTAATGCAATCAAATAACTAAAATCAGTTCCAAAAATCTATTTATCAAAACTTTAAAACTTATGGTATTATTTTACGAATTATATGTCTATGTTTGAAATTTCCAATACTTACTGTAAAATCCCTATCACTCATTCCAACAGTCCGGAATGTTCTAGAGTGCTACGAGCGCCTCCCTGAGTACAGCAGCCCTCTACTCGTTGGGTACCACGCCCTCTCGTCCGTCCACACAACACACAAGCTCGTCCTCCATCGTCCGTCCTCTCCGCTGATGTCCGTTTCTGCACCAGACTTCGCCAAAATGCTGCACTTTNTAAGCTCGTCCTCCATCGTCCGTCCTCTCCGCTGATGTCCGTTTCTGCACCAGACTTCGCCAAAATGCTGCACTTTGGCCAATTGGCTACCACAAAGACTGCTGACCCTACAGCTGGGGTGGTATTTATAGTATCGTTGGCATTTGCCCAGAAACTTCTCCAAATGCCGAATGATTACCGGAATATGCTTGCTCATCCTCCCAAGTTGTCGGCTCTTCCGGCAGGGGGGAGGGAGGACTGTCTGTGACGCCAGTCAGGTCACCAGTCTATCATTTCCCCGGCCGCCAGGAGACAGAGCAGTGAGCGGGTATTCCTGGGGGAGGAGGGGGTCAAGGTGGGGTTCCCCCCCCCCCTACAGCGTCGGAACGCGCATAACCAGGCAACACAGAGCCCGCAACCAGTACGTGAGTCTGCGCGTAACACTGCCGCCTCCTAAAGTCTGTTCGTCCCGAACAGACTCACCAACATCTGGACCTTCGTAGAGCGCCAGTCGGTCGATGTGTACAACCTTAAGCTTGGCCCGAGGGCCCTGTCGACAGATCCGGTAGACCACGTCATTGATCTGTTTTAGGCTCCTGAACGAGCCTTGCCAACACCTCTGTAGCTCCGGGAAATATTCCTCCCTTCTTTGGGGGTCGTACAGCNGGTCAAGGTGGGGTCCCCCCCCCCTACAGCGTCGGAACGCGCATAACCAGGCAACACAGAGCCCGCATCCAGTACGTGAGTCTGCGCGTAACACTGCCGCCTCCTAAAGTCTGTTAGTCCCGAACAGACTCACCAACATCTGGACCTTCGTAGAGCGCCAGTCGGTCGATGTGTACAACCTTAAGCTTGGCCCGAGGGCCCTGTCGACAGATCCGGTAGACCACGTCATTGATCTGTTTCAGGCTCCTGAACGAGCCTTGCCAACACCTCTGTAGCTCCGGGAAATATTCCTCCCTTCTTTGGGGGTCGTACAGCNCAGGCTCCTGAACGAGCCTTGCCAACACCTCTGTAGCTCCGGGAAATATTCCTCCCTTCTTTGGGGGTCGTACAGCCACATCAGCTGCCCTTGCAAAACCTATTCAAGCCTTCTCCGGTCATAAAGGGTTTTCATTCTGTAACTCTGGGAAACGGGGAATTCCCGACAAAACCCGCCGAACAGCGGCATCGTCTGGCACGATTCCATCAAGCTAAAATCCGGGAGCAACCCCCGCCGGGAATCGAACCCGGCTTGGTGGGAGGTTAGCGATCTATCCGTTGCGTCACGGCGGCACCCCTCGCAACTGGCGGTCGAGAACACCTTCAAGTTCTTNGGGAGGTTAGCGATCTATCCGTTGCGTCACGGCGGCACCCCTCGCAACTGGCGGTCGAGAACACCTTCAAGTTCTTTAACAAGGCGACGGAAAGTTGCGATCTCGTCGTGACCAACGTGCCAGTTTACGATGCCGGACTCAAGCACCCTCATCGTCGGCTGCCTCCATCGTTTGCAGGTCCTTCAACGTTGTCTGAAGTTGGCCTCGTGATACAGCTTCTCGTTGAGCTATGTGTAGAGACCTGAAAAATTCGCTGATTCATTTTGGGACACGCTAGAATTCAAAACACGTGTGTTTATATAACTTCAGCCATTGGACCACACGATGTTTGACACCTCCTAGAGAACGCTGGCCCAATCGTCGCCTTCCAATGTGACAGCAGACACCCAATGCGCAGTTGACATCGGCATAAAACATGTATTCTCACATCTCAAGTCGGACGTCCAGCAACTACTCGCGAATTTTTCAGGTCTCTAGCTATGTGTAATACGTCCTGCACTGTTGCATGCTATATAAATTTGATGTTATTAGTGTACCTATAAGAATTCCCTTTAGCGCTCCATTTGTTTTCACACGAGTTTCAATGCATGTTCACAATTGTATGATTCTGTATTGTGGTATACAAGGGCATTGTTTTTCTACCTTTTAGGGGGTAGGGGTTTTTGTATCATACGTTTTAAATGTAGTTTTATTTTTACTCTAGATAATCTTCACAGAGTACTTTCGCGTATTATGCTGCTGTCTGTCCCAGTTCAGCTGTCGACTCTGTTTGACCTTTTTCTCGGGGCTTTTCCCAAACTGATGCTCAAAGTTATTTCCTTTTTATAAGTTCTTGCTATTTTTTTTTTTGTTGTCTATTTTAATTGTGTGCGAACGAGCCACAGTTTCTGGAGAGTACAGTGTATGATGTCGTTACCTTTACGAATTGGTGTTGAAAGACCTCTGATGTTTACCTGAATGTTTTTTTTTTTTTATACAATACACAGTTGGGTCAAAGGTGACGGTCTATTATCGGTTACTTTCAACTTTTCTGAAGCCTTGATGAAGTTCTACTTTCAGGATATCCTTCCGCCTCATGTAAACAAAGCTTAATCAAGTCTAGAAAATTACACCCAAAGGGACATCGCACTGCATTCCCGCGCACTCAGTTAAAAATATTTTGCATACGAACTATTTCTTATTGGTCATTGCCAACACGCCTATTTTCTCTCTGTTTGCACTCATATTAATTATAAGAGAGTTATTATAATTTATAAATAAAGTATAAGTAAAAGTTGAATTTTTTTAACATGAGTATAAAACTTTTGCGATANAGAGTTATTATAATTTATAAATAAAGTATAAGTAAAAGTTGAATTTTTTTAACATGAGTATAAAACTTTTGCGATACATGACATATTTAGGAAACAAGGTAATACGCCAATAATGAGGTGATTTTTCAAAGGTCCATCTTACTCAGCTTTACGTGCACGGTTTGGCCGGGGTGCTATCGACCCCCCTGGTGTGTCTCCAGGACACTATCGGAGCATTAATGCAACTCAACACACAAACGTTCTCAGGAAAGGCAAATCCTCCTGGTCTNCTCTCCAGGACACTATCGGAGCATTAATGCAACTCAACACACAAACGTTCTCAGGAAAGGCAAATCCTCCTGGTCTCCTACAGCGTACAGAGTTAACCACTGCCACCACGAAATGGACACAATGGATCGGTCACCAAGGAAAAACTCCAGCCGTCCCAAACTGATCGCTCGATGGCACTACCGTATTAACTTTCCATGGAGTCATGGGACTTGTCAGCACCGACCGCTCGATCTCACAATGATGAGCGACTATTGGGCGAACAAAGGTAGCCAGCCCTTCCTACCTCAGGGCATGGAACTCCCTTNGATCTCACAATGATGAGCGACTATTGGGCGAACAAAGGTAGCCAGCCCTTCCTACCTCAGGGCATGGAACTCCCTTATCCCATGAACTGGGGTCGTGGAAGTGTAGTGGCCGCCTTTCGCCAAGGTGAACCGGGTTCGATCCCCGCTGGGGTCATTGCCGGATTTTCGCAGGCGGGAATCGTGCCGGACGATGCTGCTGGTCGATGGGGATTTCCTCGGGGATCTCCCGTTTCCTCCCGTCCTTGCATTCCGGGGCTGCTCCTGATGCACCTCGCTTCACCCTCGTCGGCTCTTAAAACCACGAATTCTAGCCTGCCGCCTACCTGGGGGTTTTTTCCGCGTTCGAGGCCGAGAAGCGCGGAAGCTATAAGGGCGACACTGCCATGCGCATCAAGTGCGCCATCGCCGCTAAGCGCAAGGGTCAGAACTGGCGTGCGGTGTTCTAGTCGCACTGCGTGTACCTATGTGTCTTTCAGCGGTCAACTTATTATTTTATTGGTGGAAAACATGCAGGAAGGTTCATTGCAGGGCCCTTGAGTATTTTTGTGCGTATCTGACGCGTATATTTCGAGATACAGAGTTTTAAAAAAAAAAAAAAAAAAAAAAAAAAAAAAAAAAAAAAAAACAGTTTTTAACTCATTTTGGTGTATTCTAAAATGGTGTATCTGACGTACGCGACGTTTTAAAAACCCATCAGCCGTCCTCTGAAGTGTGTGTTCTTTTCGTATATCAACACGTTTGACGTACTTTTAATAGTTTCGTGGGAAAACGAGTATTTCAAACACACTGCAACGCTGTTCGAGGGCCAATTGTCTAGTGCAGTGTTTCTTAATCTGTGGTCCGCGGACCCCTGGGGGTCCGCAGTCTCATCTCTGGACCATTTAACAATAATAAATAAATGCCACCAAAAGTCTTGTAATCGCTACGCTTAACTAGCACGACGAACGTGCGCCAGCGGGCGCAGGGGATCCTTGAAAATTGTGCTTGATTTCCTATGGGTCCATGGCTGAAAAAGGTTAGGAAACGCTGGGCTAGAGCATTGAGGTGGTCGCCGGACGGTGTGCAGAGCTCCAGCAGAAAACGTTTTATTAAAAAACCTTCCAACGTGTCTGGATGAGGTCAGCTTACGAATAGCATTAAGAAATGTTACGCGTCTGTATACGTTTCTCAGTTCCTCAATTTCTATGAAAAGCATGTTTCTGCTATAGTGAAAATGGCTCGAACGGGTGTTTTTACGGGCATTTTCAGGTATGAAGATTCCAGTGCAAAACATTTAATAAGGGAATAGGGACGTGCATCGAACCTTTATTTTATATTACTGCCTCATAAAAACGGCGGGATCTCCGCTGAAAGTCTCACAGAGGCGCGTTATCGACGGCAGGACTGCACGCCAGTTCAGTGCTTTGCGAGTANGGGATCTCCGCTGAAAGTCTCACAGAGGCGCGTTATCGACGGCAGGACTGCACGCCAGTTCAGTGCTTTGCGAGTAGAGGCGATGAGAGCGTTGACGCGCAAGTCTCTGTCGTCCCTAGCGCCCCCGCGCTTTTTAGGCCCCCAGACGTGCGAAATTCCTTCGACCGAGGCGTACGTGTTGAGTGTCCCCCGGATTCAAGACGACCGTTCGGACGCAAACACACGCCCGCCCCCTCGAACACGATCGCCCTGACCTGGCAGTTAGACGAACTGCCCGCTCGGCAGGTTCGAGCGAGCATCCGTCGCATGAGTGCGCGGCCGACACGCAGGTTCAAAATGCACGTCCCGTGGCTCGTCTCGGGTTTCTGCGTGACACCCCGACTGGCTGAGACGGCCGTAGCCGAGCGAAGAAGTTAACGACCTCCTCCACGGCTCCAGGAAACTATTACCTCGACAACGATGAAAGCGCGCTGTGGACACATCCCCCTCCCCCACCGCCCAACACTCACTCCTCTCCAGCAGGTCGCTTTAGAATTTAATTACGGGCCTGTGTAATTTTCTCGCTTCGCGAATTATCACTTGCAGTTAAGTTTACATCTCGGGATACGAGCAGTGAATATCAATGAATCCGGTCGATACGACCCTGGCGACAGCTTAAAAGACCCTTGTTGACTGATGGTCGGTGTTCGCTGCCCCCTGCACCCCGTTTACAAGCAGCTTAATCACCACAGCTATGGCCAGGCAGTGCGCTCATGAATGATAACTACACAGACGGCAGNCCCGTTTACAAGCAGCTTAATCACCACAGCTATGGCCAGGCAGTGCGCTCATGAATGATAACTACACAGACGGCAGCCAATCACGAAAGGCACAAAACAGAAACCTGCGATAATGAGAAATGTTTGGGAATATATCAACCCACAACTACTGTATTTTGTATTACTAGGGAACTGAAAAATTCGCGGATTCATTTTGGTGCAAGCTAGAATTCAAAACAGGTGTGTTAATATAACTTCAGCCATTGGACCACACGGTTTTTTGACACCTTCTGGAGAACGCTAGCTCAATCGTCGCCACCCACTGTGACAGCAGACAACCAATGGGCATTTGACATCGGCATATTTGTACATAAGACTGTGGAGTTCAGTCTGCAGGTCGTTGAACTCGCGAATTTTTCAGGTCTTTATGTATTACGGTCGCCGCCTACTCGGTGCTCGAATTGCGTTGCTGAGTGTTTGAAATCCGTGTTTTTAATTTTTTACAAAACCTTTACACGTGTCCCCATTAGACAAATGTAAAAAAAAAAACACACACACACATTTTATATCAGGTACGTATAATACTCTCAGTACACCACGCTCATTAGAAATACTGTTCCCGAGCTTTTCAGCATAGCCAGAAACGGCTTTTGACACTGCTGTATTTCGTAATATAGTGGTTGGAAAAATGCAAAACTATTACAGGGATCTGCACGAAAATTACTGAATACAATTACAGCGCATACAAAAAAATTACGTGATCGCAACACTTGAACTCGGTTAATAATGTGTGACCGAACGGGTTAGGACACTTGTAGTGTCATTTTTTGGGACGTCCACGTGGTGTTGAGTTTAACTCCCACAAGTTTTCCTTCCTACCGGTAATCTCCGAGAAAGTGCCACTGTTTACAAAACACTTTTAAGACTTCCGTCGTTTGCGCAAACGCCATCATCTCCTCTCCGCGCGGTGCCGCGGTGATGTAGTGGTCAGACTACTCGCCTCCCACCAAGGCGAACCGGGTTCGAGACCCGGCGGTGTTGCTCCCCGGGGTTTTTCGCACGTTGTGATCGCGCCGGACGATTCCGTTGGTCGGCGGGTTTTCTGCGGGAGCTCCCGTTTCCCCCCTCCCTTGCATTCCGGCGCTGCTTCGTACTCACCTCGCTTCGCCCTCGTCAGTTGTTAAGAGCCGCCCGAATCTCTTACTCACTAAGTGCTATGACCTGGCGTATGATTTCACTTGTTAATAATCAAGATACTCGCTTCAAACGGGCCGAGCATCAAATGTTTCAGCTGGATCTGTAAACATTCGCCCTCGGGCGGAGTAAAAACGTGGGTTCGCACAATTGTCCTGTCAACGTCTGGCGGTTACGTGGAGCACTTTGCACTGTAGCTGTATCGTGAGATCCCTTTGACCATAAACCACAGTTGTTTCTTGGTAAGTGCAACTGGAACTGCTTGTCAGCTTCAACTCACAGCGTAAGCTAGATCCGAGCGACGCACTGCTGAGCAGATTTTATACTATTCACGGTTACGTCCAGTTTTTCTGAAGCCCTGGCAAAGCTCTACTTCCAGGATATTCTTCCGCCTCATGTTAACAAAGCTTCACCAAATCTATAAATTTACACCAAAAGGGACAGCGCACCGCATTCGTGCGCGCTCATGCCATTTTCAGTAAGAACTCTTTTCTTGCCAGGCATGACCAACATACCTATTTTTCCCCTGTTTTTATTCATATTAATAATTATGAAGTGAATAGTGTAATGATAGATTAATTATAAGTAAAAGTTCAATGTAACCAAAAATAAAGGTAATTTTATTTTACAGAAGTATAAAACGCTTGTGATGCGTGATATATTTAGGAAGCTACAAAACATGACATACACGGGGGGATTTTTCAAAGGTCTGGTGCAAAAGGTGTGAAGAAACCGCGAGTAGATTGCAGCTGCTTTGCTCAAGGTTATGCCAGTAACGGTTTCTTTTCGTTGTTCTCCCTGGTTGGAGTGACACGATCCAATTCTCGTTTTGGTGTAACTCTTTATAAACTGTAATTAGACACCTGATAATTCGCGGATTCATTTTGGGACAAGCTAGAATTCAAAACACGTGCGTTTATATAACTTTAGTCATTGGTCCATACGGTGTTTGACACCTCCTGGAGAACGGTGTCCAATTGCCGCCTTCCACTGTGACAGCTGACAACCAATGTACAGTTGATANGTCGCCATCCACTGTGACAGCTGACAACCAATGCACAGTTGATATCGCAATATTTGTACATAAGATTGTACAGTCTAGCTTGCAGGTCATTGAACTCGCGAATTTTTCAGGTCTCTAACTATAATTAAATTCTGACCGATACATGGTTTGGGGCAGTGATATTTCTCGAAAAGATTTCGAGACAAGATACAGTCCAAAGCACTGTGAGGTCATCCAGCTTCTTTGATTGGCCATTAAAAATGTTCTGGCCCGTGTTAACCGTTTGCGCACGAATCACGAAGGTTCAGTGTCGGAGTTACTTAGTCCTGAGTGGCTTGGTCAAAGACGGACACGGCACCAGCAGCCAATGGAGGTATAACAGCTGAGGTGTGTGTGTATAGTATTGCAGTCTACTGTGTGCTCTGATTTTTACGCGAAAAGTCACTGGCCCTATACATGTTTATGCCGGGATGTGCGTGGCATTTTAAACTGTGGGTGAGCACAGGAAAATTTCGCGTGTTAAACGACCTGTATGCTGGAGACTCCACTGTCCTGTGCATTCTCGAGCACCAGCTTTCTGTTCACCGGCTGCTGCCCCAACGTGAAATCAGTTTTACCAGGTGACACGGGATTAGGTGCTTTTTTTTTCTACAGATCTGTTATTGCCTTAGAATAGGGCCAGTGACTTTTCGCGTAAAAATCGGAGCACACAGTAGACTTCAATACTGTATACACACCTCAGCTGTTGTTATACCTCCATTGGCTGCTGGTGCCGTGTCCGTCTTTGACCAAGCCGCTCAGGACTAAGTAACTCCGACACTGAACCTTCGTGATTCGTGCGCAAACGGTTAACACGGGCCAGAACATTTTTTAGCCAANTGTCTCGAAACATTTTCGCGAAATGTCACTGCCTCTACCTTAGAAGCATCTGGGCGTGTCTAATAAACTGTTGCCAAATTGCGAACATAGCAGAAATATATGTGCTTGAAGTCTAGGTTGCCCTAAAATGAATTCGCGAAAATATCCAGTCCTTAACAATCGGAGAGGAGACGTTAATATTAATTTTTTTTTTTAGATCTTGTGTGATAAAACGGCTTCATGAGGTTAACCTTACCGTATATTATTACTAGAGAAGTGCAAAATTCGCATTATCTTTCTGTGAAAGGATAGACTCCACTGTCTGTGGTTTCATTGGCCACTTCTCTTTAATCAACGTCACCTATCTGCTTGATTTCCTTAAAAGAGCTTGACCACTCCACCACTGAACCAACATTATTGACTCAAGAGTTCTCCTAGGCGTGCCAGACATATTTCCTACCAATGACTGAAGTCGGTCGAACGCACAGTAACTCTCAGTTCAGTCTGTCTTTAAATAATGACGCGAATTTGGCAGGTCTCTAGTTATTACTTAGGCCTGATGGGCTGGCTTAAAAAAAAATTGGCCAATTTACAGCGAACCTGCTGGGAAGACGCATGCTTAAGTCACTTGCTCATCCAGCTGCGATGTCTCACGAGTGATGCTCGAACGCAGGTGGAATTTCTTAACACGCGCGCCTGTAATTAACTGCGAACCTAATTACGGCGAGGCACTCCTCACACAGTTGACGGGGAAAGTTAACCCACGCCTGCGGACGCTTCAGGCGCAGCGCTCTCGTGTTGACGAGGGTCCCCGCCCCCTGTAAGTTATCTTGCGAACGAAACAAAGAACCCCCGCGTGCATACAGAAGCGAAACTGCGGCCGCGTGACTTGGCAACATCGTCCCACGCCTTGGCAACCCCGCACCGGGTCATCTGCCAATCGGCACCCGGAAAAGAACCTGCCGAACCAACAAGGAACAGTACACAGGACGGCGGAGCCAATCAGATACGAAGCTCGTCCCACGGCAACACAACACACAGCCTATTCGCGGTATCTTCACGTTTCTTAAATCAAACCTTTGAAAAATCACCCCATGTATGACGTGCTTGTTTTTTTTTTTTTCTTCTAGTTATGCCATGTATCACAAGCGTTTTATACTTCTGTTAACATAAATTTATATTATTTTTAATCAAATTGAACTTTTAATTATGTTTTATGTATTAATTATAATTTTTATTTGCAACTAATATTAATAAAAACAGGGAGAAAATAGGTGTATTGGCAATACCTAGTAAGAAATATTTCTTATGCAAAATATTATTACACTTGAAAGTGTACGAGTGTGGTGCGTTGTCCCTATGGTGTAATTTTCTGTAGGCTATTCACTGTAAAGTGAGCACTTTTGAAAGCCCTCTCATTTGGAATAAAAGTCAATAAATATGTTTTATTGTAGCCTTAGACGTTAACTTCCGAGTGTGGTGGAATATACACACTGAGTTTATTACTTACATGGCAATATTTATTTTAAAAGGTGGTTAAAATATAAAAAAAAACTGAAATGAAAAAGTAACTAGTGTCTCAAAAGTGCTCACTTTACCGTGAACAGCCTATATACTTGGATAAGCTTTGTTTGCGTTAGGCGGATGAATATCCTGGAAGTAGAACTTTAGCAGGGCTTCAGAAAAGTTTAAAGTTTCCGGGAATACATGTACTCTAGCTTTATTGCTTTTAATTTAAGAGATACGTTTGTTTGGTAACTTCATAAAGAGCGAGGGGACCGCGGTTCTGTAGTGGTTAGGCTACTTGCCACCAAGGCGGGAGTAATCAAAATAAAACTCACACTTGTTGGTATAACCGTGTAGAAATGTTGGCTTATTTTGTGCGCGATTTTTTAACTTGATGTCTAAATATCTAGTTTCCAAAAGCAATGCATGCAATTCTATCAACAACAGAATATTTATATATCTCTGAAACAGTTTTTGTGATTCTTCTATCGTCTGTCGTCTGCTAGCAGCGAGGATGCGGCAAGTATTTCCCCGCTTTAATCGCTGCGTCGCAACGGTGCGGCTGAACGATAACGCAGCGATGCATCGCTGCTGCAGCGCTTCCCGTGCTGAAAGCGCTCGCAGTCTCACGCCTTTGGCAACACCGGGCGGGGACCATCCGCCAAGCAGCGCCCGGAAAAAAACCTGCCGGACTCCAGCCGAGCCAATAGGAAACCTTGCACGGCCCGGCGGAGTCAATCACAGATACAAGGCCCCGTTTGATTGTATCATACACAGAGATGCAAATTTCCCAGAAAATTTACGTGCCGGAAAAAATCCCAGTTTTTTTCTTTAAAAATTAGAACTTTTGGGAAAATTGCGAAAATGATAGTGTTTTTGTATTTTTGTTTGTAAAACTTGTAACTAGTAAATCAACTATGTTACAACAGTGCTTGTAGTTTATCAAAAACAAAACTGTACTTTTAATTATATCAAAACAATTTTTTTTACTCAGTAATGAATAATTTAATTTGGAATATTATTTTCCCTGAACACTAAAACATTTCCGAATCATAAAGTAAATGTGACAGTGTTTATTGATGAATTCATGAACTCTCTTTGTCAGATGAAGACTAGACAAACGTGTTAATTTTTTTGTTTGTGAAACTTTTAGTGATTGGCAGCTTATTTTGGTTACATAGACATCACAACAGTGCCTTACGTTTTAAAATAAATTATAGTACTTTTGGTATTTTTGTTTGTAAAACTTGTAGTAACTAGTAAATTATGCTTAAAGTTTTTTTTTTTTAAATAATACTGTGGTTTTGTAATTACTTTTTCTTATAGGGATCTGAAAAAAAAATCCAACCTTCCCTTATTTTCAAGGTTGTCGAAAAAAAAACCGAAAAAACCTTGTTTTTTCTTCTTCCAAAGTTTCCAGTTTTTTCTGGTTATTTTCATTTGTAATCATATCAAGAAACTAGGGCCAGAAACACAGAGAAAACTTGCAGTAGCTTTGCTTTTTCCTCATTAGTCATTGCTTTCAATGCTTAAAGCCGTGACAGAACGCAAGTTGATGTGATATTCCTGGGCCTTTTAGCGTGCCAATATTTGAAAAGGAAGAAAACAAAATGAAGAAGTTCTGAAGGGTCGTTACTCTTAGACTAATGAAACATGATTTATTTGTCAGCCTTATAGTCCTTCCTATCCCCTTCTCTTGAGTCCTTTCCGGATTGGTAATGGCTGGGGGCAGTGATATTTCGCGAAAAGATTTCGAGACAAGATACAGTCCAAAGCACTGTAGGGTTGTCCAGCTTCTTTGATTGGCAAAAAAATGTTTTGGCCCATGTTGACCTTTTTCGCACGAATCACGAAGGTTCAGTTTCGGATTTACTTAGTCCTGAGTGGCTTGGTCAAAGACGGACACGGCACCAGCAGCCAATGGAGGTATAACAACAGCTGAGGTGTGTGTATGTAGTATTGAAGTCTACTGTGTGCTCCGATTTTTACGCGAATATTCACTGGCCCTAGTAATGGCTATTTCACTGAAGGAACACACCGCAACACAGGACTTACAATGAACGCCCTACGCAATAACACGCAATGCGTAGTCGACCACAACGTCAAAAGGTTAGCTGAGATTCCCAAGGCTGATTGGCCACAATGCTTGGCGCCGAGCCATTCGCGTTACAGGTACGCAGCCCGGTAGTTCACCTTCCCGCCGCTACCTGTACTTGGCGCCACCTGTCACTAATAGTGCGGATAATTGAATGCCTGGGTTTTTTTTTGCCTTAGGTTACCCTTCACAGACATGACGCGATTGTGTCGTGTACCTTAACGAATCCGTCCTTCTTTCTTCCACGAAAAGAGCCATACATAGGGCCAGTGACTTTTCGCGTAAAAATCGGAGCCCACAGTAGACTTCAATACTATATACACACCTCAGCTGTTGTTATACCTCCATTGTCTGCTGGTGCCGTGGCAGGCTTTGACCAAGCCACTCAGGACCAAGTAACTCCGACATTGAACCTTTGTGATTCGTGCGCAAACTGTTAACACGGGCCAGAACATATTTAGCCAATCAAAGGAGCTGGACGACCCTACAGTGCTTTGGACTGTATCTTGTCTGGAAATCTTTTGAAGGCAAGCTTTTGACTGTGTAAGAGGGGGTCGAAGAGAGGCTATATATAAACCTATTGTACATCACTTTTTTCAGAAGATATCTACGTTTTAAAGTATATTTATATTTAATTAAAAATATGTGTCATTTCCATACTAAGATACAATTTTATATGAACCTAACAGTGCTTGGCAAGACTTTGCACATCTCAATGTTTGTAACATTTTGTAAGACAGGGGAGGAAATTATTTTTTTCAGGAGACGTCTGCCTATTCAAATAAATTCATAAAATGTGTTTTTTTCGCATCGGAAATGATTGAACTCTGATTTCATGCAAAAAAAAATTGGGTAAGTTTTGACACGGGCGTTTGTGCGTTAACATTCGTTTTAGCAGCAAGATGTTCTTATGAATCAAGATGGCTAGATCTGGGTTGGTGCGCCAAGTTGGCAGCAGCGGCGACCGTGGTCAGCCAACAGGAAGTAGTTTGGTCGGCGGCCGCAGGGCAGCGCAACTGGAGCACGGCGGGGGCCGGCCCGTGCGCGAGCAGGTGTGTGTGCGCGCGCGCGTGTGTGTGTGATGCAACGCTCGTGGTGCAAGGAGAAGAGAAAAGAACCGGTCGTTGATAAGCCCTGCGTTCAGCTTGCTCGTCGCGTTACGCGCTGAGTGGAGAGAGAGAGAGAGAGAGGGAGAGAGACAGAGATATAGAGTGATATATAGAGAGAGGAGAGTGTCCGATGCGACGGGAACATCTCTACAGTGTCTCTGTCTTTGTCTCTCACTTTCTTTCTCTCTTTTTTTCTCTCTCTCTGTCTCTCTGGCTTCGTGCAGTAACTGGCAGACTGTAGGCACCCGATCTGGNGAGGGAGAGACAGAGATATAGAGTGATATATAGAGAGAGGAGAGTGTCCGATGCGACGGGAACATCTCTACAGTGTCTCTGTCTTTGTCTCTCACTTCCTTTCTCTCTTTTTTTCTCTCTCTCTGTCTCTCTGGCTTCGTGCAGTAACTGGCAGACTGTAGGCACCCGATCTGGAGGCTGCCTTGAGTGCGCCGCGCGGAGATGAGAATTTGCGGATAGCATGCATAACTAGAAGGCGGTCTGTTTGCTTTTCTTAAACGCCTACCTTACGCGGAGGCACTGGCGTCATTATACGGCCAGACGCTTAGCGTCTCCCCCCCCAAACCAAAACAACCTTCTAACCCTTTTCAGACAGAGTGTCCTGTATATGGAACGTTGCATACGAAGTGGCTTTAATGGCCGGCACTGTACACAGTAGAACGTACCGTACAACGACAAAGGTTTCCTACGCGTGGGTAAACACCATTCTCTGTTGAAACTGTATTCCCTTGGCCTTATAAACCGCTGCTGCCATTAAGATGAAGCAAGGACAGATTTTTTGTTGGTGCTGGTGTACGAGAAAGCGTCGTATCGATATCAGTATAGTTCCGATCAAAATTTGTTTTTTGTTGCAACGCGTAAAATTATAGATTAATCTGTGGCTGAAAGGGTTAAATCTCTATTTGCCCCGCCTTTGAGCCCGAGAAGCGCGGGAGCAAGAAGGTCAACATTGCCACGCGCGTCAAGTGCGGCTTCGCCACTAAGCACAAGGCTGTGAACTGGCTTGTAGTGTTCTCGCCGTGCCGTGGGAGTGAGTGAAGAGATTTGGGCGGCTCTTAACATCGTGGTCTTGAGAGCCGAGCTTGGCGATGCGAGGTGAGCACGAAGCGGCACCGGAATGAATGCAAGGGCAGGGGAAACGGGAGATCCCCGAGAAAACCCGCCGACCAGCGGCATCGTCCGGCACGATTCCCACGTGCGAAAATCCGCGGGGCGACCCCGCCGTGAATCGAACCCGCTTCGCCTGTAGACGTGGGACAGCTTGTCGTTTAAAAACTCTTCGATATCTCTGAGCGGTGTCTGCTTACGAATGACATTCCAGACGTTTTGCATGTCCGAACGCTACACTTAAAGAAATTATTCGGAAATTCACCAAGCCAGTGTATACGCTTAGTGAGAAAGCGGGAATGGTAATTTTTTTTTTCCCCTATGCATTCATTGCAGAGTTCCAACATTCGCCCAGGATACAGTCAAATGCGTAGGGACGTTCTCAACTTCGTATAGTAGCGACGCTAAACATCTCTATATATGCAGCTTGATGTGTGATCTTATTACCATACAGTGCGCAGGTAAAAAACTTCCATTACAGTTTAGGAAGTTTACCAGAAAATGTTTCACAGTTAATTTCAGTTTTTTCTTTTATAATGTGTATTTTTTAATGTGTAGAATGGTTTATTAAAGCGTTTCACAATAATTTTTAGGAATTAGGAAATGCAACGCAACTTTGTGTTTATCATTATACCACAAAATAATAGGGGTTTGGCCACTTATGAATTGGCAGATTTTGTTAATAAAGTTGTTGCGTGACCCGATCATGTATACAAATATTTATGACGTAATTTGTAATTTCGTATTTTGTTTTTTATATCTAGCGAACATTCATGAAAATATAAAGTCACCAAATCGATATTTATTGGAATTCAGTGTTATCGATATGACGCACTTATAACTGGCGTAACTACTGCACACACACACCGCTACATGTAAGTGCGTATTATTGTCCTTAAAATATATTTATATACTGTTTGTTGATAGTATCGATACTGCCAGCATCCAAATCGAAACCTACCAGATCGCAAATTACTAAGTAACGGAACTAATGATTTCGCATGGGACGTAATTTTTTTGAAAGCGTGAAAAGTATGTGGCAGCACGTTTGTTTTTACGTGTTGTCTTCGATGAGTTATATAGTTTACTTGATAACGTTATACGGGGAAAAAAAAATCTTTGCAAAAAAAAAAAACTTGTTGCATTCTCGGGTAGATGAATATCTTGCAAATTGTATCCGTAACAGTAGGACAGTGATTGCCAAAGTTCTATGAACCGCGACCTATGAAAAAAAATATGCCAAAGTTCAGGACCCACTTTAATGCCTTATGCGTAGAGATCAGAAAAATTCGCGAGTTCAATGACCTGCAGGCTAGACTCTCCAGGTCCTACCCATAGGTACACGCGATGCGACGAGAACACTGGTCGCCAGTTGAGAGCCTGGCGCTTAGAGGCGATGGGGTGCCTGGTGCGCGTGGCAGTGTCGCCCTTATCGCTCCCGCGCTCCTCGGTCTCAAACGCGGAGAAAACCTCTAGGTAGGCGGTAGCCTTAAGACCGTAAGTAATAGTGAGAGTTCGAGTCAGGGGAAAACTGAATACATTATCGGTACGTCGTTATTATCCTCCTTCACGCGCCTTTTTTTTTTTTGATTGATTGAATGGCCTTAATTACGAGCCTCTAGACGGAAGACGGCAGGAGAGCACGGAACTCATCGCCATCGCCGCCTGAGAGTTGAAAAGTGGCGTAACTGCAGCGATGGTTCAGCCTCGTGATGTAGCGGTTCGCACGTTCGCCAGTCGAGGAAGCGCCCGGTGTAAGCTGGCCATATATTTTAATGCGTGAAGCAGGACGCTTTCGTCATAAGAAAAGTGATTTAAATAAAAAACAATGTGATTAACTGCCAATATCAATCGCACATTGGTTGTCTGCTGTCATAGTAGAAGGCGACGGTTGGGTCAGCCTTCTCCAGGAGGAGTCAAACACCACGTGGACCAATGGCTGAAGTTTTATGAACACACGTGTTTCGAATTCTAGCTTGTCCCGAAATGAATCCGCGAATTTATCAGGTCTCTAAATTGACACCACTGTAAATACAAGCTACTGTGTTTAAACCAAAATAATTATTACAATTCTATTGTAAGTCAACGCACTAGCACTACAGTTCAGCATTCACATTTCTTTATGAAAAAATATTCTTCAAATGACTGAATGGCATTCATCAAAGTGTTATTTTGTACATGTAAATAATGTAAATGATCAATGGTTGTTTATGTGTAAAAAAGGGAGGACTTCGCGCTGAAGTTTGTCTATAGGAGGACATTCCATGACTTTATTTGGTGTTTCGCATCCCCCAAGGGCAATGCTTGAGAATGAAAAGGCCTGTCCTGCGATAAGCAGGGCGTCTGCACACCCTACCTCGGCGAAGCAGCTTTAACGCCGTGCAAGATAACGAACTTGGTCAATCGTGCAGTAACGTGCCTGAATCGCGTTCGGTAAGGATGTCAGTTGGATCCCAGGCGGCCGCACTTGGAATGGGAAAAGCAGGTTATTCCACGTGCATTGCCTCCCTACCACAGGAAAACCTTAGAGGAACCCGTATATATTTACCTTCCAAGTTTCTTACATTTTCCGGTAAGATNCTACCACAGGAAAACCTTAGAGGAACCTACCACAGGAAAACCTTAGAGGAACCTACCACAGGAAAACCTTAGAGGAATCCGTATATATTTACCTTTCAAGTTTCTTACATTTTCCGGTAAGACTCTGCTTAGCTATTGTTAGGGCCAGTGACTTTTCGCGTAAAAATCGGAGCACACAGTAGACTTCAATACTATATACACACCTCAGCTGTTGTTATACCTCCATTGGCTGCTGGTGCCGTGTCCGTCTTTGACCAAGCCACTCAGGACTAAGTAACTCCGACACTGAACCTTCGTGAATCGTGCGCAAACGGTTAATACGGGCCAGAACATTTTTTAGCCGATCAAAGAAGCTGGACGACCCTACATTGCTTTGGACTGTATCTTGTCTCGAAATATTTTCGCGAAATATCACTGCCCCTAGCTATTGTCCTTAAAATTAAATAAAAAGCGAAAGTTATAATTTTAATTACCGTCAATTCACAGATGTAGTTGTTTATAACCTATTCAAGGAGTACTATTTCCTTGTTGTATGCAAATATGCGAGCACCATTCTAATGTACACCTCCCTCACAATTTGGGCTGTCCTTGAGATTGCTACCTTTTTCACTCCCAGCAGTATTTAATTTCCTACTAGTTGGGCGACAATATCTTCTCTAGGGACCGTTACAATGTTCCTGTGGTATATATTACAACAGAGCAAACTATCATTACAGTGCAGGGTATCTGAGGAATCCTTAGTAATATTATAAATGCGAAAGTGTGTTTGTTTGTTGGTTTGTCCTTCTTTCACATCGCAACGGAACAACGGATCGACGTGATTTTATTCCACAGAAATAGTTGGAGTGTCGGGAAGTGACATGGGCTACTTTTTATCCCGAAAAAAATATATCATTCTTCCAGGAAAACTATTTTAGTAAAAACAGCGCTCGGGGTCTAATGCTGCGTCAATGTAAGTTGTTAGTGTGGGACGAAAGCACAGTATTACACAAAAAGGCGATAGAGGCCCAAAGCTGAAATCTACAGGATATGTGAAACAATACAGACATTGTGGGAGGAATGGTTGTATTACTGGCTGGTGACTTCCGCCATACTCTACCGGTGATTCAGAGGGACACACCTGCAGATGAAATCAAAGCCTGTCTCAAGTCGTCAAGCTTATGGGCAAATGTCAAGAAATTCAGCTTTACGACAAATTTGAGAGTGCACCTCTACAATGACCTTGATACAGAGCATTATGCTGATACACTTTTAAAAATTGGAGATGTGCGGTTAGAAGCAGATGCCGAGGGCTGTGTTTCACTAACGGGGGATTTTAGTAATTTGGTGCAGAGTGATACGGAACTGATTGCTAGCGTTTGCCCAGATCTACAAAGGAATATAAATGACGACCAGTGGCTATGTAAAAGAGCGTTTCTACTAACCAAATACCGTTATTTCTCCCTACACGCGAGCGAAGTCGCGTGTAAAAGCTAGTACAAAATATGAGAGAATGACGTTACAAATTCCATTCCAAACGAATTCATATAAATGTGTGTTTGCCTCGATAGAATATTTTTATGTGATATTTCNTCGTTACAAATTCCATTCCAAACGAATTCATATAAATGTGTGTTTGCCTCGATAGAATATTTTTATGTGATATTTCTCCATAGATTTTATTTACTTTCACGGTCGCGGTTTAACATTTTTTTTCTAGACTTATAGGAAAACGGGAGTGCCCCGAGAAAATCCAGCGGCAGACAGTAGGGCTCGTCACATATCCCAAATGAGGAAATCCAGGATTAGGAGTCGAACATGGGAAGACTCGGAGAAACCTCATAGCTTGGAATGCATGAGCTTGAAGTATTCTAGTATGAAGGACTCAAATGATAATTAAATTTGGGAAGACTCTGAGAAAACTCCCTAATCATGGAATGCAAGAGCGTGAAGTAGGGAAGTGATTAAAAATTATTTAAAAACAACATATTTCAAAAACAATAAATTTTGAGAAAAATAAATTAAATATTTAAATTTAAAAAATGTTTTGAAAAATTTTAAAATTAAAATTTAAAATAAATTTTTTAAAAAATATTTTTAAAATTTTGGAAAATTTTCAAAATCATAATATTTCGAGAGCCTCGCGTACCTAGTGAAATGCAAGAGTATGAAAAACCCGTGATGACGTCATCGGCTCCCCCGGACGACGCCGCCAGCCAGTCCCCAGACCCCAGCCAAAGCCAGGTGTTTTAGAATGCCCATGTTATAGCTACAGGAGTCGAACATGGATCTCTGTGGTGGGAGACGGGCGAGTTAACAACTCATTNTAGAATGCCCATGTTATAGCTACAGGAGTCGAACATGGATCTCTGTGGTGGGAGACGGGCGAGTTAACAACTCATTAATCACGGGCCTCTGAAACATTCCAAGAATACGTGAAAATATTGCAAGCTGAACGACCGTGAAAATGTCAGTAAGTAAGCTTAAGAAGTACTGCCTGCCTCTGGTTTAAACCGATAAGGAACGAACCGAAACGTATCCGGTTTTCAGAGTTTCGAGACCCGAGATGCAAGGAAATTCGAGTCTTGCCTGGGTTGGAAGCGGATCGGATGTTGTCGGCGCTTCTCGCCACTCGACAGGCGTGCAGCAAACAGCGAGTACGCTTTATCACCATTAGCTCCAGGGTCCAGGCCTGCTCGTCGTTAGTTCCAGTAAATAAAGAGTTGCTGGGTTTAGGCAAGTTCGCCATCATTAGTTCCAGGGTTTAATTAAGTCCAGAGTGTAAACCTGTTGGATTTCCCTATCTCTGAACGGCAAATTGAGCAGCTTCCCCTTCAGTCGTTTAATCTTTTTGATTTTAATCGTATTTTTCTCTTATCTTTTGTTGGTAATTTAGCACATTGGAAATTCGCTGTCCATATTCTCATAGTTTTATATGCACATGCGCATAAATGTTTATATACACAAACACACACATCTATGTACTCCATATCGTTTTGTTGCATAGGAAAAGCAGCAATTCTATAATTGTTTCTTTTTTTTTTTGCGTTTTATGCATTTAATTTAATTTAATTATTTTACATTACTGAACCGTTGTATTTTAGTTTGTCTGCTCAAATTTACAATTTTTTCAATTTCTTAACGTACTTAATAACTTAACAACTTAGTACTTCGTCTCCTATTTCTGCATTTGCCACTATTTTGCTTCGTTTAAATGTTTTAACGTGAAACGCAATTTTTTTTTTCTGGTGGCAGCAGTGAAGTATAATATAACCATAATGCCGCGCATAGACTAGAGATGAGGTAGACCGATCTCGCTGGCTGCGCAACCACCAATCTCCGTGTACCAACATTCAACTGCTTTCATGCCAACACGACTAGAAAACAGGCGTGGATTGGATTAGAGGTTAGAACACTGTTACTAGTGCTTTGATATATTTTTATACTTCCTCTAAACAATTTGGAATGCAGTTTTATTAAATTCTAATTGGTGAAAGTATTTCATTCATACAAAAGTGTTTGTCTTTTGAAAATTAAGATATAAACAAACACGATCATCACTGTTGACCATGTGATGACTTTGAGTGTTGTGTTGCTTTGGAATAGGTCAATGTTGGGTACCTGAGCAGAAGACTAATAAGCGGCCTAACTCAACATTCGAGACCGAGCGGGGTGGTAACTCAATGGATTCGCATTCGGGAGGACCCGGGTTTAATTCCCAGTCCGGCCTTACGGATTTCGGCTTCCCCACGGTGTCTCGAATTCACTCCAGGCGAATGGTTCCTTAAAAAAAAAGGCCGTGTCCCACTCCTTCCCATTCCTTCCCCAAATCCCTCCTTCCTCGTCAAATTGCCCCGTCCACAATGACCTCGCTTTCAACGAGACGTTCAGCCCAACTGCCTACCGACGGTGCCGTGTGACGTGATCAGGGCTGCCANTAGAATGCCCATGTTATAGCTACAGGAGTCGAACATGGATCTCTGTGGTGGGAGACGGGCGAGTTAACAACTCATTCATCACGGGCCTCTGAAACATTCCAAGAATACGTGAAAATATTGCAAGCTGAACGATCGTGAAAATGTCAGTAAGTAAGCTTAAGAAGTACTGCCTGCCTCTGGTTTAAACCGATAAGGAACGAACCGAAACGTATCCGGTTTTCAGAGTTTCGAGACCCGAGATGCAAGGAAATTCGAGTCTTGCCTGAGTTGGAAGCGGATCGGATGTTGTCGGCGCTTCTCGCCACTCGACAGGCGTGCAGCAAACAGCGAGTACGCTTTATCACCATTAGCTCCAGGGTCCAGGCCTGCTCGTCGTTAGTTCCAGTACATAAAGAGTTGCTGGGTTTAGGCAAGTTCGCCATCATTAGTTCCAGGGTTTAATTAAGTCCAGAGTGTAAACCTGTTGGATTTCCCTATCTCTGAACGGCAAATTAAGCAGCTGCCCCTTCAGTCGTTTAATCTTTTTGATTCTTAGTCCTATTTTTCTCTTATCTTTTGTTGGTAATTTAACACATTGAAAAGTTGCTGTCCATATTCTCATAGTTTTATAGTTTTATATGCACATGCACATAAATGTTTATATACACAAACACACACACATACTCACCTATGTACTCCTTATGGTTTTTTTTCATAGGAAAATCAGCAATTCCAGGGCTTTAATTTTTTTATAATTGTTTCTTTTTTTTACGTTTTATGCATTTAATTTAATTTCATTATTTTACATTACTAAACCGTTGTATTTTCGTTTTTCTGCTCGAATTTACAAGTTTGTCAATTTCTTAACGTGCTTAATAACTTTGTACTTCGTCTCCTATTTCTGCATTTGACACTATTTTGCTTCGTTTAAATGTTTTAACGTGAAACGTAATTTTTTTTCTGGTGGCAGCAGTGAAATATATTATAACCATAATGCCGCGCATAGGCTAAAGATGAGATAGACCGATCTCGCTGGCTGCGCACAACCAATCTCCGCGTCCCAACACGACTAGAAAACAGGCGTGTATTGGATTAGAGGTTAGAACACTGTTTTAGTAAATTAGTGCTTTGATATGTTTTTATACTTCCTCTAAACAATTTGGAATGTAGTTTTATTACATTCTAATTGGTGAAAGTATTTCATTCATATAAAAGTGTTTGTCTTTCGAAAATTGAGATATAAACAAACACGATCATCACTGTTGACCATGTGATGACTTTGAGTGATATGTTGCTTTGGAATAGGTCAATGTTGGGTACCTGAGCAGAAGACGAATAAGCGGTCTACCTCAACACTCGAGACCGAGCGGGGTGGTAACTCAATGGATTCGCATTCGGGAGGACCCGGGTTTAATTCCCATTCCGGCCTTACGGATTTCGGCTTCCCCACGGTGTCCCGAAATCACTCCAGGCGAATGGTTCCTTAAAAAAAAAGGCCGTGTCCCACTCCTTCCCATTCCTTCCCCCAATCCCTCCTTCCTCGTCAAATTGCCCCGTCCATAATGACCTCGCTTTCAACGAGACGTTCAGCCCAACTGCCTACCGACGGTGCCGTGTGACGTGATCAGGGCTGCCAGATGTCCGGAAATGTACAGTTTTTTAGTTTGCGTCTGGGTCGCACCCGGATCTCACATTTCTCCGGATTGTTCTGCTCTCGTCTACAATATATCACACACACGCTTACACACACACACACACAC
>NQII01003335.1:29065-46052 GCA_002778355.1 Clitarchus hookeri | reverse complement strand
ACACACACACACACACACACACACACACACACACACACACACACACACACACACACACACACACACACACACACACACTATATATGTACATACACCGACAAAAGCCGGCGGAATGGGGACCCTGCATTCAACAGCTGCTGTCAATATTGTTGTGCTGGTACGCCCGCGCAGATATATCGACAGCAGTCTCCCCTCAAGGACGCTTGCGTCCACAGCCCCGCCTCTTTCTATTCTAGTTTTCCAACTCCACATTAAAGAGCATGCAATCCACACCTGCTGCCTCCTTTAGCATTTTTTAAAAGCATGAATAAGTTTTGAACTTCTTTCCTGTCGGGAGGGTTTTTACGGTGCCTATGCCGGTTTTTCCCCTCACCCTTCTTCCCTCTTTGCCGCGATGCACGCCTCCTTTCCTAAATTCCCTCCCATGTAGGCGTATGGGGCTTAGCCCTGAGACGCAACACAGTCCAGACCTACCCCCGGAAAACACTTAACACTTGGTAATAGGGTAGTTAGTAATAAAAAAAAAGCCGGCGGAGTAGCAGTCCGTCTCTAGCTCGCACGGTCGGGCGCCTATCTGTTCGGTAGTGTTCGGTTTTACTCGTTCGACTCGGTTCGGCTCGGCTCGGCTATCTCCGCCGTGCGTCGGCTGCACGTAGCGTAGCTCGCGGCAGGAATATTTTCTCTTGTGGTCGCGTCTCTTGTGTGAATCGTGATTTTCTATTTTGCTGAGTTTGGATGTGCGCGCAGAGTGGCCCGCGTGTTTGAACTGGCGTCGAGATTGAGTTGGTAAAGTCTAATCGCGGTTTCTTCACACCTTTCGAATCAAACATTTGAAATATCGCGCCATGCACGATGTGTTTGATTGTTTCCCAAATACGTGGTGAACGGTGTATCACAAGTATTTTATGCCTGTGTTAACGTAAAAGTACGTTATGTTTTGCTAATGTGAATATTTATTTATATTTTATCTTTAAATTATTGTATTTAATATATAATTAAAAACAGTGAAATGATATGTGTGTTTGACATTGCGTAGTAAGAGTGCCGTACGAATGCTGCGCGTTGTCTGTTTTGTGTAATTTTCTAAACTCGGTTGAACTTTGTTTGTATGAGGCGGAGGAATATCCTACAAGTAGAACTTAAGCAGAGCTTTAGAAAAGTTGGAAGTAACCATGAATGAACTATAGGAAACTTTTTTGTATGGTTTCTGACGTGTTATTGCGTGTGTCGGAAAATATAATTTTAATTAAGAAAAATGGAATGACGTACCTATGTATGTTGAGTGTTTTCTATTATGTCTACTTTAATTTGAATGTTTTGATACTTTTTTTTTTTTCAAATATTACATTTCATAGTTTTATTTTAAGTCAACTAAAAAATTACATACGAGAGAAAAATATAATTTTATTTCGTCCCCGGATTTTTTTTGGTGGAAGTCTGGATTTTTCAGGGTGTTAACACGATTTTCGTAATTTTCATCTGGCGGGCCCTGACGGCCGAGTGGTTAGCCTGCTCGCCTCCCCCCAAGGCGAACCGGGTCTAATCCCCGTACCGGGACACCGGATTTTCGCAAGTGAGAATCGTGCCCGGACGATGCCGCCGGTCGGCGGGTTTTCTCGGGGGTCTCCCGTTCCCTCGCTGTTCAGAGCCATCCAAATCTCTTGACTCGCTTCATCTGGCGACCCTAGGCGCGGGGAGGGAGGAAGCAGTTAGAACACTGGTAGCAGCAGGTGATCGCATCTTCGCAGCTTCCCAGAGTGGCTGGGTGTCGGCGGTAAACCCTCTTGTCTGATGAACCGGCAAACCAGCCTCAACGTGCAAAGTAATCTCCCAACCCACGCCTCTCCGTCTTCGGAAATAAGTTTCACATCCGCGCCCCGATCACACGCCTAATTTGACCCCCCCTTTTTTTTCTTCCATTTTAATTCTCCCCTCCCAATTACCGGGACGATGGGCCGTCGTTAACTGCAATCGCCGCCCGCTGATTTACGGGTTTCGCGCCTGTCGTCGCCTCTACGACTCTCCGCGGTTCGACAGCCACAGCCTCGCTTTTGAAGTATTCCAGGTGGCCGTCTGGGTAGGCCGTCGAACGGCGTGCAGAACCTGAGTGAGGCCTGCTGACGAATAGCATCTGAGAAACGTTACGCGTCTGTATACGTTTTTCAGTTCTTCCGTTTCTCCCTAAAGCAGCTTTTCATGATAGTGAAAATAGCTCAAACGGGTGTCTTCACTGTCGTTTTTAGGTATGTACATTCCGGTACAAAACATTGGAAAAGGAATAGGGCCGTGCATCAAACCTTTATTTTTATTGTTACGTCATATAATGGTAGGGTCTCCGCTGAGAGCCTCATAGAGGCGCGTTATCGACGCTTCGCGCGTAGAGGCGATGAGAGAGTTGATGCGCATGTTTCTGTCGCCCCTAGCGCTCCCACGCTTTGAAGCCTCAGACGTGCGAAATTCCTTCAACCAGGCGGCTACCTTCAGCCTGTGTGCTCGTTTCGCATCAGGGCGTCCAAGTGCTCTATGAGGGGCCGCGGTGGTGTAGTGGTCAGACTACACGTCTCCCACCTGCGAACCGGGTTCGATTACCGGCGGAGTCGCTTCCGGATTTTCGCACTCGGTCGGTGGGTTTTCTCGGGGATCTCCCGTTTTCCCCCGGCCCTTGCATTCCGGCGCTGCTCCGTACTCGCCTCGCCTTCACCTTTACCGGCTCTCAAGACCTCGAAATTAATAGCCGCCCAAATCTCTTCACTCACTTACTCGAGTGCTCTGTGCTGTCGGCTTCCGAGACTCGAGACTCGACGTCACAGAGTACAACGTATAAGCTGTCCACGGCAAAGTGAGCACTTCTGAAGCCCTGGTTACTTTTTCCTTTCAGCAATTGTTTTTTATCATTTAAAATATTTTTTAAACTAATATTGCCATGTAAGTAATAAACACAGTGAGTATATTCCACCGCTCTCGGAAGTTAACGTGTAAGGCTAAAATTAATGATATTCCAAATGAGAGGGATTTCATGAGTGCTTACTTTACCGCGGATATCCCATGGATAGGGGCAGTGATGTTTCGCGAAAAGATTTCGAGACAAGATACAGTCCAAAGTATTGTAGGGTCGTCCAGCTTCTTTGATTGGCTAAAATATTTTCTGGCCCGTATTAACCGTTTGCGCACGAATCACGAAGGTTCAGTGTCAGAGTTACTTAGTCCTGAGTGGCTTGGTCAAACAAAGACGGACACGACACCAGAAGCCAATGGAGGTATAACAACAGCAGATATGTGTATAATGTATTGAAGTCTACTGTGTGCTCCGATTTGTACGCGAAAAGTCACTGGCCCTACCCATAGAAGCAGAGCGCTCCCTCACAGAAGACAGTCAGATGTCCCATCAGCGCTCTTCGTGCTGCAGCCCATCGCTCTGCCACAAGCACGTCCATGCTTGAGATGGACGTCGACCATCTCTTCGTTGGAAAATGAGCGTGGAGCCGCGACAACTGCTTCAAATGCTGCCACGAGTGCACACCGCTGTTGACGTTCATTGTGAGGGCTGGTGCCTGGAACATCAGGCGTGAACAATGTCGTGAACATGCAATGGTTGCACATGTGCGCGTGTCACGTCTCGGAAACGATTGGTTTCCGGACCTGTGTCTATTGCAATTTTCTTCATTATTTCAATGTCCTCTACACGCCCCTGCAGGTTGTACCTATAACGTTGCACCTACAATTAGAGACCTGAAAAATTCGCGAGTTCAATGACCTGCAGGCTAGACTCTATAGTCTTGGGTACAGATATGCCGAAATCAAATGCACGTTGGTTGTCTGCCGTCACAGCGGAAGGCGAAGATTGGGCCAGCCTTCTCCAGGAGGTGTCAAACACCGCGTGGACCAATGGTTGACTTTTTATTAACACACGTGTTTTGAATTCTAGCTTGTCCCGAAATTAATCCGCGAATTGTTCAGGTCTCTACATATAATATATGCGTGCATACATACACATCGCATCGTCCAGTGAAATACAGTGTGCTAGGTAAATAAATGTTAGAAATTTAAAACCAACGATGGATACTTAAATATTAAACGTTTACAATGTTGGTTTACCTTGAAAGTGGACATTTTACAAAACTGTGTAGATTAGTGTTTCTTAACCTGGGGTCCGCGGACCCCTGGGGGTCCGCGAGTATATGTATGGGGGTCCGCAGTCTCACCTCTGGCCCATTTAACAATATTAAATAAATGCCACCAAAAGTCTCGTAATCGCTACCTTTACTTAGCACGACGAACGTGCGCCAGAGGGCGGTGTGCGAGACTGACTGAAGTGAGTGAAATAAGTGTGGGTCCGTGGCTGAAAAGGGTTAGGAAACGCTGGCGTAGATAATAAGGTAAATTTGTCTGAAAGTATATTTACGACACTGTTTTTACTGAGGGTGCGATACACGAAGAAAATATTTACTCGTGAATAAAAATTGAACGTTGTAGGCAGGCCGGCAGCGGCACAAACGAGCGTGCAAAACAGTTATAGGTTGTTCACGGTAAAGTGAACACTTTTCTGGCTCTAGTAACTTTTTTATTTCGGCCATTTTTTTAATCCTTTAACCGCCTTTTAAAATTAATATTGCCATGTTAGTAATAAACGAAGTGTGCACATTNACGCTGGCGTAGATAATAAGGTAAATTTGTCTGAAAGTATATTTACGACACTGTTTTTACTGAGGGTGCGATACACAAAGAAAATATTTACTCGTGAATAAAAATTGAACGTTGTAGGCAGGCCGGCAGCGGCACAAACGAGCGTGCAAAACAGTTATAGGTTGTTCACGGTAAAGTGAACACTTTTCTGGCTCTAGTAACTTTTTTATTTAGGCCATTTTTTTAATCCTTTAACCGCCTTTTAAAATTAATATTGCCATGTTAGTAATAAACGAAGTGTGCACATTNAGGCCATTTTTTTAATCCTTTAACCGCCTTTTAAAATTAATATTGCCATGTTAGTAATAAACGAAGTGTGCACATTCCACGGCACTCGGAAATTAACGTCTAAGGCTAAAACAAAACATGTTTATTGACTTTTATCCCAGATGAGAGCGCTTTCAGAAGTGTTCGCTTTACCGTGAATATACTATAGAAGAGGCGTCGGCGCCGACAAAGGGAGTGCGTGTCGGAGAATAAAGTGTGCGGTAGGTGCGAAGGCTCAGGGTTGTCTTCGAGGTAGTTTACTCTTCGCTCGTCGCGGACTTAACCCCGCGACCCCCGCGCAAGCCATTGTGAGCAAGGCGTTTAGCGCGGTCCTTTGTGCGTCTAGCCGTCCCCCCCCCCCTTACAGCATCATCCCTCCAACGGGACTGTGGTCCATGGTAGGCGCGAAGCATTTGCATGGCAAATACCGGGCCCGCGAGTCCACTTGCACCACTCTTGCTCCGAGCCCTTGGCCATTCTCTC
Source organism: Clitarchus hookeri (assembly GCA_002778355.1). Lineage (NCBI taxonomy): Eukaryota > Metazoa > Arthropoda > Insecta > Phasmatodea > Phasmatidae > Clitarchus > Clitarchus hookeri. The sequence continues at coordinate 40,619 of NQII01003335.1, read as the reverse complement.
TCGACACCATCTCCACTGCTTTTACAAGACCGTAGAGAAGGCAAGCGCGCAGAGGCGAAACGGCGTGGCGAGGTTCCTTCGACGTGAGCCGTGCATCGTCTCCGATTGGGCTGCGCGAGGCTCTGGGAGCGGGGCTTGTGTCCGATTGGCTGGGTTGGCGGGTGTGTTACCAGGTGTTGTATAGCGAACGGCTTTCAGACACGTTGCTGGCTTGCGCGGCTGGAGTTCGCGTTATACGCGGCTGTTTCTCCTCTGTATGGTTAACATGCTCTGTGACCAGAATTTTGTGAACCATTTTCTCCTGGGACGTTTTAGTGGATATCGCTCATTCGTGTTTTATTCTTAATAAAAATGATTTCGCCTACTCTCACTGTTTATCATTATGCNTTTAGTGGATATCGCTCATTCGTGTTTTATTCTTAATAAAAATGATTTCGCCTACTCTCACTGTTTATCATTATGCTCTGATATTATACATACAACTCCGCAATACAGTAATTTATAAATATAAGCTACTCATGGTTAATTAAACACTTATGAAATCTACCCTTAAAGAATGCCACTGTTCCTAACTGCATGTATTTTAACGGGCACACTGACTGGCGTGCACTTCGCGAAGTTGGTAATGCTGGAGAGAAAGTTGTTCCATGTCTTGGCGTTGAATTAAAACCATTATGAAAAAAATTGGTGAATACTGAATTTATTTCTCTTGCTTTCTGTTTCTTTTTAATCTGTGCAATTGTAACGATTAGAAAATCGGTTAAATATTTACTATTATAATAATTCTACAGTTTCACATGACCGATGCATGAATTAAGNTTTAGTGGATATCGCTCATTCGTGTTTTATTCTTAATAAAAATGATTTCGCCTACTCTCACTGTTTATCATTATGCCCTGATATTATACATACAACTCCGCAACACAGTAATTTATGAATATAAGCTACTCATGGTTAATTAAAAACTTGTGAAATCAACCCTTAAAAAATGCCACTGTTCCTACCTGCACGTATTTTAACGGGCACACTGACTGGCGTGCACTTCGCGAAGTTGGTAACGCTGGAGAGAAAGTTGTTCCATGTCTTGGCGTTGAATTAAAACCATTATGAAAAAAATTGGTGAATACTGAATTTATTTCTCTTGCTTTCTGTTTCTTTTTAATCTGTGCAATTGTAACGATTAGAAAATCGGTTAAATATTTACTATTATAATAATTCTACAGTTTCACATGACCGATGCATGAATTAAGAGATCAGGCCCACGTCAGCGTTAATTTTACACATCGCGGAAGAAAACACAATGTGCATACAAGTAGATGCTAAGCAGGGCCTTCGAAAGTGCAGAGTTTGCCGTGAACTACCTATAACTAGGACCAGTGACTTTTCGCGTAAAAATCGGAGCACACAGTAGACTTAAATACTATATACACACACCTCAGCTGTTGTTATGCCTCCATTGGCTGCCGGTGCCGTGTCCGTCTTCGACCAAGCCACTCGGGACTAAGTAACTCCGACACAGAACCTTCGTGATTCGCGCGCAAACGGTTTACACGGGGCAAGAACATTTTTTAGCCAGACAAAGAAGCTGAACGACCCTACAGTGCTTCGGACTGTATCTTGTCTCGAAATATTTTCAGCGAAATATCACTGCCTCTACCTACAACAGTAATTTAAAACATACATGATATTTTTGTAGTATTTACCCCACGTCAACGTGATTTGCGAGATTCGACGTACCATCGCCGGTCTTGACAAATCGCTACACGAGATACCGAAACGAGAGTTCGTACATCGACGACACCGTGGGTGGAATGAATGTTTTTTTTTTTTGCAGTTTAAACTAGCCTAGGTCTTTGTGAATAGGTGGGTTTTAACACGTGCGTGCCCAGCATCTACGATTGCAACTCTACTCGAGACACCTAGCCTGTATACCGAAGGCCAGTGAGCACCGGAAGATACGTGACCTTGAAGTGGCTGTATCTCCCTTACTGCTAAAAGGAAAATCCCCTCAATTCTTCCCCTTCATCGACTAACAACGAATTAACGTTCTTCCTTCGCTGGCACTACAGTTGTATTAGTTCTACTCACAAATATACATTATTTGAAAGAATATCAGCTACATTAAAACCTTTTCGGCTTTCATACATAAAAAAAAAATCGTACCTACTCATTTGAAACCGCAGGTCCGTTTGTCTTATTATAACACGTATTTCCAAAATATTTTCTACTAAGTACGTTTTATAAGGTTGGTCACGCAGTACTTGACTTTGTTTACATATTCGTAATCGCTCTTGTATAAGGAAAGTATTCGACAGCGTGTCTGCTGGTCATGAAGTTCATGAACCTTTAATGAAATTGAGCAGGTGGTTTTGAAAGCCATGAAAAAGTAATGAAATTTAGTGTGTGGTCATGAAATAGTCTATTTTGTATCATTCTGATGTTTTTCTAATGTCCATCTGTCATTGTCAATTGGCATCGATGCTCCATGCTAAGTGGTAAAGAGTGAAATCACACATAATTTTTTTAAATGATGATGGCTCCCATCAACAACGTGCGTTATACATTTGCACACCTAACATGAGTGTCATCGTGTAACGCGTTGTCGAGAAGTCATGAATTTAACTCTAGATGTCGTGGAAAAAGTCACGAATTTGGTTCGTTGGAAATCAGTAGATAACCTGATGAAAATAAATTATTTAGACCCGCACTTGCTTTCGATTTCTTTCTGTTCACAATTCAGTTGCATTTAATTTTGCAGCAGAAGACCATGAAATAATTACTGGACACATAAGCAGGGAAATCACCTGTAACCACACAATTTTTGCAGAGAAACATGGAAAGTAGTATTCATATTACCATCTAATTAAAAGCTTGTTGCTTTAATTGTTGACAACTATGCGTGTTATGTTTTGATTTTGAAAACACTAACGTAGGAAAACAAATAGCGTATTAGATTTTTTAAGAAATTATTAATGACTAGAGACCTGAAAAATTCGCGAATTCAATGACCTGCAGGCTAGACTCTATAGTCTTATGTACAGATATGCCGATATCAACTGCACATTGGTGGTCTGCCGTCACAGCCGAAGGCGAAGATTGGGCAAGTCTTCTCCAGGAGGTGTCAAACACCGCGTGGACCAATGGCTGACATTTTATTAACACACGTGTTTGAATTCTAGCTTGTCTCGAAATGAATCCGCGAATTTTTCAGGTCTCTTCTAATGAATCTTGATTATTACTCGATAGTAGAATCAGGTAATTGAAAACATGGAAGTGCAGAAAGGAGCAACTTAAATGTCTTTATAATTACGTAAACAACCTTGAACAAATGGCAATAGGGTTGTTATGTTTGCAGTTCAGAGTTCCACTATAAACAGTAGAGGAACCATTAAAGGAGGTTGAAAGTTTTTGTTCTATACCGATTAAAATAAGTACAAAACACTACAGCAGTACGGTGAGTTACGCCTCTTCTTACCTCATCGTTGTAGGTTTTAGCTACGCATTCACTTTTTATTTATTTTTTCTCGTTCGGAGTTGACCTTGCTTTGACTCCTCGCTTCCTCGCCCTTCGCGACTAATGAATAGCTTCACAGCGCCACGGCGAAGTCGAGTTTCAACCAGTTGCGAAACAGGAGCAGGTAAGCTATAGCCCATTCGCGGTTACTCAACATTTTTCTGAAGCCCTGCTTGAGTTCTATTTTTAGGATATTGCTCCACCTCGCGCAAACAAAGCTTAACCGAGTACGAGAAAATCACACCAGAGGAGCATAGCACCGCATTCGCACGCTCTCTATGTAATAATATTTTACGTAAGAACTATTTCTTACTAGGCGTTACCAACACACCTATCTTATCACTAGGGCAAGTGACTTTTCGCGTAAAAATCGGAGCACACAGTAGACTTCAATACTATATACACACCTCAGCTGTTGTTCGACCTCCATTGGCTACTGGTGTCGTGTCCATCTTTGACCAAGCCACTCAGGAATAAGGAACTCCGATACTGAACTTTCGTGATTCATGCGCAAACGGTTAACACGGGCCAGAACATTTTTTTAGCCAATCAAAGAAGCTGGACGACCCTACAGTGCTTTGGACTGTATCTTGTCTCGAAATCTTTTCGCGAAATATCACTGCCCCTACTTATGGCGGAAGAATACTCAACGTGCATACAAGTAGATCTTGAGGATGGCTTTCAAAAAGGGCCCAGTTCACCGTGAACTGCCTCCGTTTACTAGTCTATGTCCAGGGCAATGTGTCAGTTTCCCACGAGGCGGAAGAGAGGATGGCCAGTGGGCTGACAGAAGAAACTAAGATTTCAAAATATGTGCTCAGTCGACCGCGACGCGCGTGTAGTTTTCTCTTGCAAGGAAGATACTAAGGCTTCGCCTCTTGTGCGTGTGCGTACGCCTTCCACGCAGGAGAACTGCCCGTGAAACACGATGGCTTGCAACGGCGATGACACACGTTTTTCATCTTCGAAATCCCGTTATTCTCTCTCTCTCTCTCTCTCCTTTGTGTCTCTTTCTCTCTGTCTCTCTCTCTAGCAATTGGAATATAATGTATTATCAATCAAACGAGAAAATTCAGACAGTGACCATATGTCACAAGAATATACAATGTATCCTGCTAAATCAATACACAGAAAATGATATAGTCACCATAAAAGCACATATAAACAATAAGCCAATAATAATAATAAATATTTACTGTCCACCAACAAAGGAAATAAAAATCAATTTAAACAAAATCAATAAAATAATGAATGAAGAAAGAAATACAAACATTATTATAGCTGTAGATTTCAACGCAAAATCGCCTATATGGTTCTCAAAAAAAAAGAGACAATAGAGGGGAGGAATTGGAAGAACTCATGAACAAATACGACATGAAAGTGTTAAATACAGAAGGTAACATATTTACTTATGTTTCAATACATGGACAAGAGAACATAGACATAGCTTTTATTTCTGATGGAATATATAGAGAATGTAAAAACTGGACAGTGAACCCCAGCATAAGCGACCATAATAAAATAAGTTGGGAATGGGTAATGGGAAGTGTAACCATGGAAGACAAGACCAGATTACACCAAATGGTAACAGATTGGAAGATGGCAAAAAGAAATATAGCAATAGAGTTGGAAAAGAACAAGGAGTTAGAATTAAATGACAGCGTCGACGAGAAGATAGTCCGGTTAAGAAAAGCAATAATTGATGCATGTAGACAGAAAACAAGACCCAAAACAAATAGAATAAAAGGAATCAATGTATGGTGGTGGAACAAAGAATTAAAGGTAATGAAAGAGATCGTAAGAAGGAAGAATAGACAATTTAGAAGATGCTGTACATGTAGAGCTAAGGAGACCTACAAAGAAGAATATAAGAGAGAAAGGAAGATTTACAAAAAAATAATTAGAGATAACATGCAAAAACAATGGATAGAATATTTCAAGAAAGAGAGTAGTAATGAAATATGGAATTTACCTGATAAACTAATAAGGAATAAGTTGAGAAAGTATGAAACAATAGGGACAATATTTAATCAAGGAAGGTACACTAAGGGAATTAAGGAAACATATATAACTTTAATAAATACATTACTACCCGACACACATAGAAATGAAGTAACAGAGCTGTATGAAATAGAAGAAGAAAATAGGGAAACAAAAGAAATAGACATGGATGAACTTGAAATAGCAATGGGAAACAAAGGATTAAAAAAAGCACCTGGTAAGGACAAGATTACAATGGAAGTTGTTAAAGAAGTATGGGAAGAGATACAACAAGAAGTACTAAAAATTATGAACATATGCTTAAAGAAGGGAATATTTCCCAAGGAATGGAAATCGGCTGTCGTGGTAATAATATATAAGGGAAACAATAAACCGAAAACAAATCCAAATTCATATAGACCGATATGTTTGCTACCAATATTTGGTAAAATATTAGAAAGAATTATATTAAATAGAATAAGAGAGCATACAGAGCTGGTTTTAAACAAATATCAATATGGATTCCGGACAAAAAGATCTACGGAAAACGCATTATACAGAGTGTTAGAAATCATTAAAGGTATAGAAACAAAATATATACTACTCATCTTAATCAACATAAGTAATNCTACTCATCTTAATTGACATAAGTAACGCATTTTCCTCGCTAGAATGGAGTAACATAAAGAAGGAAATTAGAAAACTAAAAATTGGAAATGAAGAAAAGAATGTAATGTTAGACTATTTTAGAGACAGAAGCATAGGATACTATAGCGAGGACGTTAGCTACGAAAAAGCAATGAATAGGGGATGCCCACAAGGATCAGTTTTGGGTCCTTTGATCTGGAATCTGGTTTTCAATGAATATTTAGAGATAAATAAAGACAAAGATATAGAGAGAGTGGCGTTTGCGGATGATTGTCTTATAATAATCGGAGGCAACAATAGGAGACACGTGGAACTAATGGCAAACAATGAAATGAACAAGTTAAAAGTATGGGTTGATAATAATGGGCTGAAAGTTGCAACAGAGAAAACAATCGGGATATTGGTTAAAGGGAACTTGGATACAAGACCACCAACAATTAAATATAACAATCACAGTATAAAATTTTTGAAACAAACCAAATATCTGGGAATAATGATCGATAATAGACTGACCTTTATACCGCACATAAACTTTCTCAACCAAAAGTTAATAACGCTATCTAACCAGNTTAAATATAACAATCACAGTATAAAAATTTTGAAACAAACCAAATATCTGGGAATCATGATCGATAATAGACTGACCTTTATACCGCACATAAACTTTCTCAACCAAAAGTTAATAACGCTATCTAACCAGTTAAAATATAAAATTTGGAAATATGCAAACTACAACACATCAGTAAGAAATATAATTTACAAAACAATTTTCATCAGCGTAATAACATATGGATCAATAGTACTAGATACAAGAATTAATAATGTTCAACTAGTAACGAAACTTAGGGCTTTACAGAGAAATATATTAATAAAATTATATGAACTTACGGCTACAACATCATTTTCAACGATAGTTATATTGCACAAGCTTTTACCAATAGACTACGAAATCCATAACAAAAACATTATTTATAAATTAAAACACACAGGAATGCAGATAGACTTAGATGGAGTAACATACCAAGGGTTCACACAAGACGACATAAGGTGGATTAAAAACATTAATAATGATGAAGTGATAAGTATCAAGGAAATCAAGAAGAAATTAAATGAAACAGCAATTAAACATTGGAGAAGAGAATGGGAACAAATGGAAGGNCAAGAAGAAATTAAATGAAACAGCAATTAAACATTGGAGAAGAGAATGGGAACAAATGGAAGGTAGTATTGAAACCAGAAACCATATCAAGGACATAGAGGAATGGTATAAGAGCAAGGTAATATTNTAGTATTGAAACCAGAAACCATATCAAGGACATAGAGGAATGGTATAAGAGCAAGGTAATATTGAGTAAAAGCACGAAAATGATTATAAGTGGACATGGTCAGATCAAAAGCTATCTCAAAAGAATTAATAAAGTTGATGAAGACATATGTGAGTGTGGTCAAGGGGAACAAAACGGATACCATATATTGTATACATGTGAAATGTTCGCAAATGAGAGGGATCAATTAAGAAGAACTCTGCAACTAAAAGAAGAACAATGGCCGCTAATTAAATATCAAATATACGATGAGGAGGTATACAAAGATATTGAAAGGTATATTGAGAATGTTTATAATGTAGTAAAAACAATGAATGATGATTTAGGAGATTAGGAGAGTAGATCATGTGGATTAATGGGGGGACAAGGCTAGTAGCTGAGGGCCCTGACAGGCGAGGCCAGGGGGGCGCCCAGTTTACTGGGCAAGGGCCCCGGTAGCGCCACGCCTGCTGGCAAGGCTGCCAGGGAACAGCGAAAACCTAGTTTTCTGAGTGTAATAGTATGGGCTTGTAATGACTATAGTCGAAAGTATCGTAACGATCGAAACATTGTATTTGTATTAGATTATAGCATGTAATTTGGATATTTAAGTTTTAATATATTACAGCATGTATATTTAATGTTTTAAAGTTTTAACATTGTAACATGGTTATTGCTTTACAACAAATGTATTAAGGGTTTTAAGGTTTTTTAGTAATATAGCTACATTATTCGATATATTACATGGAATGTGTTTTATTGAACAAAGTGTAATGAAATTTTAATATGTACAGGTGTATTAGCGAATAAAACGCTTTGAAAGACATAGTTTTAACATGTTTTGTTTTGTGTATATTGTGTTTTAGAAAGTTCAATAGAGAAATATATGTTAAACATGATCGCAGGAGGAGCAAGGTCTGGGTGACAGCCTCCCCGTGGCTCCCCGCGGTAACTGGTTAACACCAGGCTGATAGTCACCGCTCCTCCTGTTGGAGATTCCCAAGCATTTTAAACAATTTTTAAACAATTTTAATTATTATAGTTTTAATAATATCAAGAATCGAACTAATTAAAACCATATAAAAATGGGTGTCAAGTCAATTTTTAAATACTATAAATGAATTAATTGACAAAGTTTAAGCGTTGCCTTGGCAGTGAGACATATATTAAATTCAAATACCAAGATAATAAACAATAATATTACACGAACTTAAAGACAAGGAAATGATAGTAGTTAATTAAGGAGACCCGGAAGGCCTAATGGCTAAGTGGGTTAGAAGAGTTTTCGCTCTCTATATGTCTCTCTCTCTCTCTGTGTGTAACGGGTGGACCTACCCGTACTTGTGCATACTTGGGTGACTACAGAGGCCTCCCTAGAAGATTTAAAAGTCTCAAGGTCACGTCCGGCTTCAAGGAAACACTGCGCCGATGACGGAGGATAGCATATACAAGCTTCCCGCGTGTTCTGTTTGCTCAGAAATTTAAGCGGTGGCTACAGGTAGGACCAGTGACTTTTCGCGTAAAAATCGGAGCACACAGTAGACTTCAATACTATATACACGCCTGAGCTGTTGTTGTACCTCCATTGGCTGCTGGTGCCGTGTCCGTCTTTGACCAAGCCACTCAGGACTAAGTAACTCCGGCACTGAACCTTCGTGATTCGTGCGCCAATGGAACACGGACCAGAACATTTTTTTTTTAGCCAATCAAAGAAGCTGGACGACCCTACAGTGCTTTGGACTGTGTCTTGTCTCGAAATATTTTCGCGAAATATTACTGCCCCTAGTTATAGGGTTTTTAATAAAACAATATGTTCAGAAAAGACACATCATCACTGCATTATCACTATAGTTTTAAACACCGCTTTACGGAAGAATGAATATCGTAAACAGAGCGCTACATACAGCGATTTTTTTTTCTCCTGACTTCGACACTTTTCAACGACCACGTTTATGTTTCAATAACGGAATTTATGAATCGAAAACGAAATATATCGACTTTAATTTATTTCGTGGAAAATACTTACATTGAAATATTCTAAAGTTTTTTTAAAATTATAAATTTACACAGATACTTACAATGAGACACACATGACAGCTAGGAATGCCTATTTATAATTTTGTAGAGAAAAAGTCTACTTTGAATCAAATGAAGTTTGTTTGACGCAACCAAATTAATTGTATGTGTAGGGAAAAAGAAATTTTCTGTTGGTGAGACCAAATTAGATTGTTATTCTTACTTGATTGCCGAAAACTGCGATTTTTTTTACTACGGCTTTTCTTGGTTCCACGCACATGACACAGTTTAAGTTAATATAAAAAAAAAAATTAGAAGCCCGGTTAAGATTTGAACCTTGACCATTTGAAACAGTGCATTACGCTCTGACAACATCAGCTAAAGTGACTACTAGCAAAATATAAACTTTTGAAATATACATACATTTCAAATACTGGACAAGTTTTACAGCGTTGCTTTCCAGTTTTCTGTTGAACTTGATTTATTAGGACGCATATGCCATTATGAAACATCAATAAATAGACTTAAAATATGGCGTTACTGTCTTAGTTGTCACACAAAATAAAAAAAACTCTGGAGCTGTATTTTTAGAACGACGGCTATCAAATTAATTTTTCCAAATAAATATATACAGTTGATTTAACTAAATATTTTGTTAGATGTACAAACTTACTTCTGTTGCTTTTCAAGTTTTGTCGACCCAACAAAATATTTTGGTGGGGTACTTAAATATACTTTAAGGCCCTATTCAAACAAGTATCATGTTGGCTGGAACAGACCTTATCGCTCGGTGAGGTCCTTCTGTACACGTTATAAATCGTAGGTTAAGTTATAATGACGGACAGGAAATTTTCGCGACTTTATTACAAAACAATATAGAATTCAAGCACGTGTGCAATTTGTAAAGGACCCGCGGTGGCTGAGCGGTTAGACTGCTCGCCTCCCACCTAGGCGAACCGGGCTCAATCCCCGGCCGGGTCAACTCCCGGATTTTCGCGAGTGGGAATCGTGCCGGACGATGCCGCTGGTTTGGCGGGTTTTCTCGGGGATCTCCCGTTTCCCAGCCCTTGCATTTCGGTGCCGCTCCATTCTCATCCCATTTCAGCCTCATCGGTTCTTAAGTCCGAAATCTCTCAACTCAGCTCAAATTAGTTTTTGTGTAACAGTTTATTTTTATACGTCCTGTAGGACTCCGAGCCAATGATAAACTTGCAAGGAAATAAGTAGCAGATCCCATTCTGCCACGTAGAGTGTATCACTATCTGTTCTCTGGGGCAGCTACGAATGAACAAACAGAAGTATCGTGTGTGTGTGTGTGTTTGTGTGTGTGTGTGTGTGTGTGTAGTATAGCTTACATGCCATTGAATTCACGAAATTTCCCTTTCCCTAGTTATTACTAGGGGTAGTGACATTTCGCGGAAATATTTAAAGACAAGTTATATTTCAAAACGCTGTAGGGTCGTTTACCTTTCTTGATAGGCCGACTTACTTTTTGACACGTGTTAACTGCCTGCACCCGAATCACGCAAAAGCCGTTTTATACTTGTCTTAACATCAACATTAAAGTAATATACAGAATGTCCCAGTGGCCAGGTCTTTGTGAAAATTGCGTTCTCAAGCAGACAGCCACCATTGGCAACGGACAAACTGCTGTCGGGGTGCTTATAGTTAGGGCCAGTGACTTTTCGCTTAAAAATCGGAGCACACAGTAGACTTCAATACTATATACACACCTCAGCTGTTGTTATACCTCCATTGGCTGCTGGTGTCGTGTCCGTCTTTGACCAAGCCACTCAGAACTAAGTAACTCCGACACTGAACCTTCGTGATTCGTGCTCAAGTCGTTAATACGGGCCAGAATATTTTTTACCCACTCGAAGAAGCTGGACGACCCTACAGTGCTTTGGACTGTATCTTGTCTCGAAATCTTTCCGCGAAATATCACTGCCCCTATTTATATTGTAGTAGCTCTAGTTGTTGTAACGTTTCAATTGTGAACCTGCGCTGACGTGCTGTGCCGGCGGCTGTTGCAGGTGAAGGTCAGACGGACGGCGACGCGACGTCCACAGCCACGGACCCGGCCGGCCAGCAG
>NQII01003335.1:3828-24102 GCA_002778355.1 Clitarchus hookeri | reverse complement strand
TATATATATATATATATATATATATATATATATATATATATGAATAAACCAAGCACATCATACTTATAGCGACCACATGCATGAGTGTTATAATAATGGTATGGATTAACATATACCAACACTTTTATAGGCTTAGTTGGCGTTAATTTAAATGCCATTACTGCCAGACACTTGAGACTTGGAATGTATGAGGGTGATAAACAGTCTTATCTCCCATGGTCTTCTTGACCACCAATCCTTTAATCGTCCAATCATTCCATTGATATTTGGATCAATCCATTACTCTTCCAATCTTTCCATCAGTCTTTTACAAGCTTTCACAATCATCCTCCTCCTCTGAAATTTTACCATCAATCTTTAGCAATCTTTCCGTCAATATTTCGTAATCTTTCCNTCACAATCATCCTCCTCCTCTGAAATTTTACCATCAATCTTTAGCAATCTTTCCGTCAATATTTCGTAATCTTTCCGTCAATATTTCGTAATATTTCCATCAATATTTCACAATATTTTCATCAATCTGCTCTACAATCCTGTCCTTAATAACTCCACATGCTCCACAATAGTTCAATCTTTCGCAATCCTCCATCCATTTTTCGCAATATTTCCATTAGTCTTTCAATCTTATCGTCAATTTTTCGTCCAATANATTTCGCAATCCTCCATCCATTTTTCGCAATATTTCCATTAGTCTTTCAATCTTATCGTCAATTTTTCGTCCAATATTTCAATCACCAATCCATATTCAATACATGGGTTTGTCATCTGTCCCCCATCCATACATATTAAAAAAAATCCCCAGCTTTCTTCAAAATGTGTAGCGACATAGCGACAGAATTAATGTTTCGTATGCAATCCACTATTCGTGCATTTTTTTGTACACAGAGTCTTCATTAATATTCTGTATGAAGATCTTTACCTTAATAGCTGAGTGCTCATTGCACCACTTTAAAGTTGGGAGGGATGATAAGGTATGCCACACAAAAATAAAGAAAAAACAATTATTTTATAATACTAATTTATTATTATTTTGTAATTACAATTTCATAAGAGGGCAGTTCATCACATCATGCGATATAACCCCTCCCCATCAGTTCTCTAATGATTGAAGATATTTCAACAATGCGTGAGAGATCCCCGTGTTTTTGAAGGTCAATCAAATATCCGAGTCTATCAATTTCATTGTGGTGGGCATGAATACTGAAAAGTAAGAAATTAGTTTACGAACACAGCTTAAATGACTTCAAAAGTTCGGGTCATCAATTTATTTGTAATCATATTATCTCACTCTGATTCCTATATCTGATGGCTAAAACTTCTGGTTCGACATTAATATAAATTCCTATAATATTCACCAAACACTGGAAAAAATTATGACATTTTTTTCCAAGCCCGATAGAAAATTACAATTTTTTAATAATTTCGGGACTCGAACACAGGTCCGTACACCATACTTCAACTTTCGAGATTGCATAAATGTTTATATCAGGTACGTATAAGTATGCAAACGGACAGAAAATCACAAAGTTCGTTAAAATTGATCCAAAACTCGGGTCGGTATTCGAACTGTGGAACCTTTATCTCACTATAACACCTTTATTCTTCATGCGAAATTTGTCTAACAACCTACATTATAAGTTTCATACATCATGTACTTATACAGGATTTATTCCAGCATTTTTTACTAAAATGTCACTTACTTGGTTCTTACTTGTAAACTAGTAGAAGAAAAAACGGAAGTAGGCCACAATAGCGCTGGTTTGGGACCCATGTTTGAGGTATGATCTCAAACATTTAACTTGACGTTGACCAACTTGGGATGTCTTTTTTCTATAAATAATTAAATTAATTCAGAATGTAATAATTTTGATAGTTTTTGTTGGTTAACATGGATATATGAGGGCAGGTGGGGATACGACATAGCTGATAATCAGACAATGGTATGAAGGAAGATGTGTGAGGTGGGTGGGTAACATGTTNGACCTCTGGTAATGTGAAATGTTTTAATAATATTTTTTTTAATGATTTTTAATAATTCTTTTGTACATTTTTTTAACATTTTTTATAAATTTTGAAAATACATTTTTACACATTTCTTATATTTTTTTGCGTTTTCTGGGATTTGCAAGGTTAAAAGTCACCTTGATCAAGGTCAAAGGTCAAGGTAAAGGTTACCAATATACAAAATGGCGGACACGATGGCTGCCAGGGGACCGGAATTGTGGAGCTGATTGCGGTGCATGTAGTGCTGATTGCTGACGGTTGCGAATGATTGATGGAAAGATTGAAAGACTGTGGAGCATTTCTGGAGTAGATTGATGGAAAGATTGAAAGACTGTGGAGCATGTGGAGCTATTGTGGAGTGGATTGATGGAAAGATTGTGAGGTTGATAGAAAGATTGCGAAAGTTTGATGGAAATATTGCGAAAAACTNGTGGAGTGGATTGATGGAAAGATTGTGAGGTTGATAGAAAGATTGCGAAAGTTTGATGGAAATATTGCGAAAAACTGATGGAAAGATTGCGAAAGATTGATGGAAGCATTGCTAAATATTGGTGGTAAGATTGCTGATGAGGAGAAGAATTGTAAAATATTGTGAAAGATTGATGGATGCTCCATACTCACCTCTCTTCACCCTCATTTGTCCTCAACACCTGGATTTTAAGAGCCGCCCAATAATTACATTGCACGAGGCGCCAGAATATCAAGGGAGTTGAAGTCATAGTTACTGTTTCAAGAAATTAACAATCCGTAGACGTAGCGTATTTAGTAATTTTTTCTTGCCAATCTCAAATAATTATGCCGTAGATATTGGCGTGGGGCAATACTTTTGCGTGGTCTCGGGCAGAAGGAAAATATCAGGTAGTAGATTGACTACAGAGTAGACAGATATGCAGATAATATACTGAATTTATGGTACACGAATAACTTATAGAAAACAGCAAACATTTAGAGCAGGAAATCGCAAATACTTTTGGCGATAAATACGAACGTAAGACGATTGTTGACTCGCTTAGACGCTTTGAGAAAAAACGTACCTTTAACTGACCCTTCTCTAAGCTCGCACTTGATCCAAATAAAAACATTCTAGGTTAGTATGGATCGTCATTTGCCAGGCGGACCCACTTGACTACCAGAAGGTCAACTTCTCACCGCACTACAGGGATAATGGGGACAAATTGCGTCAGCTACGTACCAGAACTTAAACGAGTTCGTAGGGTTATGTGACTTTTGACCAGAAAGGGCACCCGTGCCAAAATGTGAAAGTCTTAAAGGTTTTTTCTTCTTCTTCAAATTAGCATGCGTCTACCCCCGCAGCGATCAGACGCGCTAGTTTTGTCACACGTTCTCCTCCAGTCGTTAGCTCAGCGGTCGAAACTACCCGGGATGTCGAAACGCTTCGAAGGATGTAACCATAAGCTTGCAGTGGGCGCCCCTGGGCGAGCGCATCGTTTCCATCGCTCTAACCACACCGTTGCGGAGACTTTCGAAAGTCGAAGAGTGCACGCACCTGAAGGCACTCGTCCTGCTATCTCCCCGTAGCCTTCGCCGCCTCGCAGACGTGCGTTGCGCAATCGTCTGGCGGACTCGTTAAACTCTTGTTCGACAGCCGTTATCTGTGTTTTTGTCTGCAGCCGGGGTTTTGCGCGGGTCGTTATCGCTGTCTGGGAAGGCCTCAATAGGTGGAAATAATCTAGCGACTCTGTTGACTTGCAGACTGNATGTAATTAGCGGAGGCCCGGAAATTTCGCGAATTCATCTGGCAACAGGCTAGACTCCACAATCCTTTGCGTAGGTACTTAAGGGCACTGCCTACCGGCTGGCAGATGCGAAATTTAAGGCACTCGTCTACCTGGAACTTTTTTCCACGTTTAGGCGGAGAAGCGCGGGAGCGATAAGGGCGACACTGCCACGCGCATCAAGTACGCCATCGCCGCGAAACGCAAGGCTCTGAACTGGCGTGCAGTGTTCTCGTCGTGCTGCGTGTAACTATGTGACTTTCAGCGGTGACCATATTATTTTATTAGCGGGAAGTCTTTAGGAAGGTTCAGTGCAGGCCCCTATAGTAGTTTTGTATGTATCTGATGCGTGCATTTTGAGCTACAGCGCCTTGGAAAGGCCGTTTTTAGCGGATTTGGAGTACTCTGAATTGATGTTTCTAACGTACGTGATATTTTGAAATTACTTAACAGCTCTCGTCTGAAGTGTGTGTTCTTTTCGTAGATCAGCACGTTGGACGCACGCTTAATAGTTTCGTTTAAAAACGTGTTTTTCGAACACTCTGCAACGCAGTTCAAGCGCCAGGTAGACGGGCGCCTTAAATAGGAAATCCCATGCTAAGGAAATTTCGCCTCAGTGCGTTCATTTTAAAGATAGGCGTTTCGAACAAAATGTGTTCTTCGCGAATATTTTACGAGGAGATCTCTACAAACGTATATTTTCAATGTAGATAAGCAGTATGTTTTTTTTTTCTTCGTTAAATATAAATTTTAAAAATTTCTTTGCAAACAGGCTATACATGTTATGGAAGCATCTCCGCTGTAGGGAACTACTCCTAAAAAATTCGTGAAGAATACGTTTTTAGTTGAAATGCCTATCTTTAAAATTAACGCACTGGGGCCGAAATTTCCTTAACATGGGATTTCCTATTTAAATTTCTCAGCTGCCAGGCGGTCGGCAGTGCCCTTAATCCCCAGGTTCTTGTTCAATGTCTGACGGTCTCGTTTTTACCCAGATCGTGTAGTACGGGATTCGCTCTTCTTTTTCCTGCGAGGTTTGTTACTCGCTTAAATGCGTCCAAGGAGTTTCTAAAAAAACTGACACCCAATTGATAATAAATTCAAAATTATACGTATTTTAAGTATAACTTGTCCTAAAATAAATTTGCAAGATTTCAGGTGGATCTCCAGTAAGAAACTTTCCGTGAAGAAACTTGTATTTTCGTGTCAACAGATGCCGCTGTTATATAATTTCTGTAAAGAGAAAAAAAAAATTGCGCAATTTTAAGCTTCCATTATGTGTCTGATTTCGCCAGGATATCGTTAATAGCCGTGTCTCCATTTTTCTTGTTTATTTCTTTTATTTTTCAAGGTGGCTATCCTGCCGCTCTACATCAGGCNCAATAGCCGTGTCTCCATTTTTCTTGTTTATTTCTTTTATTTTTCAAGGTGGCTATCCTGCCGCTCTACATCAGGCCGGCAACGTAATCTAAGCGGGCTGCAATTATTTTGCCGAGCATTTGAACCCGGAATCTTGTGCAGAAGTGACGCTTTAAATACGCCTTCCAGACTCGCCCTAAGTTTATAGATGATTCGAGCTGTCAAAAAAAGGAAATCACGAGATACTTTCAGATATATTTTCTCCCATAAAGTGATGGTGCGACATTCCTGTTCTGCTGATCTGCTGTTTCTAGCTCCTCCCTTTTTTAGGGTCGTTACTTCGATCCCAGTCTCCAGGCGGAGATTCTCATGTAGCGAATGAGAGGGTTTCTCACAAGACGCGCCTGTTTTTCAGTTTCCCGGCTTTATTTCTCAGCTACTCCGCTCCCGCTTCGCCTGAACTCCTGTATCGTCTAGGCACAGCATAATTAAGAATACAGATGCGAAACAGCCACCTACGCCACGAACCACAGATTCTCTACACTGAGTGTAGCTGTTTTGACCACGGCTGCTCCTTCTGTACCTGAGCCCACTGGGTATAACAGGAGACATCCTTCTGAGCAGTATATATGGAGAGTGCACCTCATGATGTTCCATAAACATTCAGGCTTGTGTTAAGGCCACTTCAGGCTGTGAATCTCACATCAGGCTGTTAGATGTGTGTGCACTCTCCCAGACATTCGTACAACAAACGAGTAGATATTTGAGCTTGGTCAGAGCTCTCATTGACAGCAGTTGAATTCTGTCAATTGAAACCACAACCCAAACATGCAGGAAGAAATGACCTCACTGACCAGCAACATGCCGGAACGCTGTTCTCCAATCAACGCACGCTTGGAAACTTTCCAACCGCCGGTGCGGCCGATTGCGAATCTTCCGCAGCAAGTAAGCCAATCAGACAGAAGGACAAGAGCTTCGCCCACCCAATCCAATCAGCAAATGGGCACGCACACGCCGAAGAAACAGCCACTTCGTTTCATTTCTATGGGTAAAGAGGTTTGGGCGGTTCTTAACATCGAGCCGATGGGGGTGAAGCGACGTGAGTACGGAAAAGTGACGGAATGTGAGGGCGGGGATAACGGGAAACCCCCGATAAAACCCCATCAACCAGCGGCATCGTGCCGCACGCGAAAATCACGGGGAGCGACCCCCCNCCCCCCCGGGAATCGAACCCGGTTCGCCTATGTGGGAAGCGAGTAGTCTTAACCACTACACTACCGCGGCCTCTTCACTTCTGTGTACTTACCTATTATGTAGCCCAGCCTGCCGGCACCTGCGTATTCGTCTTTGAATTAGTTCCATTATCCTCATATTATTCATGTGAATTTCGCCTTATGCAGGAGTAAGCTCGTGAAATTTGTGTTATTTAATTTCCATGCAAACAAGCATAGATATATACCTTTAACATAGCGTTTCTTTNTAAGCTCGTGAAATTTGTGTTATTTAATTTCCATGCAAACAAGCATAGATATATACCTTTAACATAGCGTTTCTTTAGGAGGCCGGGAGAACTGTGTCTCTAACATTTTTAGAATAGTTTCGCCCAGAATTCTCAGGTCTATATTGAATGCGCAAAGTCGATTGTAACGTCTGTGAACATTAAACTGTTTTTTTTACGTATGCGAAAAATATGCAAATACCTGTAAAATAATTTTTAGTAGCACGGAAAACAAAATTTTACTNGTTTTTTTTACGTATGCGAAAAATATGCAAATACCTGTAAAATAATTTTTAGTAGCACGGAAAACAAAATTTTACTACTTCAAAACGTATTGCAACTGTGTGTGATGTCCTACAAGATTAAGTTTTTTGTGTCACGGCAGTGCTTATAAATAACATTTTTCACAACTAGGCCCGTGCAGTTATGGAAGTATCCTTTGAAATCCGACACTCGACGCAGTCCTTTCAGACCACGCCGGAATGAACTTTGACCCGTCGTCGTTGGTCACGAGCCGACCTTTCGGATTGGCGTAATTCCCTGCAATGTGATTCGCCTGCCATTAGTAGAAACCTTGCCTTAACTTCCAAGATGTTATCAGAAGTTCACCAAAGGGTGTTCACAGCCCTTTGAGCGATTTCGGAAACCCTACTCGGGGTATGCTTTTCTTCTCATTTTGTATTCTTCTGTCATATGTGAAATTAACAACAGCACAGAGTACTTGAAAATGCAGAAGTGTAACAACCTCTTATTTAGCGAACTCCAACGGTACGCACCAGCAANTGCAGAAGTGTAACAACCTCTTATTTAGCGAACTCCAACGGTACGCACCAGCAAAATGGCGTCACTTGTAAGCAACATGCTGGAAAACCGTCCGCCAATCAGCGCCAGGAAACCTACATGCCATCTGGTTGTATGCACTAAGAAAATATGATTTTTTTAAAAGCAAACAATGTTTTTTTTGGCGCAACAGAATAAATTGTTTATATAGGAGCAACAAAATATTTTGAGGTAGAAAACAATAATTATTTTGTTGTTCTTATTTGGTTTCCCAAAAACAAAATTTTTGGCCGGTGCAACTGAAGGTTCGTTTGGCTTCATGTACTTCAGACAGTTTCAGTAAATAAAAAAAAATGGAAGCTTGACCGGGATTCGAACTTAAACCACCTGCTCCCAAGCGTTACGTCTTTATCGACCTCAGCTAAAATTACTACTGAACAATTTCAAATAAATACATTTCAAATACTAGACAGTATGCGCCGATAAATATTCCAAGGTTTACATCTTATCTTTTCAGTTTCCCGTTGAAATTGTTTAATTAAGATGTTTTACCGTTATAAATATGGCCAGTGACTTTTCGCGTAAACATCGGACCACACAGTAGACTTCAATACTATATACACACCTCAGCTGTTGTTATACCTCCACCGGCTTCTGGCTCCGTGTCCGTCTTCGATCGAGCCACTCAGGACTACGTAACTCCGACACTGAACCTTAATGATTCGTGCGCAAACTGTTAACGTGGGTCAGAACATATTTTAGCCAATCAAAGAAGCTGGACGACCCTACAGTGTTTTGGACTGTATCTTGTCTCCAAATCTTTTCGCCCCTAGTTATAAAGCATCAATAAATTCACTAACAAACACACTTGTACCCTAATTGTCATAAATAATGCGAACAAATTCTCGAGCTGTAATTTCGAACGAAGGCAATGAAATGAGCTGGCAAAAAAACGTATGCAGTTGATTCAAAGAAATATTTTGCTCGCAGTCTTATTTATTTTGACACGTCTCAGAGGTTTTGTTCATACAAGCGTGTATTTTGCTAGATAAACAAAATTAATTATTTTTTTTCTTTTCAAGTTTTGTATATTCAACAAAATATTTTGTCGTGGTAGTTAAATATGTTATTGTTGTCTGTTCTCTCGGCCGCAGCCAATACGGAGCCATTCGCATCACTCAGTAGCGAATCAGACGCGAGGCCTTTTATCAGAGTCTCGCACAGCCAATCAGAAAGCCGGTACGGCCACATTAAAGGATCCGCATCGCTATGTTGCCTCTCTGTGTATCATTCCATTCTGTGGCGTTGGCTTGGGTATGATCACTATTTTCACGAGTCGTCAAGTAAAACCGTGCAATTGTTAGCAGCGTAAAAATGTTAGTAATATGCAGATTCGTGCTATGATTGGCATTAAACAAGAAACACTTCAGTGGCCACGTATTCGAACATTACACTCGCAGTACAACACCGAAGTTAGAACCACCTTTATTAATTAATTGCCAACTTAACTCGAAACCTGCATTCGAATGTGTAGGTACTCTAATGTATATGTAGTTATGGGGAGTAATATTGTCTTCGAAGGTTGATTTCAGAAGCGCTTACTTTACCGTGAACATTCTTTAAATTTCATTACTGATGCTAGTACTTTCCTTTAGAGACACCACTGGTATAGGTGGTTCCGTTCTCATTAAATACCTTCTAACCCCTTATCGTTCACATTAATTTTTCAGTTCAGGTGTTGCAAAACAGGGAATTTTTGGTGTCAACAGTACGTACAAATTTTTTTATAAGTAGAGACCTGAAAAATTCGCAGATTAATTTAGGGACAAGCTAGAATTCGAAACACGTGTGTTTATAAAACTTCAGCCATTGGTCAACACGGTGTTTGACACCTCCAGGAGAAGGCTGGCCCGACCGTGGCCTTCTACTGTGACAGCAGACAACCAATGTGCGGTTGATATCGGCATATTTGTACATAAGACTGGAGAGTCTAGCCTGCAGGTCATTGAACTCTAGAATTTTTCTGGTCTCTACGTATAAGTAGGGCCAGCGACTTTTCGCGTAAAAATCGGAGCACACAGTAGACTTCAATACTATATATACACCTCAGCTTTTGTTATACCTCCATTGGCTGCTTGTGCCGTGTCCGTCTTTGATCAAGACACTCGGGACTAAGTAACTCCGACACTGAACCTACGCGATTCGTGCGCAAACGGTTAACACGTGCCAGAACATTTTTTTAGCCAATCAAAGGAGCTGGACGACCCTACAGTGCTATGGACTGTATCTTGTCTCGAAATATTTTCGCGAATCATCACATATAAATTCCGTATTTACAAAATTTCTTGTAGAAGCGTGGTAGGTGAATGGGTAATGTAATGGACTGCTAACATTTTTTTCAGAGTTCAAATCCCACCACCAATCTAATTTTTTAATTTTTTTATAGTCATTTTTATACACAGTGAATCACCCACATAACGAAAGTAAAATTTTTTTTTTTACCCCTTTTTATAAAGAGTAAATTTAAAAACAAAACAAAACACGGATATTTAGGTAAAATTTACGGAGAGGACGTTATTGAAAAAAAAACAACGAGTCCCTAATTTAACGTAGACGCCTGGATAATTTGTAACTGGTATTTTCCGTAATTTTACGGATAATTGTTTTAACAGTATGGCGATGGTGCACTTGAATCGCGTTGCAGTGTCGCCCTTATCGCTCCGACCTTCTCGTCCTCAAACGCGAGAAATACCTCCCAAATAGGCGCAGTGTTAACGTACAGTCTTGACCGGTAAAGAAAATTGAAACTTCCACCACCTTGAAATTCCGTTCACATATATATACAGTTTCATTCAACGGTCACGATAAAAATATATCCTTGAAAATTATCGCTCTATTGACGTACAACTGCTCGACAGTGTTGCGCGAGTGGGCATGATAGCGCGATAAAGTTGGTATCGTTCTAAAGTGCTCACTTTCCCGTGAACAGCCTTTGTCGTCGGGTGGCCACAGTGGCTGTTTGCGCGAGCTCTGGTCGGGGACCTTGCATGTCCTCTCGGAATTGCCCCCGAGGTCGGAAGCTCTTGGGAAGTGCGTACTGGACTTCCGGTTGGTCGGTCCTCGGGATTGCTGGCGTGTCTTTTACTCTTGGAAGGTGGCGGCATACCTGATTGGCTGTCCGAAACGTGCATGAACTGAGCTGTGATGGCTACGAGGTAAGTGAATCTCGCGCTCTCGACGAGTAGCTAGGAGGGAACTTCGAAAGTGCATGTACGGACACTGCAAGGAGTGAGTGAGTGAATATATTCGGGCGGCTCTTAACGTCGAGGTATTGAGAGCCGACGAGGGTGAAGTGAGGCGAGCATGGAACAGCGCCGGAATGTAAGTGGTTTGGGAGAACGGGAGATCCCCGAGAAAACCCGCCGATCAGCGGCGTCGTCCGGCACGATTCCCACTCGTGAAAATGCGGGAGTGACCCGGCCGGGGATTGAACCTGGTTCGCCTAGGTGGGAGGCGAGCAGTCTAACTGCTCAGCCACCGTGGCCCCTGACACTGCAGGAGTCTCCCTCACTTTTCTGTCTTGTTGGGAAGGGTATTCATCCAGCAGGGGTGCAGTTACCACACATTGAGATAAAGGTTTGTTCTAGCCAACAAAGTACTTGTTTGTATAGGGCCAAAAAAAACTTTGCAAGGCAAAAATATTATTTCTGTTCATCTAACAAAAAACACGCTTGAATGAACAAAACCTCTGTTTGCCCATGAAACTACACTGTCAACAAAATATTTATTTCAATCAACCGTATATATTTGTTTGGCCACTCGTTTGATTGCCTTTGTTCGAAAATACAGTTCGAGAGTTTGTTTGTAATTTTTTTGTGACATGGTAGCAACCGTGTTTGTTTGTGCATTTATTGATGTTTAATAATCGTATAAACTACTTAATGATATAAGTTCAATAGGAAACAAAAAAATGAAGCTGTAAAACTTTAAACATTTATTTACGCATGGTGTACAATATTTGAAATGTATATATTTATAAACAGTCAAAATTCCTCAGCAGATAGATCAGCTCAGGTTGCTAGGGCGTAACGCTCGGGTGCAAATGATCTAGATTAGAATCTCTATTGGGCTTCAATTTTTGTTTTCAACAAAACTTTTTTTCAGCGTGCGCTTGTGCTCGATCAACTAGGACTAACCGGTGGTGTACAACGTGTCCGGGGTTATTGCCAACGCTAGCATGAGGGACCGAGTGGATTGATTGAGGGACCAAGTGGATTGATTGAGGGACCGAGTGGATTGATTGAGGGACCAAGTGGATTGATAGAGGGACCAAGTGGATTGATAGAGGGACCAAGTGGATTGATTGAGTGATAGAGTGGATTGATTAAGGGACCAAGTGGATTGATTGAGGGACCAACGGGATTGATTGAGGGACCAAGTGGATTGATTGAGGGACCAAGTTGATTTGAGGGACCAAGTGGATTGATCGAGGGACCAAGTGGATTGATTGTTAATGGAAGTGCTGTCTGCGCGGAACAAGACTACAACATAGTTTTTCTATAGCGACAGCCTCTGGTTGGCCAAGGTTACACACTGCCTTCTTGTGGCACAGCTGGATAGTCAACAAAGTGGGTGTAACTCCTGGAGTGTTCCCCATCCCGGGTTCACCGAAAAAGGTAAAGGCTGTTCTCGGCAAAGTAAGCACTTTTGAAATCAACTTAAAAAAAAAACCACTTGCCATTACTAGACATATGATATAGTACACACTGGCAAGTAGGGAACCATTTATGTTGGCAGGGATTTTGTAAAAATATTTCTAATACTCAAAGTCGTATAGAGAGTAGAATTTTTCAATTTGTGCCTACTGAAGCTAGTGTTTCTTGTTATATACACATCAGACTGAGTACCAGTAGAANCCAGGGCCCGCGGTACTTGTAAGTTCCACAGAACTACACTGGGAGATGAATAGTTACAATATTGCCAGCACATAAATAAGTAAGATGTTAGTTCATTGTTTTTAGTCTCGTGGCCACTGCGAATGTAGAATTGTGGAAAATTGCATTGCATTTTTCAGAAATAGTATTTTTAATTCTTTATATGATATGTGTTCTTCAAAAAGAACATACTTCCTGGAAATAAAATAAGTAAATATAACCTTTTTAGACTTATACGTGAATTATATATATATATATATATATTTCAAAATGGGCTGGAAAGTATCGTCGGGACTGTGTGTGTGTGTTTGTGTGTGTCAGTAACTACAAGATATATGTTAATTGCAGGATTGTAAACAGTCAGATGTATGGTTATTTTCGTGAAATTTTTCCGTAACTTCAGTGCTAAATAATGACTTTCAAGTTTTCACAGGCTGTAAATAATAAACACTTCATATTCTAATGCTTCGATTTTGAGACACGGACAATGCAGATGATACCTGAAGCGTTTAAAATCACGTTTTTTTTTTTTTCGTAACCTACCCTATTGCGGGGAGTTAATTGCGTCTTCACAATGCCACATCGTGTAAAATAGTAGTAGGTGAGTGGCGAACCCCTCATGGAGTGCCAATTCGGTTCTTGTTCAAATTCCGCTACAGGACAAAACCTTAGGTATACACAGCGAAACACTCACGTAACGAAAATAAAACCATATTTCCGTAACCTCGTTCTATGAACTACAAATATAGCAAGTTCTCTAACACGACTCGAAACTAAGGCAGGCGCGTTCGTCATTTGTCAGACTGGGTCATGTCGCCTCGTCGTGGGACATTACAACGCCTTCATGGGCAAGGGCGCCCGGTGGCCGAGCGGTCAGCCTGCTCGCCTCACACCGAGGCGAACCGGGTTCAATCCCCTGAATTTTCAGTCACTAAAGATGCAAGACTGGGGGAGCAGAGGCATTCATTGAACCTGTCTTCAGTGACGAAGAGTGGAATACGCGAGTTCTGCAGCGTGACCAAAATACAGCCGCTACCTTCCGGCAAGTGCAGACACTGTGGCCTGTACTTAGGTCCAGTGACTTTTTGCGTGAAAATCGGAGCACACGGTAGACTTCAATACTATATACACACACCTCGGCTGTTGTAATACCTCCGTTGGCTGCTGGTGCCGTGTCCGTCTTTGACCAAGCCACTCGGGACTAAGTAACTCCGACGCGGAACCTTCGTGATTCGTGCGCAAACGGTTAACACTANGTCACTAAAGATGCAAGACTGGGGGGCAGAAGCATTCATTGAACCTGTCTTCAGTGACAAAGAGTGGAATACGCGAGTTCTGCAGCGTGACAAAATACAGCCGCTACCTTCCGGCAAGTGCAGACACTGTGGCCTATACTTAGGTCCAGTGACTTTTCGCGTGAAAATCGGAGCACACGGTAGACTTCAATACTATATACACACACCTCGGCTGTTGTAATACCTCCATTGGCTGCTGGTGCCGTGTCCGTCTTTGACCGAGCCACTCGGGACTAAGTAACTCCGACAGTGAACCTTCGTGATTCGTGCGCAAACGGTTAACACGGGTCAGAACATTTGTTAGCCAATCAAAGAAGCTGGACGACCCTACAGTGCTTTGGACTGTATCTTGTCTCGAAATATTTTCGCGAAATATCACTGCCCCTACCTATACTTGCTGTAATGACAAACAAATATTGCTTTGTGGATTATCGTCGTATATATGTTGAGTAAAAAAAAGGCGCAGTTACTAAAAATGTTGTGTCTGGCTTTTGTATGTTCGAACCTTTTTTACTCAGTGACCTTAATATGTTCGGTCACACATTAATTTCTGAGTTCAGGTGTTGCAGTCACATAATTTTTCGTACGCGCTGTACTTGTACGAAGCATTTCCGTTAGAGCCAGTGAACAACGTGCTTCATTCCCGATGATATTGACGTTAACCATTCATGGCAAGGAGATGTAGCAAAGTCCATAAATCTGATAAGCAACAAAGAAAACTCAAATCGCTAGGCACTGGTGTCTTGCTGAGTACGGTAGCAGTCATAAATGCCATCCACCTGCAACATGAGCACAGTCGAGGACACAATTACTGAATGGGTCAAACAATATACTTTTTAGTATTTCTTTAATTATTTCACGAATCTATTTAACTAAGGATTGCAGAGTTTTATTTACAGAAGGGTATTTTGGTATTTGTTCCTGACATATATTATGTGTTAACGCTGTTAGGGATCCACTGCTCGGTTTGTAAGCGATGGTTTGGCTACGCTAATTTTCGCCCAGTGTTAAAAGTGCCTGCTTTGAATAAAAAGAGTACAGTCCGAGTCGTAGTGTTTTGTTTGTGGTCGGCTCGTGTGTGGGGAGTGACGGGGATTTGTGCTCGTGTTGCAGCTACTTCTGCGCGCCTGCGCGTAACGGCTTCCCCGTGAGTCTGGACCCTCGGTTCGCGCCCTTCAAGCAGGAGGCGTCACCCTTCGTCAGCCTGATGCCGTCGCCCGTGCACAAGTCGGCCGCCGCCTCCTCCTCCGCCTCGCCCAAGGACGCCGCCGACGACGCCAAGAAGGCGGTGGCCGACGCGGCGCAGCAGCTGTACGCCGGCTTCCCCGCCGCNGACGGCCTCTACGGTGACGCCCTCCTGCACATCCCCGTGGTGGATGCGCTGAGGGCCGCCAAGGACTCCGGGGGCGGTGGGAGGCGGCGCTACGGCAGCGTCTCGCCCAAGCCTCTCGGCGGCGGTGGGAGCCGCCCCTCGACGGCCAGGCCCAGGACGCTGCCCTGCCTGTCGCTGTGCGGCGACGCGCAGGCCACCGCCTCCTGGAACGTCGACGACGTCTGCAACTTCGTCGGCTCCATCGACATCTGCGCCGAGTACGCGCCGGTGAGTGCCCACCACCATCCTAATGTAGACAAGTGTACAGAAGCGAAAACGCGTGTCTGTGAGCATATAGTTCGCAGCAGATATCTTGGGCACGCGAGTTCCTTCCCGTGTGTGTCCCTGACCGACAACGGATACTGCCCGGCAGTGGATGCGCCGTTCCGCAAATATACTGTCTTCAGTTTCTGGTATCAGTATTAAGGACGCACCATCTGATGTTTGTGAGACAGCTGATAGCTTGACCAGTGCTGCGCGCGCATCTAATCCCCTTCTTACAAAGGTTCGCCCCTTCGTCCTCCATCGCGTTTCTGACATGCCCAGACATCTGCCGCGCACTGTGCATTGGCGAACTAGCTGCTCGTTACTCATAGACGCTGATTGCGAAGTCACTTAGCGCTTATTGGTCATTGGCAAGGGGGCGTGTGTGCCGCGGAGTAGTACGACAGTTTCGCTTCTGTATACTTATATCTTTCCTAATTTTAAACAATTTTATCCTTAATGTTTTATTAAATATTGTGAAACAAAGTGTACGAGATAGTGTGTCGTCTGAACAGACTCAGACGACTAACAAAACTGATCTTGTTCTTTCAACGAATTGTCGGGTTGAATCAAGTAACTCTTTCGTTCAACATAAGTACTAAGATTGAAGTTACTGTTTTGTCGGTACTGTTGAAACCACATTTCGTTACGTTGAACAAAATATTTTTTCAGTTTAAGAAATCCGTAAACATGTCTGCTGGTTTAATAAAGTAAAAACTATTCTTTATCAATCTAAATGTTCTACGTAGCAATCACCAAGGATAAATTTTACCACTATTATATTACAAACTACCAAATGTCTTACGGAAATTTTTTTTTTTGTATTTAAGACTTAACTGTTAGTTACTGGTTTCAAAAAGAGATCTTATTTTGGAACCACAGTTCGGAAGTGGTGTGGAAACTGCATAATTGTTTAACCTCAAAAACTACCTAGCATTTTTTATTTTTATTTTTATAGCTAATTTTTTGGGCGAATTTCGCAGTTAGCAATTGAGTGTACGTTTGCAAACTTAAGAAACTTTGTTCTTGATCTTGATTTGAAATATACATAAGAATTGGCATAAAAACTACGTAATTATTTCAGCTGCGCGAAAACATGACAGTCGTAATTAGCATGACGCTTACAAATGTTTTGGAGCATCGTATTAGTTGGATGCGGTTAGTGCGTACTTCCCGTGATGTTGGCATACATTTCATCTGCTAGACTTCAAAAGTTGGTACTCTTTCGGAGCAAAAGTCAAACGTTCGTTCGCTTTCGCATCCACTTGAAGCCGTNCATTCGCTGTCGCATCCACTTGAAGCCATCCCGTGTTTGTCTTGTAAAATATGCTATTCGTGTTGTTTAAGTACACATATTTTGCCGTCTAAAGACGACAAAAACAGTTGAAGCTAAATGACAAAATATTGAAATGTTATATGTTGAAATTATGACACGACAGTGTCATTTCTCAATACGTAAGCGGTGTGATTTATAATTTAGGTCTCAAAACAGTTTCATGCTTGCAACGACGAAGTATGCTTGTTATTGACGCTACGTTTTGATGATCTGGAGGTAGTAGAATAGGGCATGATCCTTAGTTTGTCACTAAGGAATGCTCGTGTGTATATTATATTTTTACGAAACACTTTTTTTCTTCTTCTTAACTTGAGATGTATTTTATTAGTCCCCAATGTGTTCTGAACGTTCGTACATTTTTTTTTTGGTTGTGTTTTATGGTTAGAAAATATTCTGATTTGCCTTGCAAAGATTTCACTTTGCATTGTACAATGGACGTGTTGGCGTTGACGTATTTGTGCTGTAAATCTTTTCAGCGTGTAATGAAAGCCACTTCAAATATTTTGTCAAATGTTGATTTTGTAGAATGGCATATTTGCTTTCTAGTCCGTCCAATACGTCCTGATATTTCGAAATGCCAGTCAGCGCTTTGTCTGCGCACTTCATATTTCTCATATAAATTTTACAGTTATTATAGTTCAATAGTTTTTTGGTATTCCACTAGTTACGATTAAATTTGCTAGTCAATTTGATTAATTACGCAATGTGGGGCTCCCGTTACCTTATCTACGGGAGATCCCTGCTGACGCTGCTTTGTTCCACGGTATTTGTCGTGCCTGGAAATTGTTTATGGCGAGGGCGGAAACCAGACTTGGCTTCAGTCATCGCTCTTGCTTCTGTCTGAAGCCACTATTATTCTACGTTTTCGCTTGGGTGCAGTAAATGTTGACATTCGTTCACCGCGACCATCGTGAACAGCATGCAAACAGCTAATGATGTCATTGAAAAGTACTGTACCAAATGATGGCGTTGGTGAATTTATGTTATCACGCTGGCAAGGAGTACGGAAACTTACGTTTATAACTTAATTTTTGATAACAGTTATAACATTTCCGGTTAAAATTATTCACTTATACTACCAAATCATATAGGTCTGCTGTGACTTATATCTAGGGGCAGTGATATTTCGCGAAAAGATTTCCAGACAAGATACAGTCCGAAGCACTGTAGGGTCGTCCAGCTTCTTTGATTGACTAAACAATGTTGTGGCTCGTGTTAACCGTTTGCGCATGAATCACGAAGGTTCAGTTTCGGAGTTACTTAGTCCTGAGTGGCTTGGTCAAAGACGGACACGACACCAGCAGCCAATGGAGGTATAACAACAGCTGAGGTGTGNGTGCCAGTAGGCAATGGAGGTATAACAACAGCTGAGGTGTGTATATAGTATTGAAGTATACTGTGTGCTCCGATTTTTACGCGAAAAGTCACTGGCCCTATATATGGGTTAAGACTATAACTTTGATCATCCTTAACATAGTTCTGCCCAGCGGCAATAAATTAATATTTTAATAAGAAAAGCTATTTTGGGCATACAGCAAATATTAGTACGATTTGCTTCATCTGTGTGTAGCAACTTTGATCAGGTGACCTTTTCTACAGCATACTCAATTGTTAGAGACCTTAAAAATTTGCGAGTTCAATGACCTGGAGGCTAGACTGCACAGTCTTATGTACAAATGTTGCGATATCAGTATCACATTGGTTGTCAGCTGTCACAGTGGAAGGCGACAATTGGACACCGTTCTCCAGGAGGTGTCAAACACTGTGTGGGCCAATGACTAAAGTCATATAAACACACGTGTTTTGAATTCTATCTTGTCCCAAAATGAATCCGCGAATTCTTCAGGTGTCTATCAATTGCACATGATGAATGAATCCACGATGTTGTTTCGATTTATGAAAAAAAAACCCCTTTAATTCGTTACTATATGACTATATTTCAATTCTTGTGCGTTTTATTCGTGCCAGGCGAAAAAAGAGGTAACACACATACACACACGCGCACACACACTGAGAGATGTTCCAAAGCATACAAAACTATAAAATACTTTTTTAATGATGTTCCGCAGGTGTGCCATGGCAGTAACTAAGAAATAAATAAACAGTTGTGACCAGAGGGTATAAAATACTGACATAGCAATAATTTTTTTCTAAATGAATTCGCGAAATTCACGTACCTCTTAGTTACAAAAAATCGAGTGAAGTGGCCAGAGGGCGACAGAGATATATATACATATAAAGAGATACAAAGATCGAGATAGAGATAAATAGAGATATACATACAGAGATAAAGATATAATAAAGAAATAGGGAGGGCTAGTAAGACAAATACATAGGTAAACAAAGACAATGAAATATAGAGAGGAATAAATAGCTAGAGATAGAAATAGGTAGAGAGATAAAGATAAATATACAGTTCAAAAGAGACGAAGAGATAAAGATAGAGATACATAGTTAGATAGATATGGGTAGAGATACAGAGATATAGTTGCAGAGAAGTGTATACAGGGAAAGAGTGAAACAGAAACAGAGATAGATAAACAGCTAGAGTGTGTAGTGGAGATATTTTGGCGGTTCTTAACAACAAGGTCTTGAGAGCCGTTGAGGGTGAGATGAGATGAGTATGGAACAGCGGCAGAAAGCAATGGCGGGGGGAAACGGGAGGTCCCCGAGAAAACCCGCCTACCGGAGGCATCGTGCGGCACGTTTCCCACATCCCGGGAACGACCCGGTCGGGCGGGGATCGAACCNAAACCCGCCTACCGGAGGCATCGTGCGGCACGTTTCCCACATCCCGGGAACGACCCGGTCGGGCGGGGATCGAACCCTTGGTGGAAGGCGAGTATTCTAACCACTATTCACCAACATAACTGCTTTTTGAATGACTGCCTTTCGTACTTTTTACCATGACAGGTGCTAACACACATAGCTTACAACGGCTTCACTTTTAGTTTTTTTTTAGCATTTGGAAAGTTAGCTGCTTTCGATTCACTAAATATCTCGTAAATCAAATAAGTTCACTCGTACAAGTACTTCAGTCGTACGAACGACGGTGTTTCACCGGGTGAAATTAAATAGTCGCGGCCCCTTACAGAAGTGGGTGAGGTAGATGTATAGAGAGAGGGAGAGAGAGAGAGAGAGAGAGAGAGAGAGAGAGATGGACAGCCCACGAAGCAGGAAGCCATGGCCTGGTCTGCGGAGAGCACGAGCCCGCCTCTGCTCGCCGGAGGTGGCGATGACGCCCCGAGGCCGGGTGAAAGCCCTCCAGCAGCAGGTGCGTCCGCTCGCCGCCGGCTGATTGATGGCAGGTACCGCGGCTCCTCCTCCGCCGGACACAGACCATCAGGGAATACAGAGGCCGAACTGCCGCTTGTGCCGCCGACTGCAGCCGTGCACCCCCAGCTGCGTGGCCAGTCGGCACGCCGTTCGCGGGTGAGCGTCTGTTAACCTACCAGCCAACCGGCAGCCCGGACAATACCCAGGGGATAGCGAGAATATTTCAAGACAAGTTATGTCTCGAAAAACTGTAGGGTCTTTTACCTAGCTTGAGTGTCTGAATTACTTTCCAACACATGTTAACTGTGCCGTGCTGATGTTGCCGAATTCTGATTGGCCTGGTCAAATATAAAAATCCATTCTCAAGCAGACAACAACGAATGGCATGGAATATAAATAAATAAATATATATATATATAT
>NQII01003334.1:230009-272340 GCA_002778355.1 Clitarchus hookeri | reverse complement strand
GTTTTCAACCCTTTAGCATTTAAAAGCGGGTTGAAAATGTATGGTTACTTTCAACCCTTTAGCATTTAAAAGGGGATTGTTAGCATTTAAAAGCGGGTTGGAAATTTAAGGTTGTTTTCAACCCTTTAGCATTTAAATGCGGGTTGAAAATGTATGGTTACTTTCAACCCTTTAGCATTTAAAAGCTGGTTGAAAATTTAAGGTTGTTTTCAACCCTTTGGCATTTAAAAGCGGGTTGAAAATGTATGGTTACTTTTAACCCTTAGGCATTTAAAAGGGGGTGGCGCCCAAATCGGCATTTTCTATCTACTTACACGAAAAAACATTTTATTGAATTCAACTAATTGAATTCAACTTCTTGGATACATAAAGTGTTCACATGCACTTCATTGGATTGTATTCAATAGAAACTGAATTATTACTTCAAAGTTTTGAAAGGTTTTTCACACATTCAGCTATATTCAATAAATATCAAAGTGGCAACTTAACAANTTACTTCAAAGTTTTGAAAGGTTTTTCACACATTCAGCTATATTCAATAAATATCAAAGTGGCAACTTAACAATTTTTCGCAAATATTTTATTTTCAAAAATTATAATTAAGTTCAGTATTCTTTTTCAAATCTCTACAAGCCATGCACTACGTGAAAAATAATTTGTCAGTATCAAAACAAGCCTTTTTTCCCCTAAGAATAAATACTTACTTCGCATGAAATAAATATATGCATGTATTTCTTAAGCTTAAAAAGGAACAAATTGCTCTATTAAGACACTACCTACACTTTATATTTATATTGTTCTAATAATTCTGAGTGCTAGTTAAAAAATTCGATTCAAAGAAAAAATAGAACGTGTTCTAAACAAAAATCTTTGAAAGAATATGAGTCATTCAATGGCTTTAAAGAGAAACTGGCAGCGATTATGACGTCCGAGTGACGTCACACAGTATTCAAGGAATTGAATTCAATAAATGCGAAGAAAATTTAAAATGAGCTTTGAACGTATGAAAGGGCCTCACTTCTTCTAGGCGTTTGAAATAAAATTAAAATTATGTAAAGTGCTTCTTTAGACGTTTCTGTGAACTGAATATTCGTCAAAGCCTCAATAAAATGCTCGGAGAGCTAAAGCTCAGTTAAAATAATAATAATAACCTAATAAAAACGACGCATGCTGAAAAGGTATGAATGAAATAAAATTTGTAGTGTTAGTTTTATTACATAAGATTGTTTAGAATTTTAGCCACAATCTTGTTTCTCGTCGTTGACGTGATAAAATAAGCTACACGAATTGTATGCATGTGTTTACTCTTTTCTTTCGTTGTATCGCGTGCTCAATTGTTTTAATATTTGTTCTGATTAAGCCCAGCCTTTCATCTGAGTAACCTAACCCACGTCAATAACGACGAGAGTATAAATTCATTCTGTACCGTTTTCTCCACAGCTCAACACAGTTAAGACAAAATATTAACGTGTAATGTGCGTAATACGCTATATCTTGAGTCACACATATATGTTAATATCCTGTAAAATAGTCACTATATCCCATTCACGGTTACGTATAACTTTTCTGAAACCCTGCTAAAGTTCTTCTTTAAGGATATTCCTCCGCCTCACTCAAACAAATCTTAACAGTGTCTAGGAAATTACACTAAAGGGACAGCGCACCGCATTCGTGCGCACTAAGAGTAATAATTTTCTGCTTAAGAACTATTTCTGACTAGGCATTACCAACACATCTATTTTCAGTCTGATGTTATTCAGATTAGTCATAAATNGCTTAAGAACTATTTCTGACTAGGCATTACCAACACATCTATTTTCAGTCTGATGTTATTCAGATTAGTCATAAATTATATATTATCATTTATAGATAAAATATAAGCAAAAGTTCAATTTAGCCAAAAAATAAGGTAATTGTATGTTAACACAACTATAAAAAGTTTGTAATACGTGACATAGAGTACATAGGTGAAAACCAATCACATCATACTTGGGGTAATTTGTCAAAGGTTTGATTAAAAAAACGCGAAGAAACCGCGAATACACTATAATTGAAACACTATCAATACGTACACTGTTCAAAGTAATAAAACATACATAAANGCTTAAGAACTATTTCTGACTAGGCATTACCAACACATCTATTTTCAGTCTGATGTTATTCAGATTAGTCATAAATGATATATTATCATTTATAGATAAAATATAAGCAAAAGTTCAATTTAACCAAAAATAAGGTAATTGTATGTTAGCACAACTATAAAAAGTTTGTAATACGTGACATAGAGTACATAGGTAAAAACCAATCACATCATACTTGGGGTAATTTGTCAAAGGTTTGATTAAAAAAACGTGAAGAAACCGCGAATACACTATAATTGAAACACTATCAATACGTACACTGTTCAAAGTAATAAAACATACATAAATATGGACGAAAATTGTGAAATACAACAGCATTGTTACGTAGCTTTAGACTGTAATTTAAACAAGACATTTGACACTTGAAACAGAAAAGCCACATGCTAATGTTTTTGTTTACATGCAACGGAAGGATAATTTATCGGTACTTGAAATCAGAGCAAGCAGGGCTTCAGAAAAGATTGAAGTAACCATGAATGGATTATACATAGTAATTATTTAATATGATATAAATTTTTCCAGACTAAGACTATTTACAGTTATATTTGCGCGTGGCTTACGATCTGTTCAATTTTTTTATTTGTAAGCATCATCAAGTTTTGTTTGAAATAATACCTCTCTTCTAAATTTTTGACTGATGAATAACAATCTAACACGTTTGCATTATTTTCTTCGACAAAGACGCATTTGTGTGTTACGATTTATACACTCGCGCCTACCACTGGCGGAAGAAAGAGAAGCACTCTATTGCTCATAAGCTGTTCTTAAACGAGTCGTTTAACAACCCCTCGCATTGCCTACGGTTTGTGTATTCAACATTCATCAAGATTCCGCGCGAGTGTGGAATTCACGAGTCAAACTGTTCGGTCAAACCAGAGGTAACTTATAAATACCAACTCCCCAGTTTTGTTTGATTTTTCCACGCCCGGTCTGGCAAGAAACTGGAAAAGGGGTTGGGAAGCCGCCAAAGGTGCAGGCACTATTTCGGCTGCCAATAATTCTTTTTACTGTCGATCGTTTGTATCCCTGCTTTGTGCCAGTAGGACGCACCAGGTTTCAGCCTCGCGCCTACCTGGCGCTTGAAAAGCGCCGCAGTATGTTTGAAATACTCATTTCCCCGCGGAAATATTAAACGTGAGTCCAGTGCGCTGTTCTACGAAAAGAGCCACACACATAAGACGAGGCCTGTTGAGTGATTTCAAGACGTCATGTTGCGTTGTAAAAAAATTTTTTAAATAAGTTTGCGGCACAATATTTTCCAGATTTTACCTAATTTCGTATATTTTCATAATTTTTTGTCTAAGTAATTGTGTCAGTATGTCGGTAAAGTCTAGGCCACTGCCGTTTTGTTCCAATTGTAGGGCAGTNAAGTAATTGTGTCAGTATGTCGGTAAAGTCTAGGCCACTGCCGTTTTGTTCCAATTGTAGGGCAGTTGTGTTCAGTCTGGTTTCCATGCGTCGGAGTTAGTGTGCAGAGTTAACTTCGTTGGCGAGCCTGGCAGGACGCCGTTCCTTGCTGCAGAAAGCTCAGCTTGCGAACAGGATGTTAGTTGACGCGCTTTCGTTTCTGAAGCGCGGGACGCTTCGCGCTGTGTGTACCTTGTCCGCGCTGCTTGCCGAGGGTGCAATGCACGTAATTTCTTGCTGTAGAAGAGTTGTGCGCAGATGTGCACCTTTCTCGATACCCCCAGTTCTCTCTAGGAACAGCCTCCAATCTGAATTGTGTCACCTTTGTCGCCACGAGCAATGCGCAATTTTGTATCCTTCTGCCGTCGCTAACTGTTTTCTGCCTGACTCTCCGCACAGCCTCGGTCACGACATGACGCGGCTTAATAGTCTCCGGCATTATGGCAGCAGAAGAATATTATACTTTTTACGTGTGTCCACAATATAATGTTTAGTTGTTCGGGTGATTATTGATTTTACAACATAATTTATGGAAACTGTTCCTCTTTGTTTAGCTACCAGACACTGAGGTAATTTCTGCAACATTGAATATGGTTGATTATCGTGACTTAAACCGATATTGTATATTTCTGAAAGCAGATATATAATAAACAACCATGCCACACGTCACGTTATAGTCACTCGCATTGAGAACACAATTAAAAACTGTTTTTCAAAGCGTTGCACCTCAAAATATACGCGTCAGATACATACAAAAGTACTCAAAGGCTGCGTATTGAACCTTCCTACAGACTTTCCACCAATAAAATAATAGGGTCGCATAGGTACACGAAGTGTGACGAGAACACTGCACGCCAGTCCAGAGCCTTGCGCTTAGAGGCGATGGCGCACTTGATGCGCGTGGTAGTATCGCCCTTATGCTTTCAATGGATAACTGCACCCGACTATAGAAAATGCAGAACTCATAAATATTGCCAGAAATTTACGATTTATATAGCATATGAAAGAAGAATGCTTGGCCACACAGCAAAATATTTGGCTCATATTCAAATATTTAATTGCTTTAAAAATCTGCTATTAAGTGTATATTTTGAATAAAAATTTAAGTTAGGTCTATTTCCATTCTGAATTATTCAAAAAGCACGTTTTGCAAAAAAAAAAAAAAAATCCCGCAAGATTATCATATTAATAGCTTTTGATTTTATCGAATAACAAATTCGTAATAAGATGGAAATGTTTTAAATGATTGATATTATGCACACCTGAGTCACAAAAGTTACCGTTATTACAACTGAAATGAATGTACATAAAATATATTATTAAAAATGTGTTTTCACACTAGTATACTTTATTCACGGTTACTTCAAACTTTTCTGGAACCCTGCTAAAGTTCTACTTCCAGGATATTTCTCCCCTCATACAAGCAAAGTTTAGAAAATTACACCAGAGGGTCAACGCACAGCATTCGTGCGCTCTCAGTGTAATAATATTTTGCATAAGAACTATTTCTTTAATTGGCAATACCAACATACCTCTTTTGTCACTGTCTCTATTCATGTTAGTTATAAAGTAAAAAATTATAATTTATGGATTAAATGTAAAGACATTTTAATTTAACCGAAAAATATGGTACNGTTAGTTATAAAGTAAAAAATTATAATTTATGGATTAAATGTAAAGACATTTTAATTTAACCGAAAAATATGGTACTTTCAAGTTAACAGAAGTATAAAACGCTTGTGATGTGACATATTTAGGAAGCAACCAAACACGTCATACTGGGTGATATTTTAAATATTTGATTAAAACAGTGTGAAGAGATACTGCGAATAGATTATACCAATAATTTTTTTTCTGCAGTCAACTGTCGTAATTGTTACGATTGTCCTACTTGACCAATGTTTTCTTGCAAAATGTGCTTTCTGAAGTATTCAGAATAGAAATATGTTCTTAAATTTTGATTTTAAATAGACTATTATAAATTAATTTGTCTAAAAAATAAATTATAATGAGTAAATATTAGCAAAATATTTTACATTTTTACAAAATGTGAGCATTATTGTTTCATATGCTACATAAATCGTACTTTTCTGGCAATTTTGTTAGTGTATTTAAAACGNAAATTTTTTTCAAAATGTGAGCATTATTGTTTCATATGCTACATAAATCGTACTTTTCTGGCAATTTTGTTAGTGTATTTAAAACGCCTACTCTCTCCATGTCTTACCGGATTTTCGAGTTCAAGACCCCTTTCAGCCTAAGCTGGCGTTCCATTTTACTACATCACAGTGTCAAAGATGCCATACGNCGCCTACTCTCTCCATGTCTTACCGGATTTTCGAGTTCAAGACCCCTTTCAGCCTAAGCTGGCGTTCCATTTTACTACATCACAGTGTCAAAGATGCCATACGGTCATCCTGTAGTACGCGTTTTCATATCATTTAGTAACAATACACAAATGTATACGTCTCACTGACCTACTGTCATATGCATTATTACATGTTATAAATGCATACTCAAATATAGAGTCTTGAGTGGCCAACCTCGTTTACCCTTTTAGACCNATGCATTATTACATGTTATAAATGCATACTCAAATATAGAGTCTTGAGTGGCCAACCTCGTTTACCCTTTTAGACCCACTTTAATTTATGGTTTCAGTTGTTGGAAAATACAATATTTATGCCCACTGTTATTTAAGTCGACAGAGTACTTGTTTCGTTCCGGATATTCGCAAGTGGGAATCGTGCCGGACGTTGTCGGGGATCTNAATTTAAGTCGACAGAGTACTTGTTTCGTTCCGGATATTCGCAAGTGGGAATCGTGCCGGACGTTGTCGGGGATCTCCCGTTTCCCCCGCCCTTTCATTCCAGCGCTGCTCCACACTCACCTCACTTCTCCCTCGTCAGCTCTCAAGACCTCGCTGTTAAGAGCCGCACAAATCTCTTATGCTTCTTGTTTCGTCTTGCGACAAATGAGCTGTAGGTTTTGTATCTAGCTACAGTAAAATTAACCATTAATAACCTTATTACTATAGACCTGAAAGATTGGCGATTTCAGAGACCCGTATGTTAGACTTCACGGTTTTATGTACACTTCTGCAGATATCAGCTGCTCATTGGTTGCTTGTTGTCACAGCGGAAGACGGTGATTGGACCTGCTATTCATTGCACGTTTATTATTGGATCAGGGTTCTCCAGGAGAAGTCATATAATGCGTTGACCAATCGTAAAAGTGGCATAAACGTTCTGGTTTTTTAATTATAGCATGTCCCGAAATCAACGCGCGATTTTTTCAGGTTTCTGCACATGACAGATGCAAGGTTTAATCAGTTACTCACAACGAAGACCATTGGGAACAGAGCCTTGGAGTGTACAGTAACCGCAAAAAAATTAAACTTTTTGTGCTTTATGTACACAATTGTGTAAACTTGGTCTGAATGGGCCATATTACAGAGTATAGGCTATTAAAAGTAAAGTGAGCACTTTTGAAATCTCTCTGTTTTTCGCTGTTTCATATCCAACGCGCACACTTGCAGTCTTCATTTGACTATTGGCTGCTTGCTTTTGTGTGAAGAGAGTCTGTTACATGAGCGAGGCAATCAGAATTAAGTTTCTCCGGCACTGACCGTCCGTTATTCGCGGGCAGTCAGATACGACGCGCAAGATACAATCATGGAAGCGGTTCCGAACTGAAGTGCGTCGGAACACAACTCGTCTCGAAATCTTTTCGCGATCAAATTGGCCGCCCCTACATATAGCGTGTGTGCGACGGCTGTGCGTGGCCTTCGGGACCCCCGACGGGGAGAGGTGAGTGGCCTGCCGGACACACGTGGTGGCAGAGAACCGCGCCAGACCTACTTGGCGCGGCGTGCCCGTGGACCGCTGCCAGCGACGTCAGTTGTAAGGCCGTCACACCTTCCCTTCGCCCCTCAAAGCACGNGAGCTGCTATACACTCACCTCGTTTCACCCTCATCAGCTATCAAGACCTCGATGCTGGGCACCGCCTGGCTAGAGCTAACCCCTACAGAAGAAAGGGGTCGATAAGGGCCACACTGGCACGCGAATCAAGTGCCGCATCGCCGCTGGGCGCAAGGTGCCGAACTGGCGTGTAGCCTTCTCACCGATCCGCTTTTTCTATCGAACTTTAATTGGCGACCATGTAATTTCATTGGTAGGAAGTCTGTAGCAAAGTTCAATGCAGTATTATATCTAAGTTTTGCTTGTACCCGATTAGCGTATTTCGAGATACAGCAGTTCAAAGAAGCCGTTTTTAGCCATGTTGGACGGCTTAGAAATAATATTTCTAGGCGACATTCCGTAATCGTCTGAAGGTTGTCTTCTTTTCGTAAATTAGCGCGTTAGTCACACGTGCAATATTTTCGTTAAAAAAAACGGATTTCTTAGCACCTTGCAACGCATTTCAAGCGCGTGGCAGGCGGACCCCGTAAGAACTGCCC
This sequence comes from Clitarchus hookeri, assembly GCA_002778355.1. Taxonomy (NCBI): domain Eukaryota; kingdom Metazoa; phylum Arthropoda; class Insecta; order Phasmatodea; family Phasmatidae; genus Clitarchus; species Clitarchus hookeri. The sequence continues at coordinate 264,332 of NQII01003334.1, read as the reverse complement.
ACATATCTCCACTCCCCTCCACCACACACTACAAGCGGTGCTATGGTCTGTTCCTCAAACGAGTCCACTTTTTTTTTGACAGTCACGAAGCTAATCCTATATATATCAATGCTAATAGCACAACACAGAAGCGAAATGGGGTGGCGGTTTATTTGATGTCGGCGAACCCAGTCGCTGATTGGCGGCGTAAGGTTCTGGAAATGGACATTGCGTCTAATTGGCTACTGCATGGTGCGAAAAGTTCCTGATTTGCATAGGCGTGCGCACAGGATGGGCCAGGTGTGCCTTGGTGCCCCCTAATATAGGCGTTCAATATGAAACTTTCGACAACTTATTTGTAATCAACCGAGTACTGNGCCAACTTATTTGTAATCAACCGAGTACTGCTGCCTTAAAAAAGTATAATAAACCTTTGAACAATGGTGCTTTGTGCGAAAGTTCATGCATATTTGGAATTTGTTGAAATTACTTGTGCATAGCACAACANCTTTGAACAATGGTGCTTTGTGCGAAAGTTCATGCATATTTGGAATTTGTTGAAATTACTTGTGCATAGCACAACATTTAAAATCTATGCCAATAATTATTTGAACGATGTATTAGTCTGTGATGCATATTGGGAAATAATTTACAGAACAAGAATGATTTAATTTGCATGTTTTCAAGGAACAGCATATATACATGCGATTGACAATGATTTGATTAATTTAGTGTAACCTATGTTTGCTTTGTCAGATTTTTACTTGAACACATTTATTCACCATTTTACTCAGTACGGCAAATTAGTGAGTGAAGAAATTTGGACGGTTCTTAATATAGAGGTCTTGAGAGCCGATGAGGGTGAAGCGAGGTGAGTATGGAGCAGTGCCGGAATGCAAGAGCGGGGGAATAGGGAGATCCCCGATAAAACCCGCCAACCAGCGTCATTGTCCGGCACGATTCCCACATGCGAAAATCCGGGGGTGACTCCGCCGGGAACCGTACCCGGTTCGACTTGTTGGGAGGCGAGTAGTCTAATCACTACGTCACTTAGTCGTGTTTGTAAATATCATTTTCGTAAACGGACAATCGTTAACGAGTTTGATCGTCCACATTAGTTAGCACTTCACCTCCAAGCATCGTACATTTATGGTGGTATTGACTGGGAATAGAGTGACTTAGGAGTTACTAACACATATGGTTGAGGGATCGAAACAACTTTGTCACATGTTGCGCAATTCTTAAGTAACGGAACGTCCAAACGGTTCCATCAATCGCAGTACTAAAAAAAATGGGGTTTTAAGACTTCCACATGAACTGCAAGTAAGGAGAGATCAAAAACCTTTCAATGACACTCGTGGCCGCGGTGACTGAGCGGTTAGACTGCTCGCCTCACACTAAGGCAAACCGGGTTCAAACCCCATTCGGGTAACTCCCGTATTTTCGCAAGTGGGAATCGTTCCGGACGATGCCGCTGGTCAGCGGGTTTTCTCGGAGATCTCCAGTTTCCCTCNGTATTTTCGCAAGTGGGAATCGTTCCGGACGATGCCGCTGGTCAGCGGGTTTTCTCGGAGATCTCCAGTTTCCCTCACCCTTGCATTCCGGTCCTGCTCCATTCTCACCTAATTTCACCTTCACCGGATCTCAATACCTCGTTGCTAAGAACAGCCCAAATCTCTCAAATTAATTTTAATGGCACTCAAAAATTACGTATCATTAATGGAAATGCCGATTGGTTGGGCTGCCACTGGCAAGTAAGTTACCAGGAGCTGATTGGCAAACGGCGTTCCATGTTGTTGGCGTGTGTGGCTGGAGTTCGCGGCACAAGCGGTCGTTTCACCTCTATATTCCTTAGTATTCTGTGGCATTAGCTAGGGAAGGGATAATTCCGCGTGCTCAGTGAGCCGCAGGCTAGACTCCACAGCACTTTGTGTAATCCTGCCTTTGATATTTCTAAACTAGCTGTGCCCGCGGCTCCGCTCGCATGGACTACGGAATTATTGTTAAGGTTTTTTTTAATAATGTTCCCCTCTCCCTCCCACGACGCTTCCACCCGCCGCCACCATTGCTCTCCACGTCCGCGTACGGTAAACCGACTCACGAAAGTAAATTTTTTGAGATATTTTCTCGCGATAAATAGTAGTCAATATCAACTTTCAGCCCTCCAACTATTTCTGTGCAAGAAATTATGTCGATCTGTTGCTCGGTTGCGACGTTGCATTGTTGACGTTGCTCCGTTGACGTTGCATTGTTATTCCGTTTGTGTACTTTTTAATTTTCCAATAAGAAATTTAAATAAGATATTTTCTCGGGATAAAAAGTAGCCTATGTTACTACCCGGTCCTCCAACTATCTCTGTGCAAAAAATCACGTCGATCCGTTGCTCCGTTGCGACGTGGAAGAGGGACAAACGAACATCCAAACACACTTTCGCATTTATATATTTATAGATTGGCTGTAGTCCCATTGCGTATCCATTATTACCCCGGATCTGTTACCATGGTATTCCGTCCTCGTTTACTTGTAGATTTTTAATTGACTCGAGAGTCATTCAAGGCGTGTCAAACGGTGGCCCAACTGCAGGAGCAGTTCAAATTTGCATCTGTTTGAAGTACAGTTTGTCTTAAAACGTGATTTATTACTTCTAAACAAAATTTTAACGGTATTTATAATAGCTGTTCTCTGACCGCTGAAATTTATAGCCTCTCAATTTTTCCTTGTTATTGTTCCGTCTGCACTTCAACAGAATTCATCTCCTGACCGATGTTACGCATGTATAAATTGTTTATCTCCACGACCTTTTCATGTTTATAGTTCCTTTCTTTGTGGATCGGAAATGACCGGTTCCAGTGTGCATGGTTCTGATTGGCCAATCTTGCTGAACATCAAAGACATTTTAGAAGTGCTTCAATATACGGAAAGGTTTGCTGGAATCTGAATCCATCCTTTTTTTTTTTATCAGAAAAATATGGGGACGTGCATGATGCATCGGTGACGTCACAAGCTTTCAACTTTTTATCCCCAACTTTGTTTGAAGCAGTTTGACTGAGAAAATTGACAATGCGGCAAGGGCTTTAAAGAACACACACATTAACGGCCAGTAACGAGTGACTGAAAACGAGAATTGTTTTTTCCCGTGCTAGTTAATGAGTTGTCTTAAACATGCTAGTTTTCCGCTTTTAACGAAATCGTTTTCGTCTGTGTGTTTCGCTAAAGAAATCGATGAAAACAATTACTTTAAAATATCGCACTCTATTGAAAAACGTTGTATTTTACAACTAAAACATTTTTTCAATTTTTTTTTTTTAGGAAAAATAATTAGCAATCATTCTCAATAAAATGACACGCAAAGTGTGTATTTGTACTGCACAAGTAATATTTCTATGTTATAACATTTTTTAAAAAAAGGTCCACGTGGCTTGTAAAAGAGATTACGTGTGTTTCACCCAAACGTTTTGGAGAATTCAGTACTGCGCCAGGTTAGAAAAACGGAATAGCTTCCGCTAATCCACAATAATGCGTTCGAACCGCTAAAACGTGTTTTTTTAAGCACTTAACGTTTTGCATACTCTCTGGACTTTAAATTTATCTAAATGTTCACATTTAATGTTTTTTGTTTAATTTTATTTGTAATTTTTTATACCAAGCACTGAAAGCACGGATTAATGTGAATATGAACTATTTACTCGCGACTAATTTGCTACAAATAAATCAACGCTACGAATGCAGATAATGTTAAAAATATATTACATTCAGTCATTTTTGGACTGCTGTAGTTTCAACTTTATAAAACCCGTTAGTTATCCGCTCTAAACCAAGCTCTACTCAAGCAGCGCGTTATTCATTTAATTTTTAACCAGTTTTCGAAGAAACACATTATGCAGCTCGAGTATTTCCATTGTAGACAATAATTATATTTAAAACTCTTATCAATAAAAATACTTAGTGTAACATGCAAAATACGATAAATGATGCAAAGATAAATGGCATTCGAAGTCATAAAACTATAGGCTATAATTGACAAAGAAACCAACTTCGAGTTCAACTACACGTTAAAATTTAGTCTGATATTTCTTTACCAGTCGTCTTATCTATAGTTTCTCTGCAAAATGTTTTCATATTTTTTTTTTACATTTATAAATCTGCCAGCGTACAAAATCTTACGGCGCGGCGTTCAAGTACATAAATACCGATAANATTTTTTTTTACATTTATAAATCTGCCAGCGTACAAAATCTTACGGCGCGGCGTTCAAGTACATAAATACCGATAATAAAACCGCTTTTCACAGAAATTCCAAGCTTATATATTCACAGAAATTCCGAACTTATTTTCTTATAAATTCTATATATGTGGTTAAAATTTCAACGAATAAATAACGATCCAGTCAAGGATTTGCAAAATGTCTGCATTAGATTCTTAAGATCTGGAAAAGTCGTCACTTTCAATCTTCCTTTTTTACTTTTAGCAAATTAGTTTTCAACGCAAACAAGAACCAATCGGAACTATGATTCATCCCATAGAAAATGACACTGATTGTATCATAATTCATTTCGTAGTAAATTTCTCAAAACAAAAACAATTTCGCAACATAATGATTCAAGGGAAAGTATGTGTGCTATGAACACCATTCAAATGTTGAGATGAAAACTTCAAATCTGAAGTGAACATATAGATTCATTAAGTAGATAAATAAGTGCATATAAAAGGAAAGTTCCAGCTCATTTACAAAACAAAACAAAAAATCAATAACAGTTTTAAGAAGAAAATTTAAAAATTCACATTGGTTGTTTTAAGTTTATCTTAANAACAAAACAAAAAATCAATAACAGTTTTAAGAAGAAAATTTAAAAATTCACATTGGTTGTTTTAAGTTTATCTTAATAAGTATTATATTTTTTATTCAAAATTTGAATAAAATTACGCATGAAAATCATAAAACTCAATAAGTGTTAAATAATTCAATTTTCGAAAGTTTTAATTTTCTTTTAAAACTTTTGTACANAAACAAAACAAAAAATCAATAACAGTTTTAAGAAGAAAATTTAAAAATTCACATTGGTTGTTTTAAGTTTATCTTAAGAAGTATTATATTTTTTATTCAAAATTTGAATAAAATTACGCATGAAAATCATAAAACTCAATAAGTGTTAAATAATTCAATTTTCGAAAGTTTTAATTTTCTTTTAAAACTTTTGTACATTTTTTTTTTTAAGTGTACCGAACTTTACCTGCATATCTTCGTAGGTTACACGACTTGGCATACTTATAGAACCTAAGAACTAAGCGTAAGTTCCGTTAATGGGCCATCCTAGTCGTCGTGGAATATTTCAAAGTAAATGTGTTTTCAGGACAGAAATGAAAGTCTATATATTTTGTTGTCAATCCATGAATTTGGTTACTGAAACATTGATGTGGTGGGTTGAAAAGTGCCGAGGTCAGCGAAAATCGCATAGAAGCCATATTCTGTAAAACAGTGTTTTAAACTGTAGCGACATTGCGGTATCTTTTCTGAATGGACTGCTGTATTATAACCCTATAGTCACCACCTAACGTGCTAAGTAAAAAAGAACTCACGCGAGGCTTGTCTATGCTATTTACCATCGCCGTCGCGATGATTTCTGTGGCCGGACGCGACCTTGCGTTTAAAAGCTTTTACTACGGAGGACCTTTAAAACTCGATTCTGACAGCTTTACTGGCGATGAGTTAGTCAGTGTAGCGGACATTCGCAGAAGACGGTAATCAGCCTACATCATGTTGAGTTTATAGCTAAACCCAGTCGGAAGGGATGAAGTCATCGAAGACGCATTGGGAAAATAGAAGCATGAAGTGAAGAATCAAGATGACAGTTACAAGCTTCATGTCAACCTGGGTGTGAAAGAGGACTCCCCGGAATTACGCTGGAGATGAAAGTAAGGAGCAGTAGAGGAATAAAAAGAACGAACAGGAGCTATCAAATTGGAAGTGACGCCCGGAGAAGTGGCACTGATGAAAGTGGGCAAGGAAAACTGACGGCCTGACACGATGTACTGGATATGCTCTTAATTAATTTGAGTGCGGTACAGATTTACTGATAATTAAGACAAACCAGAGATGAGTCGTCTGTATTCACGACTGTGTGACCACAAGTTCTGTTTGTCTCTGTATTCCCATTTACAACCGTTCTGTTGGTTCAAATAACACCATATACTATGCTGTGCAACGTTCATTACTGACTGGCTCTCCAACAAAACGCCGAGTTGAAAGTGCCTCAATCAAACGTCCTTTACTACGTAGAACAATGCAGCACAATCCATCCTGACCATTTCAGTAATTTAAACGTTGAGTGTTGCTGACGTTGAAGAGAACCTTATGAAAACTTCTGGCGAAGTAATATCTCAACGTCCGTGTCTTCAAATAATGTCGGACGTCTGTTACGGCAAACTCCATACAACTCAGTTAAATTTAGACGACGTAATATTATCTCGGTATCACTTATAGTGCTAATATGTCCACCATGCCAGTGGACGATAAATAGTTAAGAGATGATGAGCAATTCAATTTTAGTGACGTTTGGTGTATTCAGTAAGGAAGACCATAATAAGGTTACGTATAAATTTATTCTTTGGCAGTCATTGCTCTAAAAATTAAGTATTGTGAAATCCCACAAATTTTAAAAACAATTCATCAGAAGTTATAGACTACCGTGTTAAATGAAATTTTAATACTAGACGAGTAACATCAATCGCGCATGACATTTTATTTACAGTTACCATGCAATTATTTTCTATATTGACAGTTAAATTCTAATTAATCCAATTAATCTGAATTCCAGTTTGTCAATCTAAAAACACTTTGTTTTCTCCAATACATGATTTGCTGCCTCAAAGAAATGTTTGGTTAAATATGAACCACTACGAAATAAGTTCGCCACTAAGAATATTTTCATTTTGATCTCTATATTATCGTCAATGATAATCTTGTACTGCCGTTAAAGTAGTTCAGCAGTAATTCTTTGTGGTATGGTTAGTAAATGTATTTTGAAGTTTCAATCATTACGTCAGTTATCAAAGTAGATCTTTATGTAGTAAGTAAGCATTTAGTAAGTTTCGTTATTACTAAATCTCCAACGCACGTAAAAAAATCGCGTAACCCTTCCCTTTGTTATACAGCACTATTTCTTTAGACAAGCTCAATAAATTATTTTATTTGCTATACAAAATAACGTAATATTGTTATAAAACAAAAATGTGCAAAGAAAAATTTTTATAACACCAAATGGAAATTTCTTTAACAAGCGCTGCACGTATATTTTTTACAGTGATATGACTGATATGCCAGCCAGTGTTTTAATTTACTGACATTAAATTAATATTTCACTGATTTATTTCACAGATTCGGGATTAGGGGGCAAAGACTGAATTGTTATACGGTCAATCTTAATTTTGGTGATCAAATGAAACGCAGCGAATATCGTCAAAAGAAAAAAGGAAATATCAGTATCATTTTAGAGCGCAAAAATAGGACATCCGTTTTTTTAAATCTCTGTTTTACTGATGTCAATGCAGCAGATGAATTTTTTTTTATAGTTTGCGTATATTTCCGAGGGACGTAATTTATAGCAAATGTACGAGATGTAGTCCACTTAAATATCACGAGTTTAAGTGCCTTTGATCAATCGAATGCAGTTATTACGCCAATTGTTCCTGCTGCACTTAAATTAACAGTTGAGTCCACCATGTTGGTCGTAAACGTCTCAGAAAAGCGCAATCGCGTCAAAAGGTAGATGAATATGCTATTGATAAAGATGGGACTTTCGTTCGTTCTTTAAATCGGTAACATGCAGTAAATTCTGAAATCAAATTTAGCCAGTATTCGCTATTCGCTAAACTCTAAACCCAAATCAGTGATATCAGACAGTGAATTACTATAGTCCATTCACGGTTCTTGGTGTAGCTGTCTCATAGACTAAATATGAGGAAGATCGCTTATTCGTCTTCTGCGCATGTACCCAACATTGACTTACTCCAACACAACGGATGTAAACGGATGGTACGGATGTAAACGATTATCAGCGAGGATTCTCCACACTGTACTTTGGGTCAATCCTGAGTCCCGGACAATCCTCCGTGTAGAATGATGAGGATCAACTGCCACGGCAGCAAGTACATCAACAGCCCTCTCGTCTCTCACAGGTCGTCTGATGCGACGACGTTTGTTGTGTGCTGCACCAGCCCCGTTGTGCGTACGCGAGATGCAAGACGCTGGAAGACACTGTACGAGTGATGGACGCGCTGTGAGTATCTCTCTGCGTACGAACGGGCAGCTGCTCTGCAGTTCCGACTACATTCTCCTAGCATCATCAGTATGTCAAATGCTTCTTTGTTTGCAGACGGCGTTCCATTCAGACATAACACCATAGACAGATGATTCCTGACACTGAAACAACACACACAAGTAATGGCTGCGACGTACAACGAATGACTGCCTGAATGAACGAAATGACTGTCAGTTAACGTGCATGCAAAACCTGCAATACGTGTACTTGGTAGATGGTTTAACTGCTTGCTGCGCTGTGGTGCGTTATTCCCCGCTTTTGCTCGGAAACAGTCTACTAACACCTACTGAACGCTGAACGAGTCCGTGCAGTACGGCATACAGGTCACTGCTAGTATCAAAGCGAGTCTCAACCTCCAACCGAAAATACCGTAATGGTGCACAGTTTAGTTCGTCCAACTTGCATTGGTTGTGCGTAAACTATGCATGTCAGAAAAAAAACTCTCTTAGTAAATGTTATTTTCTTTTAGATGATCCATCTAACGATAGCCCGCACGACCCCCGTTCCCATTTGAAATTTCAACGCTCACTCCCCATACCCCTACTTCCGTAATGTTCTGGGGAACGGAATTATTACCAATCGATGCTTCATATAGGGTATATATAGTAATCAAAGTTTTTTTTTTGGGAATTCCCAGTGACGTGTTTTTTTCGAGAAAAAGGGGCGGATGCGGGTGGTGTGAATCACTCGGTGTATATATGATCCACTTAGTGGACATGTCGGTATATATCAATGTACTTAATTTCCTGAAAGAAAATTCTGATAATAAGAACATTAAAAAAGCGTCCGCTATCTACTTGGAACAGGAAAAATATATTTTGAGAGCATTAATCGTTCCGAGAACGTACTTACACATATAGCCGAGACTACGCGAGAAAAGCACATGTCACGTCGTGAAATATTGTATGTATGCATACATATATATGTTATATTCATACATACTAAATCGGGAACAGTATGTAATGAATACAGAACAAAGAATCATCAACTATAGAAATTATATGAAGTTTTTTTTTAATTGTTTGCGACATCGTGCTTGAACCGCATTCTTCGGAAATTACCGAAATTTGTTGTATAATATTTTAGTATATTAATAAAATATGTCGATATATAATAATTATTTATATATTTTATGTACTCGTATTTATCTGTCTGTGTTCATGTTCTAGTACTGAGGATTTTATGTAGATTTTAGGAACGCTATAATTTTAATACGTCAAGGCTATTAGGTGTGTTCGTAACAACGTGTCATTTATCTTTTTGTGCTAACGCCATGCATAAGCTGTAGCACGTTTTTTGGGAACATTTTTGCACCAAAGTACATGCCTTCTCTTTTCACAGAGAGTTATAGTTCTCGACGTGTTTACGTAGAATCTAAACTCATCTTGGCGGCTAAATATTCAGGTTATGAACTCTTGAAGATATTCATGTTAGAGCATCCCACTTCTTTTTACTAGCACTGTGTGTTGGTACTTTATGACCATATCCCCCTCCCCTATTTACCCCTACCCCATTTTCAATCCCGACGCGTGTATTAATAAGAGGAACTTACTTAAAAAGTAATATAATTTTACGAGGGGCAATTTTACTGCACAAAGAAGTACACTATAGGATATTGCATTAGCAGTTGTTTTTTTTTCACGACATTTCAGACTGCCGAAAAGGTTTCATGGCTGGACTTTTTTGCTAACTTTGTTTAGATTTTTCTGTCTACGCTATATTCCTTCGCCACGAATAAAAATAAATTTGCCCCTGATTTAATTGATAACCCATTCAATCATCAAGCGACGCTGGTAAATTGTGGGAAATGCCTACCTTAAGTGTATTAAACAAAAAAAATCGATTTTATTGGCCACATACTATATCCACAAACTGCATTTTTATTATGTTTACGCTCCAGTGCAGTACAATATACGGGTATTAAGAAAACTCCCCATTGTAGGGTGATATATTTCCTACAAATGTGTTCTATGAATGTAAAAATGCAGTGGTTGATCGTCAAACGCGATTTAAACTGGACGCGCGTAATTTGTATAATGTTAGTATAAAACAACATCGTATTAATTACAGTTCATCTTGAAACCATTTTCTTAAACGTGGAAGTTTATTTTATCATCCATATGGCCATAGCTTGCGTAAGGATGTGTTTGTGTGTGGACGAAAAGTGCAGAAAATGGACCTTCGGGTTAAAAATATTTTTTTTACAAAAAATCTTAAAAAAATAGTTTAAAAAATTTTTGTGACACTACAGATAATATATTGTGTGTGCGTGGAGTGACGGGCGCTCCGAGTGTAGGCAGCCACGCACCACTCGACGTTCAACAAGCTCGTGGACTGGCACCTGGAGTGTAGGCAGCCATGCACGACGGCGAACTTATTGCCTGTATTACGTACATACCTAATCTGGGACTTTGTAACAAGCCCTCGGCGACGTCGTGGTCAGACCACTCAAAACCCACCACGGCGAACTGGGTTCGATTCCCAAAATCACACGTCCTGATATTCACATTTCGAAGACGTGGCGGACGCCGTCGTCGACCGCTGGGTTTCCTGGATACTTTCTTGTTTACCATACTAGTGCATTCCATCGCTGCTCCGGCCCCATCTCTTTTCACTTATATCAGCATAGTAAAATATTTGTTGAATACTTAAATTTTTTTTCTGGAAACTAGCAGCTAATACTATTTTTGTAACACTACAAAGGTATTAGAGCAAAACTTACTGCACTTTGTGCTTCTGGGTATTTTCACAAGTAGTTTATGTTTATATAAAAAACTCTTTAATTGATTCAACATTATATATATACACACACACATATATGTGTGTGTGTTGTAAAACGTACAATATTTCACATGCGGATTTACAAAAAAAAACCTTCTGGCAACTATTTTCGAAAGATATTTCGTTTCATGACGTGCGAGATAAAAATTTTGTAGACTGAATCTCTCTCATTCACTAATGTAACTTTAAACGCGTGACTCTGTCAACAGGGGCAGTTCCTTCTTGGTAAGGAGTCCCCGACACGTTGAAAAATGTAATTGTTTCTCTCCGTCCTGAATCATGATGAGGTTCTTTCCAAATTTTCATGATTCAACGGTCACTTCAGTGAATTCAACTATTGAAACAGTGAAAAATGCCAGTTTTACTTCACTTATTGATTCAGTTACATTTTGCACTGATTCATCACCCATTTTTTTTTAGCTGTTTTTCAGTGATCCTTTTTTTGACTGATGGATTAGTTAAACAGCGAGTACAAATGGCCGTCAAACAACGTGTAAAAATGGCTGTTAAACAACGTGTATCAAGAAAAATAAAAACGCATAAGCTAATCAAACAAATACAAAATACTTTCTAAAATGTATTTTGTCGTTCAAAACACCATTTTACGAGGTAACATGAACATTCAGTCTTTCATTCCGTTTTTACGTTTTTCCTTCCGTTTTTACGTCTTCCATTTCGTTTTCACGTAATCACCAGAGCGCTGTTTGAAAGTTTAAACTATATATAATACGGTGAAGAGAGTGCACTCGTATCTACTATGCGTTTTAACAATCCTCACATTCCCAATTAAATTAAAAACGAAAATAAATGCATTCAATTTAACACTACATACTTTCAATGAGGAAGTATAAGACATATATATTTTCCTCTTCTGTGTCCATATAATTTTATAGCTCAGTGAAGAGACTGTGCGTGTTGAATCTCGGCAGCTTGCAAAAATGCTTTTATTTTTTTTAAACTATAATAAATTGCGCAGTATAAATAGCAAACTATCGTAAATATGTTTATTCCTCGTAATTATTTANTTTTTTTAAACTATAATAAATTGCGCAGTATAAATAGCAAACTATCGTAAATATGTTTATTCCTCGTAATTATTTAGATAAGTTAAATAAAAACAATATTTAACTCGCCGCACGCAGTCGGCCGTCACTAATTCAATCAGTGAACCTTTTTATGTCACTATTCAATCAGTGAAATGGTGCCATGTATTTGATTGGCTACTGAGTGATGCAAAAAGTTCGGTATCGTCTGGGCCACCACCTGGCAAGAAGCCTGTAGTCTATTCGAGGTTTCTTCACCTTCTTTGAATCAAACCTTTGAAAAATCACCCTATGTATGACTTGTTTAGTTATTTCCTTAATACGCTATGCATCACAACCGTTTTATACCTCTGTTAACATAGATGTACCTTATTATTCGTTAAATTAAAGTTTCGCCTATATTCTATTTATACATTATAATATTTCGTTTACAATTAACATAAATAGAAAGAGAGAGAAAACATGTGTGTTGGTAGCACCTAGTTAAGAAATAGTTCTCACGCAAAATATGATTACAACTGAGTGCGTACGAATTCGGTGCGTTGTCCTTTGGTTCAATTTTCTTGACTTAGTTAAGCTTAGTTTGCACGAGGCGGAGGAATATCCTGGAAGTAGAACTTTAACAAGGCTTCAGAAATGTGAATGGACTATACCAGGCGCAATGTAGATAGGCAATATGTAATTTTTTGTAAAACCTAAATCTTGAAAATTCATTGCATACAGGTTATGTATGCTATATAAATATCTCCGCTGTAGGGAACTTCTAAAACATTCGTGGAGAATACATTTTGTTTAAAATTATCTATAAAATATAAAATTTTTAAACTTATCTTTAAAATTAACGCACCTAGGCGAAATTTCTTAAACATGGGATTTCCTATTTAAAATTTCGCAGCTGGTAGCCGGCAGGCAGTGCCCTTGAGGGGATTCGCGTGCCCCAGACGTCTGCCGGAGGGCGCTGTAAGTGAACTCGCAAGTAGAGCTGCCAATCCGCCGTGGACACTCACCTACACTCACAGCTGCTGACGGACAAGTGTTTGGCTCGTGCCCCGGCCGTGGCAGCGCATTGTCCGTTCCATTTACCGCGCGTGTATCTGGGGCGACAGCGCATTGCTACAAACCGCGTTCCAGAATAAACGGGAAGCAGTCACCCCCTACCCCCGTTACCAACACTCGTCACTAGGTTGCTCCTAGTGTGCGGGTAAATGCCGACACCAGAAACAGCTCACGGAGAGAAGTATTACTTGGCCACGCTGGAGCCATGAAGCGCGGATTGAGAAATGAACGTATTCACAGCAAAACTCGGGATGTTGATTTGATCATCTGTTCTCCCGACAATTCAAGCTCTCGAGGTCCGGTTCAGAGTAACCACGTGTCGTGCTACCCAATAGGGTAAAAAGGAACCAAATTGGCATCACGAGGTCATCAGAGTCGACCAGTGAATCTTTTTAAAAAAATTCTCCTCGATTTTTGTTTTTAATTTGTGGTATTATAGAATGTAGGTGTAATAATATATTACCGTGTATACATCATCAACAACAACGCACAGTAATTAATCATTGAGTGAGTATGCGTTAAATAAATTCACTTCAGGTAAAGAAAATTAACGTGATAAATAAGTAACCACAGTAAGATACAGTACATCATCATAGCATAATTGTTGCGTTGTTATAATTTTATTTTATAAAATGAGCAACACTGAGTAATTGCTATTGTAGATACTCTGTATAATTTTATGTTCCGAAACGTGCTCAGTGTGTAGGTTTTTTGTGTGTGTCAACTATTTAATAAGGGCGCTGAAACATACGAATTTGTTAAATGATTTTATATTTTTCTGTTGGCCAAGACGTCTTCTATGTGTGGAAAAACCTTGGAATTCTCTCTTTGAATATCGGCGTAAGAAACGACAATGCTTATAAAATTCCATTGCAAACTTTGCAGCAGGTTCCAGTACATTTAAGCAAGTCAATCGTCAAACGTTATTTGCTAAGTGCCATTGGAATAAGTATTTAAGGGGGGGAAAAAAGGAAAATTTCGTTTGTGAAATGTGAGACAATGCCGGCTGTAAAAATTAATTCTTTAGGCTACATGTCAGNCGGCGTAAGAAACGACAATGCTTATAAAATTCCATTGCAAACTTTGCAGCAGGTTCCAGTACATTTAAGCAAGTCAGTCGTCAAACGTTATTTGCTAAGTGCCATTGGAATAAGTATTTAAGGGGGGAAAAAAAGGAAAATTTCGTTTGTGAAATGTGAGACAATGCCGGCTGTAAAAATTAATTCTTTAGGCTACATGTCAGNAAAAAAAGGAAAATTTCGTTTGTGAAATGTGAGACAATGCCGGCTGTAAAAATTAATTCTTTAGGCTACATGTCAGCGGTAATGAAATTTTCCGAATCGAAAGCCAACCATTTGCTCCGTCAGTGTAAAAATTTAGACGAACAACTTCCGAGGTTCATTGCGCTGGGGTAACAAAAGAGCACATCGCGATTTTGATCGATCATTCTAGATTTCACGGACGCCAACTTCTGAACGAAAATTTATTTTCTCGGGTAGAATGCTTGCAACTTGAACAGATGTTTATTCGAGGTGCCTGGGTGGAATATGAGAGGAGTGTCGCGGTAACAACTCTNAATGCTTGCAACTTGAACAGATGTTTATTCGAGGTGCCTGGGTGGAATATGAGAGGAGTGTCGCGGTAACAACTCTCTCCCCACCCCCCTTCTCCATCTGTTCTCGCGAAGAGGAAATCACAGGTCGTCGAGCCAACCAGAGCATGCAATTANTTCCCCACCCCCCTTCTCCATCTGTTCTCGCGAAGAGGAAATCACAGGTCGTCGAGCCAACCAGAGCATGCAATTACTGATTATCGCCGAGGCAGTGGGGGGTTTGCAATCTGGGCACGATCGCTCGGCAAGTGCTCAGTAATTGAATATGGCTCCAGACGGCTGAACAGAAATGTAGGTTAATGAAAATGCCATTGTGATAAGATGTCGTGGATTGTGGGTGAGTGGTGGGAGGGGTGGGGGGNGGCAGTGGGGGGTTTGCAATCTGGGCACGATCGCTCGGCAAGTGCTCAGTAATTGAATATGGCTCCAGACGGCTGAACAGAAATGTAGGTTAATGAAAATGCCATTGTGATAAGATGTCGTGGATTGTTGGTGAGTGGTGGGAGGGGTGGGGGGACGAGGTTGCGGTTCGCGAGTAGTGCTTTTTGGAGTCGCGAAGCGAGGAGAACAGAGTGCCTTAGTCGCTGGAGGATGGGCGAGGGGGTCGGGGCGGGAAAACCCACTTGCCTGCAGCCAGACGGGCGGCTCGAGTGGCGAGAATGCGTTTGCTAGCAAAGCGTTCTTGTGTTTGCCGGCAGCTTTCCATTGAGTCTCTTCCCGGAGGAAAATCACTGCTCTCGACGCGGAGTGCCGGAGTTGGCGATTAATTAACGAGACGAGGTCCGCGTGATGGCAATACGCATTTCCATCTGGGTTCTTTTTTTTTTTTTTTAATTATTATTGCTGCGCAACTCTTCGCGGTGAAGTATTCAATGCAGTCTGCTTGTTTTATTTCTGCCACTCTCTGCGAGCTCTGTATCGCGAATGCTAAACCTCCCTAGTTTTGTAACGAAAAATAATTGACGTTCGCTAAAAGAATGAACGATTCACCCAGATGACAAAAGGAAGCGGTTTTATGCAAACTTTAGCAACGAGGTTTGTTTTNGGGGGGGAGAGCAGAACTCACTCGGCGTTCAACACGTGAAAATAATCCGTTTTTGTGTGAATGTAAAACAATATGTTTAACATAAAACAAATTTTATTGGTTTTACAGAATTTCGTCAAAATTATCTTTCAGGGCTAGTAGAACCATCGGGTGTGTAGTAATATATAGGTGTGTCGCAAACCTAACAACATCTACTTCGTAGATTTGGCTCCAACTTTAGTTACAAGGGTTATACGGTAATTTGTGACGTACGAATATGTAGGTAATGTTTTTAACACCACTCGCAAAAGTTTAGTAAGAAATATTAACATTTTTTATTTGTTTCGGATTTTTTAATGATTACTATTGGTTCGAATTGATAAAAAAGAGTATTCGTATAGTCTCAGAACTTTGATAATAGTGAAACTTTCAACATACCTTTGAGCTGTGGAGTAACATTTCGGAAGACGGACACGTAGCGCAGGCAAATTTATCAAAATCAGCCATCTTGTCTGCAAGTTATACGTAACGAGTTTCACCAACATGAAGTGTTTCTCCCCACCCGCTTCTTGAAGGCAAGCACTCTGCACTTGAGTCGCAGGACTTCAACGTCTCCCTTTCTAGGCTGTGGTGAATTCTGTCAAAATTTGGCAAAATATTGTCAAAATGTTTTTGCACGCAACGTGGACTTGTTNTTCTAGGCTGTGGTGAATTCTGTCAAAATTTGGCAAAATATTGTCAAAATGTTTTTGCACGCAACGTGGACTTGTTTACTGTTAGTTAAGCTTCGAAAATGAGAAACAAGCGGAAATGCAATTAATACGAACCTTCTATAGAGTGACGAGTGACGAGTGACTTTGCAAGTGGAATTTTTTTGCCTTTACTGTCTGTTGTATTTGTACCATAACATTAATAACATTTGCATAAAAAATATAAATTATAGTTTCACTTAATGCCTAGATAGAGTGATGAAGTGTTAGGTTTATTTTATGTGACAATAATACTGTCTTCAACGAGGGTGAAGTNTTAATGCCTAGATAGAGTGATGAAGTGTTAGGTTTATTTTATGTGACAATAATACTGTCTTCAACGAGGGTGAAGTATTTTTGTTTGGCTGGTTTCTAGTTCAATTTCCAACACTGAGACGCCTTCTAGGTCAGGCAAATATTCACACACTCGTAAAGAAGTTTGCCTATGACGCAGGGAACCTCTGGTCGTTTTGTACGAAAATATCAGCACGCAGATGTTTTCTCTCACAACATAGTATTTTTGTCCTTTTTTTGTATTTTAGTTGTTAATTTCCTGTATTTGATAAAATTTTAATACCATGTTCTTCGTTATAGTTGGGCAAGAAATAATTTTATACATAGAATAATATATACTTGTTCTATGACATGTTCATAAACATAATGATAGAGTTCTAAAATGGAAAATTCGTCATCATGTTCCACTTCTAAATTGGGGTAACCATAGGACTATGCAGTTATTTAAAGCTTGTCCTTATAAATACCATGCAATTGAATATAGTTTCTGTTTGCAGAACACAGAAAAATCCATCATATTCAATCGTATATATTTATTGGCTATTTTGTACTCTTTGATAATGAATTTTACCAAATTGCTAAGTATGTAGAAGGAATCCAACGCTTATCAAAATACTCTGAATAACAACTAATTAAGTTTAGGAGCAACAGCTTGTTATTGCCGTGTTCCGTTATTATCGCATTGTGTATGGAGTTGGTGAGTAATTGGAAGCCGTTACTTTTAACAATCTGTACACAGAAAACATTTTCGTTGCCAATTATGACTTTAAATTTAAATAGCTAAAACAGAAATTGTTATTATTTTTTACAAATCTTTATCACTAAAATTAATGGGAATGTCGCGAAGATTGGTTTGGATTGTTCATTGACCGCAAGTTAACACGTTCACGAACAAAATTTATCATTTTAAATACCTTTTATGCGTGTAATACGTACATAATTTATCATTTTTTTCTGTTTTTTTTGGTCACTTAACCGCAAAGAAATATTAGCACTGCGAGCACTCAACAAATTACAATCGCTATTTATTACGCCGTTAACGCTCTTTAAATATGCGAGTGTTCTATTTTACTGAAATATCCAGTTGATATACGGGATGCGGTCCTGAAATACGAGAATCATACGGGTCTCGTATTTATAAAATACAAAACTTCTTCAGCTACATGTAGTCACAGCACTCGTCAAAATGTTTAAAATGCAAGATAAGGCTTTGTACCTCTTTAAAGAAAAGTTGCATGTAGGTAAATGAGTAACTAAATATAGATTGCAGCAAAAATATGAGTTCATTATGTGCATGTCATTGCAAAATTTGTTTAAATTTTCTGAAGAAAAAAAACATATTAGTATCGTTATTTAAAATTTTATAATAAATAATAACAGTTTTATATAAAAACAATACAATTTAGTTATTATTACAATGCTTTACGAAGATAGAAAAAAATATTTGTTCCCCGGGAAACAAGATTTTTTTCAGAAAGGTTCATTAAAGTTAACCTTGAGGCATGCAATTTACAAAGAGGTTCGGGTGTAAATCAAACGAATGGCTGCTGCCTTTTCCCGCCTGCAACTGCTGCAGATGTAGTGGATACAGTCCAACATAAGACTCTTACGAGAATTTTCATTGTAAAAGTACAAAAATATTTCTCAATGTATTTATTAGTTAGTACCAACAACCCATTTAATTGATGTACTTTGATTATCACTCTACGTGGGCTGTGGTGACACGAAATTGGTTTCTACTGACATATAAAAAGTTTCTGTGTAGCATGTTGGAGTCCAGGGACCATATCTTGTAACTTTAGCTTATGTTTAAAGATATTCACTGCGAGATTATTTATGGTAGCGACAACGAAAACGACACTTATTTGTAACAGTCTTTATACTGTGTTTATTGCATGTCTACGTGATATCGTATAGATTTGCCAACACTGCGGAATATGTTGTGAAATCAACTTCTTTCGCTTATTTCAGAGTGTCTTGTGTCACACATTACGTTATTAAACATATGGTAAATTATAAGCTCTAAATGGTTTTGTTTCTTAATATATTTGCGAATAAAACATTTAAAGTAAATCGACTTAATTTTATAATACAAGTATTCAGATATTCTTGGTTAATTTTGAGCAACACCAGATAACAGCATTAAATCCATGATCGAGTCCGTCGTCTCTATTGTTAAATGTTTTCCAGACATCATATTTAAGTGTGGTAACGTAATACAATATAGTATTTCTCCTCTTCAGGGTATTTTAATATGTTTTTTTCTCTGCAGTGTATATGTCGGTAATTTTTTCCACTGCCGTTTATAAAGACACCTTGTTGGCCTGTCTTTATATAAATACAGCCAGAAGGCATTCGATAGACCGTCACGGTAACATTTTGAGTAACAAAATACCAATTCACGTTACATAATACCATTTCGCCTCATAAATATGCAGTAGTTACGGGATAATTGTATTCGTATAGAGACAGTAAAAATTTACATAATTAAGCCCGCACGGTAAAATTTTTTTGAACGTTTCACAATTTTTTTTTTGAATAATAGTTTCCAAAAAGGCATTTTCAAACACTGCAGGTAAATTATTGTATATTTACGACACCGAGATATATTAAACATACCAAATTAGGTATATACCGTATCTGCATATTTTTAACGAACACCAAGTCTACAGGGAGTCGCGATGGTGTAGTGGCTAGATAACTTCTCTCCCATCTAGGTGAACCGGGCTCGATTCCCAGCGGGGTCGTCCCCGGATTTTTGCATGTGGGAATCGTGCTGGACGATGCCGCTGGTCAGCGGGTTTTCTCGGGGATCTCCCGTTTCTCCCGACCTTGCATTCTGGTTCTGCTCCAAACTCACCTCGCTTCATCCTCATTGGCTTTCAAGACTTCGCCCACTTCACACACAAAGTCTATAGTACTTATTAAATAAAAAGTACCTATATATTTTCACATTAAATATTGTTGTGAACTTTGTTCTAATGCACTTTCAGTGATACAAAAATTATCTTGGCAACTATTTTCAAAAAGGAAATATTGTAAATTACAAAAATGTCTGCTCTATAGGTAGCCTGTGAGAATGGGGGCGGGTGTTGGCGAAGTTCGGGGAAAGTAAGGACGCATTCCTCAGGGTACTTCGCCCCTGCTTGCCCTCTTATCGCAGTGCGGTCCGTTGAGGTCGCCACTCAGCTTATCTAATCGAGGGAATGACCGGGAGGGTTGGCCGTCACCCATTGTTGGTCCTTAACACCAAGGGATATCACTTTGGTAGGAATCACGTCGCGCATGAGTGCGCATCTCACACGCGCATTTCCACTTCTTTCCCCCTCTGCAGACTCTTCCGCTACCCATACTATTGGATATGAAGAGAGAGAGAGAGAGAGAGAGAGAGAGAAAACACGGTTATACCCTACCCCGTGGCAGATCCAAGAAATAGCGCATTTGTTAGAGCACAGAGAAGATATGTAAAGGCTGTTCACGGTAAAGTGAGCGCTCTTGAAGTCAAATTTTGAAAAATATCGCTGCCACTACCTGCGTTTATTTTGATGGGTACACTGACAGGCATACGTCCAGTAAAGTTGGCAATGACTGAGGGGGAAGTAGTTCCATGTCTTAACGTTAAACTCAAAGTGTTAAATAAATGTGACACTGAAATATTTTCTATTACTTCCTTTTTTTTTAATGCATGTAAAAGTGTAAGAATAAGAAAATCTGTAATATTATAATAATATCACAGTTGCCCTTTACCTAGCATGAATAAAGTGATAAGGTCCAAGGCAATTTTAATTTTACATGTGGTGGAAGAACACACAATGTGCATACAACGAGATCTTAAGACAGGGCTTTCAAAAGTGCTCAGTTTGCCGTGAACAGCATATGTGCAGAAACGAAATGGCGTGACGGTTCCATTGACGCGGTCATATCCATTCCTTAATTATCTGTGCTAGGCTCTGGGGACGAGTCTTGAGTCTGATTGGCTACTGCGTGCTGCTAAAAGTTCTCTATTGGCCAGGCTGCTGGTTGGCAAGCAGGTTACCTGGTTCTGATTGGTGAACGTCGTTCCGATATGTTGTTGGCCAGTGACCGCAGTTTCGATGACACGTGCGGCTGGAATTTTGCGGGATAAGCGATTGTTTCACCCCTGGAATGTTAAGTACTATGTAGTTAAGTTTTTTTTTAAAGAATACGTGGAGCGACGGGTTGTGGTAGTTACCTGGTGGCCGCACAATGGTGCCACGAGCACACGCGCAGGCAGGAATTGCCGGTAACGTTTGACGACGCGGACTGACACGATGGTTTTGCTGGTTGAATGTTATTCTCTTTAGAATGTGCTGGTATTCCACCTCCTGCGCCTGATTCCATTGGGCATTGCTGGAGGATTCCATTCCATATCTATAAAAAAAAACAGTACGCACAGCATGCCAGCACATATAGTTTCCGGACATTCCAGTGTTACGTCTAGTCACCTTTAATAAGCTCCAGAGCATCGTTTGTGCTGTGTAGTACCGGCCTGGCTTAATAACATCCCATATCAATAATTTATATCACCAGATTTTAATAAGCTGCAGCTGAATTCAGTATAATATAAAGAGATACGCCCTTTCCAATTACAGTGGGTTGGCGTGGATGCCACCTCCCCTGTCAACAGAAACTCACAGGGTCGAACCTGTGCGTGCCACCTTGAGAGAGCCTAGGCCTATCCAACCTCTACGAATTTGCTGTCAGAAAACGGAAGACAGCTGATCTGGTCGCTCTAGCACAAAAGTGGATGATCCAGAAGGAAGGGGGGATTGGTTCGCCACGGGACACGACCCCCGTCAAAAAGCTCCTCACATTGACATGAATCTAAAAACTGAAAGTAAATAATTGCAGAGTGGTTCGAAATACTTATTTTGATTGAGTAATGTAATACCCCTGTGAGTCTAGGTCGGTTCCTGCTGTAGCAACACCCGACGACTGACTATTTCTCCCACACTCTAAATTTGAATCAGTGATTTCAATCCGTTGAATTATTTTACTGAATCTTCAGTCAACGAGCTGTTATCCACTAGAGAATCAGTGGGATACACTCAGGTTTCACCACTGCCAGGCCAGTGCAGTTCAATAGTAACCAGTAGAAATCAATGTTCANATCAGTGGGATACACTCAGGTTTCACCACTGCCAGGCCAGTGCAGTTCAATAGTAACCAGTAGAAATCAATGTTCAGTCAGCGAATACCAACAACTTAACTGATCAGTAGAATTTTACTGATCCAAGTGGGGCAGTTTCAACAGATCCGTAGTCGAATTCGCTCATTTGGAGCAGTTTCGACTGTTTCGATTTGAGAGTGCATGACATAATTATCAACAACTTCTTCGTAGTCCATTAAATTCTTTTGAGAATGATCTTCGGAAAAAAGTCACTCCGCAACTGTGTACATAAAGAGTTTATAAAATCACATACAAACTCCTAGATATTGTAGAGGGAACACAGCAATAGAAACCCATGGCCAAAAAAGGACAGCGCTACAAATAAGACCACGTTAAGAGTTGTGTTCACGAGACCTCTATGGAGTCTAAGGAAGATCTGTCCCGCTACGAAACAGATTCAGCACACATTAAGTATCGTTGAGCGACAGTGTCGGAACATGATTTTCAGGTACAATTCAACAAACCATATCAGTTCGTGTAAATGCATAACAAACAACTTCTTAAAACCAGCAGGATGTTTGGTACCCTGCCTTGGAACCGTAACCCTTGATAAAGTATCACATGGAGTGGTCACAATATGTATGTTTCCCTCTCAGCCATTACTGTTATCCCAGTCTGCAAACGTTCGTAATTTCATACACTTGATAATGACCGTTATCCCACGGTATAGCTGCTTGTGTCAATCATCTAAAGGCCGACAACAAACTTAATTTGTTATACTGTGATAACCATACGAGGGTAACAAAACATTGGGCCATACCATGCAGTAATTTTGACAGCGAAGATATAAAATTAGTGCAATATTTTAACGTCCCTTTAAAACTGTAATGCTTAAATTGATAGCATTTCAAAATGTTTTCTTAATGCGCTGTAGGATAATAATTGGTGTAATAATAACATACTTATTTATAATAACTTCACTGTGTCAATCGGACGTCTCAAACATACCAGTCATTAGGTTGCTGGCAAAACTAGTTTTTATACGTGGCGGAAGAATACATAGGACGTTGAAAGAAGAAACTATTCAGGCGTTCAATTAACCACGAACAACCAAATCTGTGGAAATACGCGGAAACATAATACCGCTACTGCAAAGTTGACAGCGAATTAAGAAAATTATTTCCAAGTATAGCGCCGCGTTAACATTTAAATGTTTAAATTTCAGGGCTCTGAAAGTTTTTGCGTTTTCTTTCTGTACATACGAGATATATTTCTCATACTAGTACTACGTGTAATGTTCCTGACAATTCGACAATTCCACAAGNATCAGTGGGATACACTCAGGTTTCACCACTGCCAGGCCAGTGCAGTTCAATAGTAACCAGTAGAAATCAATGTTCAATCAGCGAATACCAACAACTTAACTGATCAGTATAATTTTACTGATCCAAATGGAGCAGTTTCAACAGATACGTAGTCGAATTCGCTCATTTGGAGCAGTTTCGACTGTTTCGATTTGAGAGTGCATGACATAACTATCTACAACTTCTTCGTAGTCCATTAAACTTTTTTGAGAATGATCTTCGGAAAAAAGTTACTCCGCAACTGTGTACGTAAAGAGTTTATGAAATCACATACAAACTCCTGGATCTTGTAAAGGGAACACAGCAATAGAAACCCATCGCCTAAAACGCACAGCACTACAAATAAGACCACGTTAAGAGTTGTATTCACGAGACCTCTGTGGAGTCTAAGGAAGATCTGTCCGCTACGAAACAGATTCAGCACACATTAAGTATCGTTGAGCGACAGTGTCGGAACATGATTTTCAGGTACAATTCAACAAACCATATCAGTTCGTGTAAATGCATAACAAACAACTTCTTAAAACCAGCAGGATGTTTGGTGCCCTGCCTTGGAACCGTAAGGTAACCCTTGATAAAGTATCACAGGGAGTGGTCACAATATGTATGTTTCCCTCTCAGCCATTACTGTTATCCCAGTCTGCAAACGTTCGTAATTTCATACACTTGATAATGACCGTTATCCCACGGTATAGCTGCTTGTGTCAATCATCTAAAGGCCGACAACAAACTTAATTTGTTATACTGTGATAACCATACGAGGGTAACAAAACATTGGGCCATACCATGCAGTAATTTTGACAGCGAAGATATAAAATTAGTGCAATATTTTAACGTCCCTTTAAAACTGTAATGCTTAAATTGATAGCATTTCAAAATGTTTTCTTAATGCGCTGTAGGATAATAATTGGTGTAATAATAACATACTTATTTATAATAACTTCACTGTGTCAATCGGACGTCTCAAACATACCAGTCATTAGGTTGCTGGCAAAACTAGTTTTTATACGTGGCGGAAGAATACACAGGACGTTGAAAGAAGAAAATATTCAGGCGTTTCAATTAACCACGAACAACAAAATCTGTGGAAATACGCGGAAACATAATACCGCTACTGCAAAGTTGACAGCGAATTAAGAAAAGTAGTTCCAAGTATAGTGCCACGTTAACATTTAAATGTTTAAATTTCAGGGCTCTGAAAGTTTTTGCGTTTTATTTCTGTACATACGAGATATATTTCTCATACTAGTACTACGTGTAATGTTCCTGACAATTCGACAATTCCACAAGNCTTTCTGTACATACGAGATATATTTCTCATACTAGTACTACGTGTAATGTTCCTGACAATTCGACAATTCCACAAGTACACTTGTTCGGCGCATGGATAAAGTGAGATGGCCCATGTCAGTGTTAATTTTGCATGTGGTGGAAGGCCACAAAACGGGAAAAGAAATAGTTTCTATACAGGGCTACCAAAAGTGTTCACATAACCGCTAACTGCCTATAACAATAATATCGTTCGTGTTGTATGGGTTTTCCGTCCGGAATCGCAATAACCAGTGGACATATTTTGATATTTTCGCAGTAAGTAGTTCTTAATCCAACTTAAATAGTAGGTTTGGGTAAATTAGTAGAGGTCTGAGCAGTTGAAATCCAAACGATTAAACCGGGAGTGATTTTAAGCTAATATAATTTCTTCGCTTATCTCATATTTTTACGATAATTTTATGTTACGTTGCCTAATTTCCGGACGGACGTAGTGGGGCGAAAATACTTTGTTAAATTTCTGTATACCACAGACAATATTAAGAAACACACTAGAATTTTGCACGGGTATAGCTGCGAGGAAAAATGTTGTTTCATAGTAACCAAGGAAAACATTTATGAAATATTCTATTTCCGAGTGGACGAAGTTTGGTAGGTTTGCTTTGACTATGCGACGCATAAAAATGTACGATTCCGGTTTTATTTATATTTGAGTGTGTAACAAACTAACTCAATTACAAATTTAAAATTCAGAACAGTTAAGGAGCGTTATATTGCTAATAATATGACCAACCTAGTTAAATTATTAGCATGGCGGTGTTGAGCGATTTTCTGTCCCACGTTTCATGCACAAGTTCTCGTACTTGTGTCAATCACAAACCAGTTTCAGAATTTTGGCGGTGCTTTAATATCGCGAGTTCAAAATCCTGCTGTTATTATTATTTAGTGGTGAGTGGAGACGATAGTTTTATACAAAGAGATAACTACAGAATGTGACACGTCGCGAATACATAACTGTGCAACGACGGGAAAAAATAATGTGAAAATTTTTGGAACGGTAATGGGATTTTAACTTTGGGATCTGTTTTGCCTGTATTAAATTTCTGCTCAGAAATACTCAACGCTTCTTAATTTTATATAAATTAATTTTTANGGGATCTGTTTTGCCTGTATTAAATTTCTGCTCAGAAATACTCTACGCTTCTTAATTTTATATAAATTAATTTTTAATTTAATTTATTGTAATATCTTTTATATTCATAATTTCTGCAGAGCGTTGTTAATATCGTACTTCTTAACTTTAATNATTTAATTTATTGTAATATCTTTTATATTCATAATTTCTGCAGAGCGTTGTTAATATCGTACTTCTTAACTTTAATAGAAATGTTATTAGAGCAATGTTCACAAAAGGTCAAACAAAACGAGAAACACACAACACTTCAACGTCATCAAGTTCGGGCATTTTATTTGACTGTATTATTCCATTTTAATTGAACCTCTAAGTACCTCATATTCGTCTTATGGCTTCTCCACTTTCTTCCTTTTAATTCACTGGAAGCCGGTCGACGCATGAAATCGAAAGAGAATGTCAATGCTTATCTCGTTTCCGAAGTCACATCAACTCGTAAAGTCGCGTTCCAATTCCAGTAATCCCTTCGGACCGCCCTTGCAGTTGCAGTCGTCGATATGAAGCCTCCTCGACGACAGATCAGGCAACGTGCCAGTGCTTCAGGGTTCAGTCAGCAGAATCTCATCGTTCGCATTACCATCCCTCCCACTGAGGAGGTTTGTGCCGAAACCTCTTCACTAACCCCCCCCCCTCCTTTCTCAATATCCTTCCGCAGTCCTCATCACTTTGTTGGCAGCGAGGATTAGACGATTACGCTGTCGAGGGGAAGGGTTTTTATGGAAGGGGTGGGGCAGCATTTCACGCGGAGCTCAAGCAATTACGGCATGGAAAAATAATTGCCTTTGAAATGGCGGGGATTGAAACACTACCCCGCATCATCCCCTTCCAACAAAACCACTTACTGTCTGCCTCGGAAAACGCTGCCCCTTTGATTCAATTATTCCACGCTGTGGGCCTTGCGGGCGGGGAAATAATTAGAGGCGAAGACAGGCATTAAGCGTGACCACCGCAATAACTTCCCGGTCTATGGTCGCGAAAACGACCGCAGAGCTCACTACAACANACAGGCATTAAGCGTGACCACCGCAATAACTTCCCGGTCTATGGTCGCGAAAACGACCGCAGAGCTCACTACAACAACGCACAAAATGAATCCTATAAGCCGTTCGCAGTTAACTGAGCACTTTCGAAACCAACGTTTGAAAAATGCCGCTGCCCCTATACCTACATATACGTCGTTGGTAACGACGGAGGGAAAGTGGTTTCATGTCCTAAAGTGCAATTTAAAGTGTTATAGGGTTTTCGCGGTAAACTGAGCTTTTTTGAANAGGGAAAGTGGTTTCATGTCCTAAAGTGCAATTTAAAGTGTTATAGGGTTTTCGCGGTAAACTGAGCTTTTTTGAAAACCCTGCTTAAGATCTACTCGTATGCACATTGTGTATTATTCCACCATATGTACAATTAACACTGCCATGGGCCTGATCACTTTATTCATGCGTTGGTTAAGTGAAACTGTAAAATTCCTAGGAAAGAAAATACTTCACAAATTTGCTAAGTCTTGCACTAATATGCATCTAAAATAAAACAAATCCAAATAAATTAATTATAGTATGCACAACTGTTAATCTAACACTTTTAATTCTGCGTTTAGACATGGAGATTACTTTCCCTCCGTTGTTACCAACTGTACTGAGCGTATGCCAGTCAGTGCCCGTTAAAATACATGCAGTTACGAGTAGTGACATTTTTCAAATGTTGATTTCAAAAGAGCTCAGTTAATTATAAACATCATATAGGTAAAAAAATCTGCTCATAAAGGAAAGATTTCTTTTGCTGATTTTTTTGCATTAAGAACAAGCAAATTTGTAAACTATTTATTTTTCACATACTTTTACAGTTTCACTTGACCGACGCATGAATAAAGTAATCAGGCCCATTGCAATGTTAATTTTACATATGGCGGAAGAATACACAATGCGCATACAAGTAGATGTTAAGGGGAAACCCTATTAATTTTTTTTAACACCTCAAGGTTACGTATAGCCATAAGGAAACATTGAAACCGACCCTCTGAAGGCTGTGCTATGCATTCCCTGGTATAGGCTGTACACGGTAAAGTGAGCACTTTGAAGCCCAAGCTACTTTTTTATTTTAGCAAATTTTTTATCCTTTAACTACTTTTTAAAATAACTATTGCCATATAAGTAATAAACACAGTGTGTAGATTTCACCGCACTCGGGAGATAACGTCTAAGGCTAAAATAAAATATATTTATTGACTATTATTCCAAATGTGAGGACTTTCAAAAGGGCTCACTTTACCGTGAATATCCTATAGCTGAATTTCTNTTATTGACTATTATTCCAAATGTGAGGACTTTCAAAAGGGCTCACTTTACCGTGAATATCCTATAGCTGAATTTCTAGCAAATTATATTTGTAAAAGTGGGATATTATTACAAATGATGAAAGCCAGTGGATTAAACTACAGGCCCCACTTTGAACTTTTCTCATTTACCCTAAGGAAACTACGCAGGAAAACCATTATTTTTTTTAATTTTAATTTTTTTTCTCTGAATATTTAATAGGACAGAAGTAAAAAGTGGAGGCTGTAGATAATAGTTTTTTATATTTCCTGAAAAAAAATCCGCATTCCCAGACCATTTATTTGCTGAGATACGCGTATAGTCACAAACACTAATTTTTACAGACAATATTTAACCACGGAATGCTCTTAAGCGGGCTTTCAAAAGTGTTCCGTTTANTTATTGACTATTATTCCAAATGTGAGGACTTTCAAAAGGGCTCACTTTACCGTGAATATCCTATAGCTGAATTTCTCGCAAATTATATTTGTAAAAGTGGGATATTATTACAAGTGATGAAAGCCAGTGGATTAAACTACAGGCCCCACTTTGAACTTTTCTCATTTACCCTAAGGAAACTACGCAGGAAAACCATTATTTTTTTTTAATTTTAATTTTTTTTCTCTGAATATTTAATAGGACAGAAGTAAAAAGTGGAGGCTGTAGATAATAGTTTTTTATATTTCGTGAAAAAAAAATCCGCATTCCCAGACCATTTATTTGCTGAGATACGCGTATAGCCACAAACACTAATTTTTACAGACAATATTTAACCACGGAATGCTCTTAAGCGGGCTTTCAAAAGTGTTCCGTTTANCCACAAACACTAATTTTTACAGACAATATTTAACCACGGAATGCTCTTAAGCGGGCTTTCAAAAGTGTTCCGTTTACCAATAACATCTTACACCTGGCTCCGTACCTTATAAAACGGCATCGAGATGGAGTGAAATGGAGTGGAGAGATTTGGGCGGCTCTTAACATCGAGGACTTGAGAGCTGATGAGGGTGAAACGAGGTATGGCGCAGCGCCGGAATGCAGAGGGCGGGGGAAACGGGAGACCCCTGAGAAAACCCGTCGACCAGCGGCATCGTCCAGCACGATTCCCACATGCGAAAATCCGGGAGCGACCCCGCCGTGAAACGAACCCGGTTCACCTTGGTAGGAGGCGAGTAGTCTAATCACTAAACTACCCGCGGCCCCTGCATAGATGTCGTGACGTAATTTTGCCGCTGTCCAAATCCACAGAAATGGCACTAATGCACCCTAGAACGCCCACTTAGAGGCAAGAGAACATGACATCGCAAGCCCTTCCTCGAACCCTTGGTTAATTTTCGATGCTCTGCTGTTTGAAATGTTTAGTTTATAAGTGTTTACAATTTTGCAAGGTCACGGAAAACACTCGCTACTGTCACAAAGACGAATGAAACTCGCTACGAGTATAATTCGACAGAACATAAATCGCGATGCAAACGTACAAGAGTGTCCGTCTTCACAAACGGACACTTTGCCAGGAAGGGAACAAGGGGTCAGCACACACGAAGTGATAAAAGTCAAGTGGAAAACTGCATGTGATACTGATTTCGGAAATTGAAAATACGCCACGCTTTCATTGGCAACACAGAAATAGTAGGTCAAAACACAGCTACGCAATGGAAAACTAAGAAGGTAGTCTATTGGCTACCCTCTGAACTGAACGTATACGAAAAAGCACGAATATTAACGAATCAAGGGAACCTATATTAACCTATGTTNGGCTACCCTCTGAACTGAACGTATACGAAAAAGCACGAATATTAACGAATCAAGGGAACCTATATTAACCTATGTTTGTCTTGGTGACCTAGCATTTATTAGGTTTTCTCCTACTGTTCATCTATTGGGAAACTTGAATCCATGTTCTTAGGGTTCGACTTCCGACACGTTTTACAATAAGGCGTTGAAGAGGGGCGACGCTACATTTTCTCAAACACAGCAAGTGGAACAGGGCAACAACTGTGCAACGATAGCGAGAAGCCACGAAACAGTCATATGATTTGCTACACAGAATGAGTGAAATTATTCTTCTGAACACGTAACCACAATAAAATAAGCAAAAGATTGTTCGGTTTTTCTAGGTTAAAAATGTTTAAGCATGAATGAATTTGGCTCTTTATTTTTTTGGTGTTGGCAACGCCTGTGACTTAAGGAAATGGTGACTCGACACGTCAGTACGCTACCGCTCTCCTGGTCGCTACGCGTGGACACCGCAGACACTGTGGCGCCGGCTTAGTGCTTCACGTATCGATTACGAAACAATATTTCTAAAATATAGCAACTGCGATATGATCACTCTACCAATTCCATATCGCAGTATAGAAATAATAAATATTTTCGATATATTTATATTCGCGATATTCACGATATATAGCCACTCATATTTTCAGTGCTCTCTGAAAGTGATATATCGCACCGATACCGATACGGTCGACATGTTTCGAAACGATATTGAAAAGTAGATATCGCAGCCACCCCTAATCGCGAGGCTGCACGAGGCATGATACGAAGAGAGGAAAAGGGTCCGTGGTGGCGTAGTGGTTAGATTACTCGCCTCCCACCTAGGCGAACCGGGTTCGATTCCCGACGGATCGATGGGTTTTTCTTGGGGATTTCTTGTTTCCCCCCGCTCTTTCATTCCGGCACTGCTCCGTGCTCATCTCGCTTCGCCCTCATCGGATCTGGAAACCTCGATGATAAGATACGCCTAAATCTCTTCATTCACTCGCTCGCGACGAGGGTGTGGCAGTGGGAAGGAGGGGTAATGCAACTGAGCTCCGAGTGCGCGAGCTTGTAGCCTCGGGCACAAGCATGCCCGCTAATTGCTTGTAAATCCTGCGCTCGAGGGCGAAGCCCCCCCGGGAAGCCGCGGTCGGTCACGCAGGTTTGACGTCCCGGATGCCCTTCCTGTTGCATTAATGTACCAGCGAGTGCAGATTGCACGACCCGTGTTGACTGCGGATGAAACTGCGTGTTTAGCTTGCAATGCAATGCTTTCTGGCTCATTTCCCTCTGTGATCGCACAACGTCACGTGTTAAACAGCCAAACAACAGATTAATTAATATTAAGGTGGCCGCCTGGTTGAAGGAAATTCTGCACGTCTGAGGCCTAAAACCGTGGGACCGCTAGAGACGACCGAGAAATGCTCATCAACTCTCTCATCGCCTCTACGTGCAAAGCATTGAACTGGCGTGCAGTCTTGCCGTCGATAATGCGCCCCTAGGAGACGTTCAGCGGACACCCTACAATTTTAAGACGTAATAATAATAATAGAGGTTTGATGCACGTCCGTATTCCTTTTTTTAAAGTGTTTTTTTACAGGAATGTTTATACTTAAAAATAACCGCGAAAACGCTCGTTTGAGTTATCACAAAAAAACATGCTTTAGAGATAAATGGAGGAACTGAAAAACGTATACAGACACGTAACGTTTCTTAAATGCTGTTCGTAAACAGACCTCACTCAGACGCGTTGGACGGTTTTTTAATAAAGCGTTTTCTGCTGGAGCTCTGCACGTCGTTCTGCGGCCTACCTAGGCGGCCACCTTAAGAAGCACAGTTTCTTAAAAAAAAAATTGTCCCCGTTCTCCTGAAGTAGGCTTGATAATACGTGAACGATGAAGTATTTACAGTAAAATATTACCAGCATAAATATAACTAAACATTTTCCCGCTGAACCTGTCACTATTTTATCCGACTTCGGTACATTTGTGTTATACATAATATAGCGACAATAAACACTGATTATTGCTAGCTTAATGTATTTGTGTAATCGTGAGATAACGTTTTCTAACAAACAGAATATTAAAGCTTGACATTTACGGGACAGATTAAATTAATAACAGTTCGTCGTAAGATAATGCAACAAAACATAATTTTTTCAAGAATTTTAATAATTAGTAGATTTGTTAAATGAAGTTAATGTACGTAATAAAATAATGTATCAAGGATTGTGGCCAACAGCTTTGGGCTGATTGCACACTTTTGCCCTAATTAATCCGGATAAGCGAAATGCAAAGCGCATCACACCTGCAGTGTAAATAATAACCACCTCTTCTAGCAGCAGATGTTCTAAATCCTGGAAACATATAAACAAAAATTGAATGGATGATTAAAAACCGTTGAGTTTAAATATTTCCAGTGAATTAACACACTCATATCACAGAGTAGTTAAAAATACAGAGGCGAAACAGCCGCTTGTAATGCGAACTTCAGCCGCACACGCCAGCAAACTTGTGTTCTTCT
Source organism: Clitarchus hookeri (assembly GCA_002778355.1). Taxonomy (NCBI): domain Eukaryota; kingdom Metazoa; phylum Arthropoda; class Insecta; order Phasmatodea; family Phasmatidae; genus Clitarchus; species Clitarchus hookeri. The sequence goes on along the minus strand of NQII01003334.1, from coordinate 231,933 downwards.
AAAATATTATGTGTGTTTGTATATATATATATATATATATATATATATATATATATATATATATATATCTTTAAACGAGCATACACGATTCTGCTGTCATGACACAATTTCAATTAATAACACCAGAATATGTTTTGGGTAATTTTGATTGAATAATGAAAAATTGTATCAAGAAATTACGCCAATCAGCGCCTAGTAACTTAACTTGCTAGCCGACAGCCCAGCCAAAGAGGAATCTTTTGCAGCACGCGGTAGCCAATAAGCGAATGTGTACGTCCACATCGAAGAAACCTCAGGCCAATTTACTTAGGTGTAATTACCTATATTGAGGCTGGACCATGTGATGTTTCGCAGAATAAGATTTTTACCTGTTTCAAGGGGCCGCGGTGGTGTAGTGGCCAGACTACTCGCTTCCGACCAAAAATCCGCCCCGAATTTGATTCCCGGCGTGGTCGCTCGGATTTTCTCAAGTGGGAAACGTTGTGGACGTTGCCTTTAGCTGGCATGTTTTCTCGGGGCACTCGCATTTCCACCGCTATTGCATTCCACCACTGCTCTATCCTCTCTTCATTTCACTCTGTTCGGTACCCAAGACCTCGATGTTATACGCCTACCAAAACGAATCTCTCTCACTCTCTCTCTCTCTCTCTCTCTCTCTCTGTCCCTCTTCACCGGCTGCAAGAAGAAGGCCTACACTCAGCAACTACACGACCGAAACCTTTCACGAATTAATTCGTGGCCGGACGGGTTAACGTAATACGTAGAGTGCAGAGGATTGAGCGGCTCTTAACAATGTGATCTTGAGAGCTGACGGGGGTGAAGTGAGGTGAGTATGGATCAGCGCCAGGATGCAAGGGTGGGGGAAGTGGGAGATCCCCGAGAAAGCCCATTGACCGGCGCAATTCCTATGTGCGAAATAACGTAATTAGTAGCTCTTTAACTGATTGTCGCCGAAGACCGAAAAAGCTGCTCGTATGAAGTTTTTTTTTCATCACCAGCCAAAGGTCAGACACGCAATATTTTTCTTTTCACCCCCGCAACCATGCCCTTTCTGGGTAATGCAGGGGTACAAATATTTCCTTTAGCTTATCATTATGTTATTCCTTTGGCTCTCGAGGGCTACGTAACTTTAACTTTTAGTTTCATTACTTTGCATACCATTACCCTTCGATTGATTATTTTTTATTATGTCTATTATTATACTTCCAAGCTTCTCGGAGGGNACCCATTGACCGGCGCAATTCCTATGTGCGAAATAACGTAATTAGTAGCTCTTTAACTGATTGTCGCCGAAGACCGAAAAAGCTGCTCGTATGAAGTTTTTTTTTCATCACCAGCTAAAGGTCAGACACGCAATATTTTTCTTTTCACCCCCACGACCATGCCCTTTCTGGGTAACGCAGGGGTGCAAGTATTTCCTTTAGTTTATCATTGTGTTATCTGTCGTAGAACTTCCCTTCATTTGGCTCTAGAGGGCTACGTAACTTTAACTTTTAGTTTCATTTGCATACCATTACCCTTCGATTTAATATTTTTTATTGTATCTATTACTTCCAAGCTGCTCGGAGGGTGATTGTGGTGCGGTTGATCCTGACATCCATCCTGACTCTCCCAGCAACCTGAGGGTTATTCTCTATTCTAATGTATATATTTCCACTCTACTTTTCTAAGCCGTTGTATGCCTGTGTACCCCTTTTCGATTCCCGCCCCCACGCATATGCCTTCCTTCAGTCTGGATTCTCGTCATTTAATTCTCGTGTACCATGTTCCATTGCCAAGCCCATATATGTATTTCCAGTTTCTATTACACTGATTCTTTGCTTAGGTCATTGTTACGCCATCGTTTATAACCCTTGTACGTTGCCAGGTCTCCAGCATGTCTTCTAACTTCATCTGAGTGGGCGGCGAAGGGCCCCCCCCCCCC
>NQII01003334.1:179414-229956 GCA_002778355.1 Clitarchus hookeri | reverse complement strand
CCCCAAACTCATCAGTTGCCTTCTGAAAAATCCTTTTTGAAAGTTCTACGTATTTGCACTGGGATTACCCAGGCCGAGTATTGGGTCCGCTCCCACTGCAAAAAATATACGTATATAGGTTTAACGTTTGTCTACTTTAGCGTAGCAGATCCGCTCCCAGCATCCAAGTTTTATAGCGGTTTTATTTATCGGTATTAAGTTATATTATCATTATATATATACAGATATATCGTACAGTCAGTAGTAGGCAGAAAATTGACCATAACCTGTGTCAAGGAACCGTGGACTGATTTCGGGGAAACCATTGGGAACAGAAATAAGGATGGACGGGTCGGAAATCAAACCTGGTGTGCAGCTATTTTGCGCATTCGAGACACGAAACGCTCGAGCTTTAAGGTCGACTGTTGCTCACCAACCACTTGACTCATCGCCTCTACGCGTAAGGCGCTCAACCGGAAGGGGGCCGCGGTTGACGCAGCGGCTAGAGCAATCGCCTCTCACCAAGCCATAACGGGTTCGATTCCCGAATAAAGTGATCAGGCCCATGGTAATGTTAATTTTAGATCCGGCGGAAGAATACACGATATGCGTACAAGCAGGTCTTAAGCACTAAGACTTTCGAAAGTGTTAATGTACCATGAACAATATCTTATTAACTAACGCGATGATGCATCAAGCCCGGCTAGCTCAGTCGGTAGAGCATGAGACTCTTAATCTCAGGGTCGTGGGTTCGAGCCCCACGTTGGGCGGGATATTTTAATGAGCTGCATTTAAATTATTTGATCGTGGCACTTGTACTACTAAAAATAATATAAATATGTCTATAATGCCTTTTACGTATGAAGAAGTTGCAAATGGCGAAGAGGATTAAAAATATTCATGTTCATCTTACCTTTAATAAAAAATTATGTAAATTACAGCAACTGTTAAGTAAAGTCATTTCACACAGTCTAATTTAGCTTCAAATGAACTTCAATTTGTATTAAATTAAATTAATTTAACTGTGTATAGCGTCACTTGGACGTAAAGTAGCGACAGTTTTTCCCTTCGCATCATCGAATGCGATACATAAAATATTTATATTCCTTTTGTATCGTACATTTGATTTGTGCAGGATATTTGTAAATATATTTTATACATTTAAATTGTGCTCTCATTGTTTTGCAATTATGCCACAATTTCCTTTAATAATGCCAGAATAATTCAAATAAATCTGATTGGTGACTGGAAAATTAAATCAAGAAAATGTAGAAACTGAAAACGATAATCTTTGAAGGAATTTGTAGCATTCGATGAGGCTAAGGGAAGAATGGTCGCAATTTTACATACATGTGACGTCATACACAATTAAATAATTTCATTCGATACAAACTGAAATTAATTTGGAGTCAAACCTGGTTGTGTGAAGTGGCTTTTAATAAATACTTGCGTAGTTTGCATACGCTTTATTAAAGGTAAGAAAAAAGTTTTTTCTTATCACATTCACCATTTGATATATATTTTCTATGTTAAATGAATTTTCAGCATATTCGTGATTTTTACTATGTGAACTAGTGCAACGTTCAATTAAATTAGAATGGATTTCATTAAATTTTCACCAGCAAGCGTAGAGCTCGAACCCACGACTCTAAGATTGAGAGTCTCGTGCTATACCGACTCAACCAGCCGGGCTTATTGCCCCAGTTTTCTATAACTGATAATAATACCCAAATTACGGCTGTTCACGGTAAACTGAGCACTTTAGAAAGCTCTGCTTGTACGCAAATTGTGTATTCTCTCGAAAGTAAAATTAACATTGCCATATGCCTGATCCCTTTATTCGTATGTCGGTCAGGCGAAACTGTGAATTTACTAGAAAAGTTAATATTTTACAAATTTGCTCATTCTTACACTTATTTTTGAAGTAACTCATGGAATTTTATTTCAATGCGAATTATCTTTTTTTAATGAATGAGATAGTTTTTTTAAAAATATTATTTGTACATGTCCCAAAAAATCAAAAATGTGATTTGGACATACCATAATGCGAAAAATATGCCGTCTTTTTTATTTTGCGAGAAAATAGTACTGTGAGTAATTTCAAAAAGTTTAACTGTATTTGTCACAAATATAAAATAATGAAATTTTTGGTGACTAGCATCCTTAATATTGGCATAGACTTTCCTACTAATTTGGTATCCGCTTCGCCAGCCGGGCGTGCAAGACTGCATGTGTCGTCCCACGTGCAGCAGTACCACGTCCACCTCCCCCTACCAGCCACCCTCACATCGCTAACATCTCTCTCTCTCTCTCTCTCTATCTATCTCTCTGTGCGCGTGTGTCTGCGCGCGTGTTGTGCGCAGACGTGTCCTCTGAAGCGGACCATCGGCGACACATCTCGCAACAAGTCTCGCTACCATGGCGCGGTGGTCTGTTCGTTCGAGCGTCAAAACCACCTCTCGCTGCACTTCTCTCCAACCGTGAAAGGGTAGCGGTGAAGGGAGAGGAGATTACAACGTGGCAGATGCGCCAATAACACCCACGGTCTGCTGACCCCGGTTGGTCACGGCGGTGCAGAGTCTGGTGAACACAGTTGCACGGTCTATTTAGTTGAAGCATTTTTTTTTTAATAGTAGCGGACATTTTTCTCAGACTTTTTTGCACCAGTTCCCTGGATAGACACGGCGTAGATTTGAAAATGCTTACGCACTCCCGTAGAAAAATAAATACACCCATTGCTATAAATATTTTTGGACACAGCTGTGGTATTTTACGTGAATACGTCTGTGTTAGAGGATAATATTTTCTTTGTGATATGGGAATTAAATGAAAGTAACAGAATAGATACTTGACTTTATGGCTTTAATTGACACACAAAGACGAGATATTTCGTTTTGGCATCAAAATCAGCGCACTGGCACATCGGAGTTGCGAGACATACATCCGGAAATTTTTGCCCACGCCCAAAATTACCGCCAGTCGCCGCGAATATGCGCTGCGCCAACTTAAGGTCATGCTCGCGTTGTAGTCGTATACCCGATTGAACGAGACCACATTTATTTAAATCGTGTTTTATAGTGATAAGTTAATAGTGTCGGAATGGATCACCCTGCAAACTTTACAACGCCGTTTCCGTCATGGTACCCCATGTGTCGGCCTGATTTTACAGACGTGTTCACGTCACAATTGCGCGATCTATACAAATAATTCAGTAACTGTGAAATTTAGTAAATAAGCACCTCGGTGGATGATGCTCAAACGATGAATGTTCAATCGATGGCGCATGCACCCTATATGCGTCGCACCAGGGCACTGCCATAGCTTTTCGTGTGGCCAATAAAAAACAAACCTCACANTCTGGTGAACACAGTTGCACGGTCTATTTAGTTGAAGCATTTTTTTTTTTTAATAGTAGCGGACATTTTTCTCTGACTTTTTTACACCAGTTTCCTGGATAGACACGACGTAGATTTGAAAATGCTTACGCACTCCCGTAGAAAAATAAATACACTCATTGCCATACATATTTTTGGACACAGCCGTGGTATTTTACGTGAATACGTCTGTGTTAGAGGATAATATTTTATTTGTGATATGGGAATTAAATGAAAGTAACGAAATGGATACTTGACTTTATGGCTTTAATCGACACACAATGACGAGATATTTCGTTTTGGCATCAAAATCAGCGCGCTAGCACATCGGAGTTGCGAGACATACATCCGGAAATTTTTGCCCACGCCCAAAATTACCGCCAGTCGCCGCGAATATGCGCTGCGCCAACTTAATGGCATGCTCGCGTCGTAGTCATATACCCGATTGAACGAGACCACACATTTATTTAAATCGTGTTTTATAGTGATAAGTTAATAGTGTCGGAATGGATCACCCTGCAAACTTTACAACGCCGTTTCCGTCATGGTACCCCATGTGTCGGCCTGATTTTACAGACGAGTTCACGTCACAATTGCGCGATCTATACAAATAATTCAGTAACTGTGAAATTTAGTAAATAGGCACCTCGGTGGATGATGCTCAAACGATGAATGTTCAATCGATGACGCATGCACCCTATATGCGTCGCACCAGGGCACTGCCATAGCTTTTCGTGTGGCCAATAAAAAACAAACCTCACANGCGCATGCACCCTATATGCGTCGCACCAGGGCACTGCCATAGCTTTTCGTGTGGCCAATAAAAAACAAACCTCACAAAGGAGTATGTGATGTGATAGGCACGATACTTCGCGATAGACGAATAACAGGCGTGTCGAGGAGACGAACTCAACTGCCGTATGAACAAGTGATGAAGTTTGGAAGTTTGGAAGTTTCTGGAAAATAGGGCTCCCAGAGGTAGTACGTGGGCAGTACGTCTAATCACCCGGCATGTGAGCTATTTGGTGTTTTACAGAGATTGTGTTGGAAGCAACGGACGCGTGAAAGTGCGTGCACTTGACGGACCAATTCTGGACGATCCCGACAGTCCAGTAGGAAGGAGGACATTTTGACTGTCAGACACGGACGACCAGACTCGGTGGCTTTCATGTCCGCCATCCAGCAACACGTGGCAATTTCACTAGAGCAATGTATCTCTACCTGGAACATATCCAGATCTCTAGCACAGACAAATCTGCNCAACACGTGGCAATTTCACTAGAGCAATGTATCTCTACCTGGAACATATCCAGATCTCTAGCACAGACAAATCTGCAACCCCGAAAACTTTTTACGTGTTCTACCAGTTACACCTCAAATCCTTCGCCTTCGTTTCCAGTTATTTCAGCAAGAGTTCATTCTATTTTTCAAGCAGCGAGTCATTCGCTTCCCAAGTCAGGGACCCTTCACGAGAGTACCTGGCCTTCATTGGAGTATGACCCGTGTGAAGGGCAGTGGTGTTATCAAAGAGGAACTTAGAATCCAAGGACTGACAAATTATTGTCTTTGTTGACTAAGTAAACATTTCTCTGGGAATGGATAATACCCATGCCGCAGTTTGGAAGACTGCAAGTGAGCGTTACAATCCCTGCTTCGCGATGTGATGGTCAATGTACACATTGCGGGGTTTCGAAGAAATCATGCGGCCTCATGTGTTACCTTTCTCGGCCGAATGCCCAGGAGTGGGTTTCCAGCAAGCTAATACTCGCTCGCAAACAGCTATGGTTTCCCCAAAGATTTCACTTCATGTTTCAACACGTCCATTGCCTGCCTGTTCACCTGATTTGTCGTCCATCGAACATTTGTGGAACCGGATGGACGCCAGCGTCCTATATGTCCGATAGTTCGTGATCTGATAAATAATTTGCGACATGTGGGCAGATCTACTACATGATAACGTGCATACGACGTATGTTTGATTCCATGATTCTTACTGTCGACGCGCGTGTCTTCTCCTGCGCCGCACTTGGTCCGCACATTGTCCTGATTATATTATTATGTTAAGGGTGCCGCCTACATTATGTTGCATTGTATTACTTTTTTTACTACATTTCCTTACAAAAGTCTACGTTTATAAAAATTTTCTGATTCACTGTAAATTATATTTAATAATTATTTAAATCGAACAAAACTTTACTGACATTAAAATATTCTGTTAATTTTAAGCATTGAAATAAAACAGTAATATTATTTTTTTAAATAAAAAAATTGTATTACATTTAAATTCGTTATATTAATAATAATAGTATAAATAAGTTTCACAAATACATATATTTTTGCCGTGAGTAATATTGCAGTGTCTGGATTCGATGCGAATTCATGATGTAAAAAGCAACAGAGCGCTATTTTCATAATGCCAGAAGCTCTTCAGACAGATCACACACCGGAAAATGTCCACATTCTTTTCTGTATTTCTTTCCATATTACCCCATTTCCTCGTTTATCCTATCCACTTATGCAGTGGTCGCTGGTGACTGTGAGTGATAGCCAACAAGCACGCAATCCTCTACGGACAGCCTATAGCAATGTGACGGGTGGACAGGAAAAGCAACCCCCAAAATTTGAAGCGAAATTTTTGGCAAAGACCACTTTGATCGTGAGATCAATCCTTGCCGAACACACAATGACGTATAATTTACGCTTATAACCACTTTACTTTCGTTGCTTGTAAGTAGCTCAAATAACGCAATTTAAATAAGAAATATCGCCCAAAATGCGATGGTCGCATTGTTTCAATTTTTGGTAGGAAATTTTTCAGTGAAGTTGCTCAATCGGTGACATATCGCTCAGTGCAGAATAGTCAAAGTCTCAATCCACGACGTGGAGGGAGGTGCCAGTAATGGAGTGGGGGAGGTGCCAGTAATGGAGTGGGGGAGGCGCCGGTAATGGAATTGCGGCAGCAGTCATCTGGAATCGCAATGGAAACCAAGATGGGAAACTCCATCTTTGCAGTCGACATGGAGCGAACTTGCAGCTCTCGCCCTATCCGGACGTTGGACTGTCAGATACTGCCCGTCACTCGCGCTCTCTCTCTCTCTATCTCTCCCCTCTCTCTCCCTTTCTCTTTCTTTATATTCGCTTCTGTTTGGGAAAGCGGATCACAAATTTAGTTTTGCAAGTCTCATCACTGAGAAGTTTATGGGGAATTCAGTGAAATATATTGTCTACGTTATTACTTAACCAGCTGCACCAATACGTTATTTTCAAATAACTATCTTGCCAACTTTAGGAATTAGACATTTCGTTTAAAGCTAAGGTGCTATATCTTGTTTACTAAAGTGACAAAATCGTGAGTGAATAATGTAGTTTTAAATCATGTACTTGAAACTATCGACATGACAACTTTATGAAATATGTACTTTAAAAGTAATCTCATTTACGCATATATTTTCTATAAGAAAGTGTTCCATAATATAGAAACAATTTTAATTCTCCATTTTCAATAGCGGAGTTTGACTGCTCAGAAAAAAATACTTAAAATATTTTATTGTCATGGATGATAGTACTATACATCATATTTTTGATGCTTACATCAAAAAGCCTTTTTTCTTCATGAAACTTATGGTTAAAATAATCAATTTTATATTCCAATAATTAAATACTTCTCCAATTTGTCTGATGACATGACGGCCTTAGTTCGTAACTATTGTACCTACGTAGACATAAAACAAACGCGCAAGCTCAGCTATTAAACGTCACCGCCAATGAAAAGACGTGCTTCTATTTAAAAAATATTTGTGTCAGTGTCTTACCAATGAATATACTGGTCAGGGCCACCAATTTTTCGCGTAAATATTTCGGGCATAGGTACATTAAAAATTGCTGTTTTTTTCTATAATCTATAAACTGAAATTCAACCTAAAATAAAACGTTTAATTGCGAATATCGTTCCGAAAAAGTCCTGCATACAATTTTTCTTAGCTCTCCTATATTCCAGGTGAACACTTTTGTTGCACTAGATGCACACATTTTCTTTGATTTGGAAAATTGTTAGAATAAGTATTTTAGGAAAAATTGTAACTGATACCGTTTGGAAGGATTAAAAAATATGCCAAAGGAAATAATGAAAAATCCAGTTAACCGTTGGAGCATAAATCGCTGGGTCAACAAGTCCAGCCAAGTTAATTCAATTTTTTCGTTTTCATTTTCAGGCTTTCCCATTTTTCCTCCCCCGCCACATCCCACTCTCGACCACAACCCAAGGGACCGGTAAGGGCTAGAAGGAAAGTATACACGCGATAGCAGATGGCGGTAGCAGGAAACGTGAGTGTTTACTAAACTGCCTGCCGTTCCCTGAACCCGTAGCGCCGCAGAGTACAAGCAAACACTTCTGGCGCCATGCCGTGAGGCCGTACATGTTTGTAAATGCGGTTCACTCCCCACCACAACTACGCGTGTAACTACAGTATAGGATATTCACGGTCAATTGAGCACTTTTTTAAAGCCCCGTCCTTTGGAATAATAGTCAATGAAAATATTTTACTCTACTCTTAGACATTAAGGGTGTTGGACCCCAAAAATTTATAATTTAATTTTTGTACCAAACATTTTTTAACTTGTACACAATATGTGGTGACATTTTCCTCACAAAAAAATTTACACTTCATACTTAATTTGATGTTAAATTAAAATTTTTTCCGGTTTTTCTGCAGCCATAATAAAAAAAATACTAAGTAAGTTGTACAAATGAAAAAATTTACAAAGTAAACTAATGCCCTGAGCTAACGTATGACATATATGTAATCACCAAATAACAGTTCATACATTAAAAAAAATAGAAATATAAAACAATGTCTTTATATTTAACAATTTTTTTCATATATACAGGTGATGACACATATGTCACGCGGTATTAGTTGGCATTAAAAAAAATATATAAAGTGTAATATTGAATTATTCTAAGAAAATGCCATCACATATAATGTGTACAAGATAAACAATATTTAGTACAAAAATAAAATAATTAATTTTTTGGGGTCCAACACCTTTAACTTTCGAGTCCAGTGAAATATATGCACTGTTTATTACTTACATGGCAATAATTATTTTAAAAAGGGGTGGAAGGATAAAAAACGGCTGATTAATAAAAAGTAACTAGGGCCTCAAAAGTGCTCACTTTACCGTGAACAGCCTACATCACAGTGGCATACAGACTCCCAGTTATGTTGGCATCGAATTTGTGAAAGCAGTTCAAAGGCTGACGTACTGAGAGTATAATACATGTAAATTCATAGCTGCTGAATTATAAGGTTGTTTGTTTTGTGCACACTAGAGCACGAATTTCCATGTTATTAACAAATTTTCTTCACCAAAAAGTTTTTTGGTTTCCACCTGGATGGTGCATAAAAGTGAGACCTAATTATCAATCAATTTCCCAAGCGTAGAACAAGTAACAATGACGCCCAGCGTAGTGCTCGAACCCACGACCCTAAGATTGAGAGTCTCGTGCTGAACCGACTGCGCTAGACGGGCTCTTGTCCAGTTCCTTTTCTTTTTAAAAATTTCGTTCGAACAGATAGGTAAACTATAAACTATAAGAAATAATATTTATGGCGATACCTTTTCAAGAATTCTTTACTCCTATTTTCCTTAATAAATCCTGTGATTGTATGTAATGTTATAACCTAATAACATTCGATTGAATCGTGCCTATGGATGTATCAATGTGCTGAGAATGACTTAGTTTGGCCGATGTAACAACTGTTATTTAAAGTGTAAAATGTTACATATGGACATATAAACAAACTATATGTATGCGCCTCATTTTCAACAAATCTATTTTCGCGAGCAAAACAAAATAAATAAATGCGAATTGAAAAAAAAAATGATCCATGTAAATTTATACAAAAAAAATCAATCAAACCGTTGTACACTATTTACAAAAATTAAAGAAAACTGAATTGTTCAGAAAAAAACATTACTAAACAGCATTAACAGCAAAATGGAAAATGTATTGCTATAGTTTCTGAACGACCCAAATACACATATAAAATTATAGAATCACGTTACCGAATACAGAAATTAACTCACTAATAAATTTTACGGCAATTTTTTTTTATTATTTTTTTTTTGTATTTTAAGGTATTTTTGTAATTATTTATCAGCAGGAACAGTTACAAAAGTAAAACTTTTATATTATTGTAAATCAATTAACATTTTTTGTGGAAAATATATTAAACTTATTATTTGGGGATTCATAATGGCACAAATTATATTGATAGCAGTAAAAATCATTATACTGAGAAACTGTAGTTACTGTTATATATAACGTATGTTATTTTTTTTAGGTAACCATAATTGTAGTGTTAGTGATTTATTTCCGACAAACAATCATATTTAAAAACATGCGAAATAATTGTAGAGAAATTTGAAGCTCGGTTAAGCCGAAACCCCTGACAAAACCATGTAAGAATGTAATTCGTAGCCATCGTAGGTACATACAACCTAGTCAGAAAATGCTATCGTTTGTATAAGCGTCCAATCGCACTGCATCACTCTTGTATAGTCCATTCACGGTTACTTCCAACTTTTTTGGAACCGTGCTCAAGTTCTAATTCCAAAATATTACACCGCCTAATGCAAACAAAGCTTAACAAGATGTAGAAAATTATACCAAAGGGACAACGCACCCGTATTCGTGCGCACTCAGTTTAATAATATTTTGCATAAAAACTCTTTTTTTATAGGGCGTTACCAACATACTTCTTTCTTTCTGTTTTTATTCATATTAATTATGAGTGAAATATTAATAATGTCTAGATAAAATATAAGTAAAAGTGTAGTTTAATAAAAAATAAAGTACTTTTACGTTAACAAGTATAAAACTCTTGTGAGACATGTCATTTAGGAAAAAACAAAACTTTTTATGCATGGGGTGATTTTTCAGAGGTTTGATTCGACGAGTTTGAAGAGACCGCGAATGTTTTTAAAGCGATCATTTTCGTTGCTACGCTCCCCCCATCGACGGTATTTCCCACTGCTTCATACGCACTGTGGTCTGTCAGTCAAGCAATATTGAAGTGTAATTATAGAGGTTTTGTTATCGGTGCACGTGCTCCACAGAGGAAAGCTGTGACAGAGCTATCTGTGCGATTGTCAGGTCGGCGTGACAGCACTGCAGATGTGCAACGCCGGGTGTAGGACAGGATTGTTCCGCTGTGTGTGTGTGTGTCTATATATATATATATATATATAACTTTTGAAAACGCGCAATAACGACACGTAGAAATCACCTTAAATAATTTTTATGTTCTTGTTTGGGATCTGTATAGTTTGTTCACGGTAAACTATGCACTTTTGAAAACCCTGTTTTGGATCTACTTGTATACACATTGTGTATTCTTCCACCATATGTAAAATTAACATTGCAATGGGCATGATCACTTTATTCGTGCGTTCGGTCAATTGAAATTGCTTAATTACTAGAAAAGCAAATCTTTTACAAATTTCCTCATTCTTGCACTTGTATGTTTAAAAATAAATCAAACTCAAAATAAATAATTTCAATGTTAAGAAACGCTTACCTTACATATGCGAGTTAGAGTTCCCGTTAAAATATATGCAGGTAGTGGCGGCGACTTTTTTCAAAGGTTGTTTTCAAACAAAATTGCTCAGTTAACCAACGTTCACAAACTGGCGTTTAACAAAGTGTAGGCCTACTCAAGGACACAATAAAATTTACCATTTTATAAAAACAAATTTTGACTCACTGTCTGTAGTTATTTCCTATATTATAAATCTAACCATTAAAAAAAACGTGTTTCAAAAACATTTTTGGCTTTATTTTCTCTAAAAGGAAAGGTGCGTTATTGAGTGCACGCCTTCCTGGACAAACACGAATAAAATTTTTAACTCAGCAGTACAACGAATTTCGGCAAAAAGAAACCGTTTTCGTTAAAATTGAATGTCAAATAATAACAACGCACAACGCACTAAATAAAGTAGTCCACCAGTAAATGAAAACTAAACGTACGACAAAATGTTTGCATCACATATTACATTAAATCTTCTGACTCATATTTACATGAACATGGATTGACAAAATATCCTTCCAGTTAAGTTATTCGTATAAAATTTAACGTTTAAGAGTTTGATAAAATTTCTTAAGTAAAATTACATTTACGGTTAAGAATATTTTAATTACTCGATAGTTATGCAAATTACAATTAGCTAAAAAAACTACAATGAAACATATTTAATCTTCGAATCTATCAAACATTTGTTCAAAACGAATTTTGGTAATTGGAACCAAATAAGCAGCTACGACAAAATTTTTAATATACAATTTTAGAATAAAACATGTTTTATTAAATAAAATTTTAAGAAAATGCGGGACACAATCTTAACAAACTTTCCTTTTGTAATTTGTTTTATATTACGTTAGCCATAGTCAGTCGCAAAACTTGCAAGTTATCAAAGGCTTTAATAGACCTTTTACAAACAGTTTACTGTTTGACTGACAACATACCATCTCAGAAGTAAGTTATAAAATTGTAAACATTTGGACATAGCTTTAAACATTATAATATCACCCCTGCAGTTAAACTGTTTGTTCTATTGTGATTGCAAATTTAGGAAAATGTAGATATCTTGTTGATTTGTTTCGTAGGTATAAGTTTTGGTAGTATCACAATTTTCGAAATTAAATTTTACAATAAAATATGGTTTTAGGAAACGATGTTGTTGTACTAACTTTATAAAAAGCCAGGTAAAATGCTACAATTACCTGCACCTATAACGTATACTGAGCTGAATTTAACGATGAGGTAGCTCTTCGTCAGAAAGATTATTAAACCGTTACAAATAAGCATATTGGCTAGGTGCATGAAAGTTGGGAGTGAGTTAGATGAGTGATTATGTAAAATCAAATAATTTAAAAATTGTTATCATACGTCGAAGGCTTGTAAAATACAGGACTATTAAAAACAGTTACGCGTCTAACTAAAAATTTCTAACTCATTTTAATTAACTTTCCATACAAATTTTGGATTTCCACTTTTAAAGAAAATATTGTGTTGGTTTATTGTGATGCCCCAAATAAGTTTTGGAGCAAACGTTAAATAAAACATTATCTTTGACAATACAACATAAGAGGAAATACGGGCAGCGTATAGAAACATAGTAGCTCATATTAGTAGTTGTGTGGAAAACCGTGCGTTAAATTTGGTACTGATCATTGATTTATTCGTGAAATAGATCATTAAATGTGAAACAGACGACAGAGGAGCAACGCGCCATTAATCTATCCCGTCCGGAATATATTGCTTGCAGTACCTACGGAGATATAAATCTTCAATATATGCATACTCGTATATCTACAATATGTCTTCTGCCACTCTAGCGTATGCGATTCTCACCGTACATATATTACCACAACATTGGAGTATAAGGTTAAACTTAATGTTTTTCGGGAGAAGTATTAAAGAAACTTTGATTTTGGAAATGTTTGCTACTGAGCTATTGTTCCAGACTCTCTGGATGAAATATTTATAATAAGGCGACATTTTCTAAATTCGAAAGAAGGTAATTGAACTGCATGCTTTAGAGTGATGGAGTAAGTAAACCAATACATTTTTTTTAAAGGAAAATAATTCTTGCTCTTTGCGTATTCTTAATTACCAGTGTATATAAAGACTTGGGCTTCCCACACTCCGTGTATCACAAGACAAATGTGTTGCTTGATAAGCGTTGAGTACGGTTCCACCATCCCCTGTTGTAATTTGAAAAGTTACTTGTTTCGCAACTCTGCTACCCTTACCGTTCCGCGGCACTCGTAGGGCTACTCAAGTATTCTCGAAGTTGGTGAAGGTCATTCATTTCGCAACCTCCGTAGACAAAGTTCCCGACGCAGTTATTTCAGAGGCTTCTCTGTGCGCGGATGTGAAGCCGGATTGGAGTCTGTTTGCAAGTTCCCGCTGTGGAACAGACGACATAGGAGCAGCGCGTCGTTAAATTAGTTCCGCCCGGAAGATACCGCTTGCTATGCTTATGGAAATCTCTACCAGGAACAGCTACTGCAAGTTGTGGCCAGGGCACGAGTATTTTCACTTCTTTGTCCCATCGCCTAGCGTATTATCTTACTTATTGGACAGAAAATTTCAGTTATACCTTAGGGCAAGGTAAGGCGAAGTATTAAGCCTGCTCTTAATTATGGAAATTTTTGTTTTCGAGCCTTATTTGACAGTTTCTTCATTTGGCCGCGTTGGAGTAAAATGTTTACTTTGTGCAGCAACTCATAATAATCGTTACACATATTTTGATGTGGTTATCCACAGAATAATGACGCTGTTATTTAACTATCATTTACGACTGGGCGTCTTTCAAATTACCGTAAAAAAAACAAAACAAAACACAATAAATTTCAGTTTATAATATGGATATGGCACTGTCTGACTTTCCATGCTTAGGAAACCTGTTGAGTAATCGTGGCTATCATGTCACACAGGCTTATCACGGGACGCTATCATATGTATACTTCATTCTTAGGCAGCTAATCTATATCAATGGTAACCAACCTGTTGTGAATACGTTTCGTAAGTTAACGGAAACAGTTTCCGGAACTGTACATCCAGTACAAAGAAACGTCAATCGTAGCGACGAAAAAATTACAACTACTCCGCGTTGACCGTAGCTTCGGGTATCGGGCACGAAAAATGCCAATGATACACGAAGCGCGTTTCCCGCCGCTGTAAACCACAAATTGTATATTTACGGCTGCAGTTTGAATACCCGCGCGAATGTAGTAAGTTAGCGCAAACCACGCGTGAAAATTGCAAAGTTTTAAACACTCACAACAACACGAAAACTTAAAATTTTTTCGGGCGTCACTTAAAAATAGAAATAGAAATAAAAATAATAATATTGTGTGCTACGTAATTATGTAAGTAATATAAGTAAAAACTGTTTTTGGCTTCGTGTTAAAATTCTGCCCCGAAAAAAAAATTATTTAGTTTCCGTTGTTTAACCCACGCGTAAAGATAATAAAGGAAATTTTTTTTATCAACGCCACTTAAGAAACAAAGTCAATAAAAAGCATCTGTAATTTCACATGGAAAGTAACTTACAGAGAAGTGGAGAGATCTTGGCGGCTCTTAACACCGATGTCTTGAGAGCCGATGAGGGTGAAGTGACATGAGTAGGGAGCAGCGCCGGAATGCAGGGACGGGGGAAACGGGAGATCCCTGAGAAAACCTGCCGACAAACGGCATCGTCCTGCACGATTCTCAAGTGCGAAAATCCGGGAGCGACTCTGCCGGTAGTCGAAAACCGTTCGCATTGGTGAGAAGCATTGCATAGTTATGGATATTTACGCATAATATTTTTCGCAATAACGCATTTTTTTTTTTTTTAACAATGCAAGCGCCTTCGAGCTCCGGCCTTTAGCGGAGATAATACACCTGCGACCAGCCCCTGTTCTTTGAGCACACTGATGACCAAGTCATAGAATAAATAAATACACAGGAGATGAAACGACGTGGTGGTTCATTTGAGTCAGCCTGCCCATTCGCTGATTGGCTGCGCGAGGCTGTGGAAACGGGCCTCGTGTCTGATTGGCTGCCGTTTATTTCAAAACGTCCCCTATTGACCGGACCGCCAGGTGGCAAGTAAGTCACCAGGCACTGATTGGCGCATTCCGACATGTTGTTGGCTAGCAACGCCACTTTGCTGGCGTGTACGGCTGGAGCTCGCGGTGCAAGCAGCTGTTTCATCTCTGTACCCGTAAGTGCTCTGTGGCCGAGTCGAGCGCAGGCTGAGCTGACCAATACGAGGAAATGGAGCAGATAAGACCGCCAACGGCTGTTCGCGTGTAAACAGAGGTTATGCGTTGTTGTTTCGGTGCTCGGTCGGGAGTACAGTTCACCATCTCACGGGTTCGTTCCTGATTTAATACCACGCGAACGAAGTTAGTGCTGGACACCGAGTCATACACAGCTTATGTATAAAATGTGTTTTTGTGATATCAGCATGGTGCAGAAGAAAATAATAAATTATAAAATAACGACTTAAAAAATTTTTGTTGCTAAATATATAAACAAAGCATAACACTTACTTGCTTTTTAAAACATGTCTAGTGTATTTTATGAATAGTTATTTGTTTTAAAAAAACGTTTTAATTACGAATTCGCGCGTGTTTTGAATGTCAAATCCAACATGGAGCTGATTTTGTCATTTTGTATTTTTGCTAAAAATCCGCTAGATACAAAATACGAAATACCAAATTATTCAAACATGTCACAATTTTTGTATTAAAAATCGGGTCACGTGATAATTTTGTCAACAAAATCTGCCATTTCGGACACGGCCATAGATTCACTCATAATCTTGATAGCTTCCTTTTATTGACTATAATGCACGTCACTGAGAGAGATCCCAACGAAAAATTTGTTTTTATCTAAAAAAAAAAAACGTGTTTTAATTATCAAAAACCTCTTTGTTAGGCCAAAATAAACAGGCTTGCCAACAAAATATTTTGTTGAATCATCTATATATTGGTTTGGCCACCAATTTTATTGCCCTCGTTGAAAAATACAGTTCGGGAGTGCATTTTTGTGGCAATTAGTACAGTTACAGTGTTTGTTAGCGGATTTATTGATGCTTAATAATTGTATAAACATCATAATAAAAAAAGTTTATTAGGAAACTGAAAAGTAAAGTTGTAAAACTTGAAATGTTTATTTGCGCACGTTGTCCAGTGTTTGGAATATATTTAAAAGCATTCGGACTTGACCTGCAGTTAGTTTAGCTGAGTTTGCTGGGACGTAGCACATGATCTAGGTTCTAATCTCAGCTGGGATTCCATATTTTTTTATACTAACCGAAACTGTTTAATGTGCATAGAGCCAAACAAATATTTGGTTGCACCAACAAAATATTTTTTTGGTGGCAACCAAATAAGAACAACAAAATAATTTGGTTACAATAACGAAATATTTCAACGCCCCTAAGCAAACAATTTGTTTATTCAAGCCAAACAAACTTTGATTTAACAAAACCTTTTTCTCAGTGTAACGTTTGGCGCTAACTACAGGAGCATTCATAACTATCGTTTATGTAAATAACATTTTAAGAGGAAAACTGATTTTGTGGTTTAACTATTTTATTTTAAATGCACTATTTTGACTAGCGATGATTATCGCGTGAATTGCGGGAGTTTAATATATTGAAGAATATCGTGAGGAAAACAAGGATACACTCTGATTGGCTGTACACGTGGTTGCCCATCGCACGAGGCGTGCCAGGCATATGTGTGAATAAGGCTTGGTGCTGATATTCTGTTTCTTGCAACTCAAGAAAAAAAAAACAATGCGTTCCCAGGCGCGCTAGGCGAGTTGTAGCAGAGTCCTTTGCCATCCATTTTACATTAGCCTCTGCGAAAATACTGACGTTTAGTGATTACTATACCATGTTTCTTAAATGTTTATTTTTTATTGACAATCGCCAACACCTGTGGCTCCCGCTTACCTGGAGCATTTTTCTGCGTTTGAGGCCGAGAAGTGCGGGAGCAATAAGGACAACACTGCCACACGCATCAAATGCGCCATCACCGCTATGCGTAAGGCTCCTAACTGACGTGCATTGTTCTAATCTCACTGCGTATACCTATAGGACTTTTAGCGGTGATCCTATTATTTTATTGGTGTAAAGTCTGTAGGAAGGTTCTGTGCAAGATCCTTGAATAAGTTTTCAATGTATGTGACGCGTATATTTTGAGCTACATTGCTTTTTGAAAGTCAGTTTTAGCCATTTTGGAGTACTCTGGAATGGCATTTCTAACGTGTGTGACATTTTGAAAGAACTCAACAGCCCTCGTCTGAAGTGAGTGTTATTTTCGCAGGATAATAGCACATTGGACGCACGTTTAATAGTTTCGTGGAAAAGCGTGTATTTCAAACACTGTGCAACGCAGTTCAAGCACCAGGTAGGCGGGGGCCTTAATATGTTACTTATATGATGTTTACGTTTGTTGCCGACGGAAAATAAGCGAAAAATAACTGCGAAAACTTGTGAGACCAGTCTTGACAGTGCAAACAAAAATAATCATATGTGACATGTGACGAATTAAGTTTGACACAAAATATCGTTCCTTGATCATGTTGTTTTCACGTAAAACAAGCGCATATCTGGTAGGGAATACACGAGTGCAGACAGTACGCGAGAAATAGGAGTCGAGACATGGATGCCAACTGTGAATTCCTAGCCTTCCCAACTGATGTCGAAACAGGTTTCAAGGCGCCCGCAGCATCCACAACAGACGGAACACACGCGACAGATGTTAGAAAGGTGATGTTCGCGGTGCAGGATGGCGTAGGTTTCACGCACGTGTCGCATAAAGGACGTGGATTACCGCTGAATGCCACGCCAGCTCACCCCAGCTTTACTGCCGGGGAGATCGATACCTTGATGCTTGCCGTTTATCCATCTCTAACAGACTGCTACGTCAGGATCACGCACCGCATCATGCCGGAGTGATTGAGACCGCTGTGGCACGCCCGGATTAAGGCCCTTCACGTCCCCACGACGATTTTATATGTTTATAGCATAGTTCGAAGTTTTGTGGTGCGGTTTCAAATACCAACCCCATAAAATTGCGTAGGAAAGTAAAAAGTTAATATTTCAAATACAAATTAATATAGGTAAATATGGGAATTTTAAATGTGTGTCTTGTGCTGAAGAAATATAAGAATAGTATAAAATACCATGCTTTGCTAAGGCTGAATCGAATTTTTTGTATTACCAAAATACCACAAAGAAACATTTTGGAAATTCATCGTAGACTTTGCCTGTAGTATATTTTTTAATTAATGAGAAAATGTAATTATGAAAAAGCTATAATTGAAACACCAAGTGGGGGTAAACCAAGAGTTGCATTCAAAGAAATTTCTCCACTGCATTTTTGCGAGCTAAAGAGATTTTTACCCGACATCAAAATCTAGAGTATAATCACTCTCTTCAAAAATGTTGGTTTGAAATGTAACATAATAATTGCCTGTTTTTTAACTTTGGCACCTTAATTTCTTGAACATGTTATTTCCATACTTCCTTTGACGTGCTGTCTTATGCCGCAATGACTTACACATTTACAGCGAAAAAAAAAACACCTTGACAGAAATGCATTTTTCTGGCAACATGTTTGCAAAAACGTTTATTCAGCATTTCCCTTGTTATTATATGATAGCGTTAAAAAATATTTATACTTGTATTAACGTGTTACGCGTCCATAAATGCCCCAAGTGTTGTAAAGGTTCTATATATCACTCAATACCAAAGTCTGGTTAACCACACCACCACCCTTTTCATTTAAAACTCTCAGCCTAATTTAGTCTTCAGTGCATTTATTTCTCAGTATTCGTAGTAACACTGAAACAATTTCTTTTTATAAAATAAGACATCATAAGCCTACTGTTTCCCAGTGACGTAAGTAATAAATTATATATTTCAATAAACGAGTGAATATTTTTTCATCCCTATTGGTGTACACCGCATTTTCCTTTAACAACATTTAACCCTTAAATTGTTTGCAGTTTTCATAATTTTAGCTTTCTACAATTCAATTTTTCCATCCTAATAATTAACTAAGAGTAAATACAACAGTGCAAGTAGAACCATTAAATATCTTTACTACAATTCTAATTATATCAGTTGCTGCAATGTGATTAAGATAAGACATTGAAGGAAGAGGTACAAATAATTAATAATCGTCAAACTTAGAGTATTTAAAACATGAATTATGAATTTATTCTAATGTCGCCAGTGTATTTCAGCACTTTTAATAAGTTACAAACACGATCTGCAGCCTTTATGAGAGAACAAATTTAAGTTAACCGGGGTATATTTATATGTAAAACTGTTTAAATATCTAGAAACTCTACTACAATGTTATGATATGTAAGACACCATTCTTTAGGTTTACACTACTAATTTAACATTAAAGTTCTGCATTTATATGTACGCTGTTCAAAGAGTAGTGAGTAAGAATTGCAAGTAAAGTCTTACATTAAAACAAGTCATAATTTCGCTTGTCATTTTGTGTGCTTTGGAAAAATTTGAATTTTTATGGTTGTTAGTGGAAATTTCAACATTACGAACAAATACTTCTCAACGCCAGGAATGACAACGGAGAAAAGTTATCATTACATACGACGATAATTAGAACACTTGAATAGACTACGCCCAACGCGTAAGTCGTGGTAGCACAGTAGCGACAATTAAACTTTGAGTAAATCATTGGGAGGCAGACAAAAAACTATACACAACTCGTTAAAGCAACTGGAACTATGCAGAGAAGCAAGAAATTAGTTAGGCTGAAACTACAATTTAGGCAGGCGTCCCAAACAAGAATTTTGAAAAAATCTAACTCACTGCAAAGCCCAAGACAAACACAATACTACGCCACGCAATTATTTAAAAAAAAAAAAAACTTAACTCACCCACAAATGAAAAGCTGCGACCACGACTCACCGTTTTTCAAGCTCCAGCAAAATCAACCGCTCACGCAACTACATTATTTAAACGGCGTCTCATAGCACCCTCGTCCAAGGACGGGTAAACTGACAATTTTAGCTCATATTACAATCTAAATTAGCTCTAGCAGGCGTCAACCCGATGAGCTTTTTCACAGGCGTAGAATGAGGCGTAGAATGAACGTTGCACAAGGCGTGTAACAACTTATATAAACTAGCCCCTGAATTAAAAAAAAATGCTAACGTGCAAGGAGTGGTAATCAAGGGAGGGAAATGAGGGGAGATAACAGGAGGGGAGTCTTATCGGCCAAGGAGCAGGTTGCCTTACAGAGCAGCGAATACAAAAACGATGCGCGCGGTGGCGCCACCGTCGCAAATGAAATATTTTAATGTACAGATAAAGTATAAGGAAAAGTTGAATTTAACAGAAAATAATATACTGTTATGTTGACACAAGTATTTAGGTAGCAACCAGACACGTCATACATGGGATGTTTTTTTCAAATGATTTGAAAAGTGTGAAGAAACCGCTAATAGACTTGTATGATATTTGAATGAATGCGATAAAATTGTACTCGTTCAAATGCATTCAACGTTAAACTAAGTTATTTTATATGAATGGACACGCCGTTATAAGCTGTTCACGGTAAAATGAAAACTTTTGAGACCCTGGTTACTTTTTCTTTCAGCCATTTTGTATTATTTAACCACCTTATTAAATAAATATTGCTACGTTAGTAATAAACACAGTGTGTATATTCCGCCACAGTCGGAAGTTAACTTCTAAGGCTAAAATAAAATATGTTTATTGACTATTATTCTAAATGAGATGGCTTTCAAAAGAGCACACTTTACCGTGATTATCCTATATCTGTGACACAAGGGTGGATAATGGAGCATTCATATAACGAACTCCAGGTTGACATGAATTAAGGCCTTTCCTTATGGAAGAGAACGTACATACTACGACTTATGACCCATTATGATTATTAAGGGAGATACGCATCCTTGAATATTGAGATTTTGAAATGTATAATTCAAAGTAACATGAAATTAGTTCCGGTTAAATGTATAGTTTCACACCAAGGAAACACTGCATGCTAACTTAAACTTGATATTTTGTATGCCCATCATATTAATTTTACCTCAGTCCAGAGTTTAGATATGTTGTATGTTTATAAATCACCTACTATTTACCTAATGAAGGGAACATAATGACAACAGACGTTCCACGGATTTCAGATCACATCTCAAGGAAACATTATTTATAAAGTTGATGTTTAACTTCAAGTGGCTCCTAGTATGCTGAAACAAAAGCTCTCTTACAGTATTATTTTTAAGTGATATTGTCTACTTTAAAACCCTATTGAATAAGTAGCGCTGTCTTGATATCTCATTATGTATAAGCGTTATTTCCCGGAGTTCAGAATAAGTGTATATTGATCACTCTCCCCTTACCCTGAGCAGCAATATAAAGATTGCAGTTTCAAATGTTCTAATTATAACTGACACACCAAATCAGTTACTCACTTTTCCTCAAAGAAACTTTAAAAAAATGTCGTTAAGTTTTATGGTTATAAGTGGTAAGTACGACCTCGACTCGAGCTCTGTTTGTATGTCTTTATGGAAAAATGCTTCGACAATGCACATTTGGTTTCTCCTGAAATCCCTGTTCACTGTCAGATGTTTCGTACTTAATACTTTAAACACACGTAAAATATATACATAAAAGCGATCACATCCTGCACAGCGTTAACCCGCGACTTAAAATTCTCTAAACGCTGAGCAACGTGGGTTTAACTGTTTTTCGTGGGGAAAAAAACTTTATTTAACGTGCAGTACATGTTATGTTTGTGCACTAATTTTGAACGTAAGACAAATGTTGATAAGTTTGCCTACTTTAAGTTGGTACCATTGCCTTCAACATAAATGTGTTAATATTGGACATTTGTTAATATAGTCTATTCGCGGTTTCTTCACATTTTTAAATCAAACCGTTGAAAAATCACCACCTGTATGACCTGTTTGGTTGCTTTCTAAAAATGTCCCATATCACGAGCGTTTTGTGCTTCTTTTTGATTAAATTTACCTTTTACTTATAATTTATTTATAAACTGTAATTTTTCATTTACAATCAATACGAATTAAAACAGTGAGAAAATAGGTGTTCTTGTAATGCCTAGTAAGTAAAAGTTCTCTTGCAAAAATATTATTAAACCGAGTGCGCACGAATGCGGTGCATCGTCACTCTGGTGAAATTTTCTGGTCTTGGTTAAGCTTTATTTGCACGAGGCGGAGGGATAGCCTGGAAGTAGAACTTTGGCATGCCATAACACAAGTTGGGAGTAACAATGAGTATATTATAAAAACTCCCCCGTAAGTATATTTTTTTTAACATCCTGGGCGCGGATGTGTGCGGAATCCCTACAAGGTGAAAGCAGACTGGTGGAAGTATTGTTGTTTGTGGCGAGCAGGTAATTAACGGCGTACAATAGCTCGTGGTTTCGCAGGCGAGGGCGGCAGCGCAGGTCCTACCAACTCCTCGGAATGAACTTACTTCAGTCTGCTGTTTTGTAGTCGTTTCCTCGTTAGCCGCGTGCGGGGCAAGTTCGCGGAGATGGGGGGAGGGTCGACTCATTAGGGAAGTTTCCTTTACTTACGAGCAAATTGAGTCTCGTTTAGTCATACGGCTTTAAAACCCCTGAGCGCTGCTTGCTCACCTTCCACGTCCGGCTGCAGGTTTAAAGTCCACCAGGGACAGTGCTTAGGCTTGGAACTAAAGCCACTCTTTTCCCCGCAGTCAACAAAGTCTTTTCAGGGCATGTTCGAAGTTTCAAAATCACGGGTATGGTTAAACAAACTTCGAAGTTTCGGCTTTCCATTTCCACAGTTCAACTTCTTGGACACACTGGGGTGATCAACAGTACGTCAGTTTAGTAACTAAGGGAGTTTTAACAAATACCCAGTTAATCGTAGGCTCTCAAACACCATAACTTGGAGTAATTTATGTTTATCTGTTGTCTTAAACGTTAAGCCGCAATAACTGCCACTAAATATACATAAATAGTTGCCTAGAGTTGGCGCTTATTGAATGACTTCATTTTCAAAAGAGCCTACCATAACTATTTCAGTGTGCAAATGTATGACGCGCCTACGTGTGAAACACCACAAGCATAAGTGCAGAGCTCATGGGTTAGTAATGAAAAAAAAAAAATCATCTTAGTTAACGAAAATTAAACTGTGATATTAGTCGCCTCTCCAACTCGCATGACACATTTCGGTGGATCCCCCACAGAAGATATGTATGGTAAACGTAAAGTTTTTACTTCAGACCATGCGAGTTTGATAGAATATTCATTAGCCGCCGGTGCATTTGGGGAGTCGTGATTTCAAACCCGGCCGACTTCAATGGCTGAGGTTTTCCACTGTTGTCATTTTTTCCTCATTTCCATTCCAAGCGAATGCTCGTGCAATTTTTTAACATGAATTTTCACAGATGTTTTACCTAACAATTATTATTTCCATTTATCTTATCATGCAATGTAAAAGATTTTGTGTTTCGTACAGTTAAACGCATTTGTAAAGAAAAATGCAGTTATGTGCCTAATAAAATGGCTTCTTTGTAACGTTACAAGAGTCGTATTTGTAATATATTTATTAAAAAAAAAAATTTCTGGCCAAGAATCGTTATGTAGCAAAGTCATTGCATTATGTGGTAAGTATTTCTCTTTAAAAAACTACATGTGTATACGAATGACGTGCAATTGAATATTAATTATTAAAAGTGCAAAAGTATCTTTGAACGTTTTTTCGAATGTACAAAACTTCTTTGCCTTTAAAATTACTTTCCTAGGAAATACAGGCTCATGGGATCATGTGGCAATGTATATTCTCCTTCGCCTATTAATTTTTGTAACCAACCAAATAGACTGTAATAAACCAAATAGACTGTAATAGTATATAGACACTGTATATAATGTCAATAACTTGCGTCCCAACGTAAGCATTCTTAAAAGCAAAGTGCACAATTATTAAACGGCTTCTGAGCAGCTAGGTAATCCACATGTTGGCTGTCAATGTAACTTTGACCTGAAGCGGTTCTCTAGATCACTAACCTTAGATATTCCTAAGAGGTGACATCATTATATTCTTCTCTAAGTTAACGTATATTGCTACATATATCATGGTTATTATTTTTAATATATATTCTAATTCCTTAATATCTTATTTACTTATAACAATTGTTTACGGTAAAACCACAAAAATTTACTTTTTTTTTTTTTTTTAATTTGTTAACAATGTAAGTTGGAATATAATCTTATAATTTGTAGTATTACAAATGCATGTCTTTTCGATCTCCTTAGTACGGTATTGCATTTTTTACAAGAAACTCTTTATAGGGCTTCAAAAAAGCAATATAGAAAAAGAACAAAAATTTACAGTGTACAAAATGAAATAAACATTATTACTGTTATGATTAGATGACAACCATATCATATTTTACAGGGCTGTTATTGAGGGACGTCTAAGAGTAAAAGCTGACGAGCTATGCAAACAAGAGGGACTCAATCGATTATGAAAAATCAATATACGGTCGATTCAACTGGAAAATGGATAACAATGAAGAAGGTAGACAAAGAACAAATGAATGCAATTCGAATGTGTACAGGACTGCTGAATTTAGCCTTCTAATGAATATTGCAATACGCGACAGTGTGTTTAATGATCACAAAATTTCTTTTCAGAGGGAATCTTTTTTTTTCAAAGCTAACTAACTCATTTATCCTATAAATCACTTTTCCTTTTATATGATATTTCCTATTTTATCTTCCAGTTCGTATTTTACGCATAAGTTAATTTATAATGCAATTAGATGTACGCAAAAATCAAGCTAATTGCAAGATTATCAATTCACAAACAAATGCAAATTTTGGCAAAATTTTGAAAAAAACAAAAAAAAAACCCCCCCTTTCATGATCAGGTTTTGTTCGATGGGTTTTATTGATGTGGCCAAAAAAAAGTTTGTTTAGGTTTGTCAATGTTACTGCAACCTTAAAAGTTCGAAGCATCTGACCTGTATTGCTATGCTGACAATGTTTATGCAAGTTATAAATATGAGCAATAAATTATGTATTACAATTAAATTTTTAGCATATTAAAAATAATATACACGACTTTTTGTTTTACCGACTTATTTGGCGTATTTTACTGGGAAAATAATTTCCTGTCCGAAAAGCCACCAGTGTAAGTTAATGTTGATTGGTTGAGATTGATGTCTTGGTAATTTTGATTACTATTGGTTGTCATTATAGAGCGCGCTGAAACCGGGCCTCACGTCTCTCTAGAGAAAGGGGTGCGCGGGAGGGGGCGCTGACCTGTATATAAGGGTCGTGCTCTGGGATCGGGGAGAAACGAGTTATGGGAACTTCTGTTCCTGGTCTCGTGACAGCACAGCCTTTCGGGGGCATATGAGAGATCGGCGGCGGATCGGGGAGAATGTCGCCGAGCGCCTTGGAGGCGCGGCTGGGCAGGCGCAGAGGCGCATGCGCAAGGACCTTCACCACGAGCTACAGAGGTTTGAGTAAGATGCAGGACTTCGTTTCTGGACGCCCGGAGTGTTACTTAGTCTCTGACCGAGTGAATGTGGGACTTTGTCGCTGGACGCCCAGGGTTGAACTTAGTCTTGGAAAAGTGAAGGTAGGACTTATTTTTTTGGACGCCCAGAGGCAAACTTAGCCTTTGAACTAGTGGATGTGGGACTTAGCCTCTGAACGGTGAATGCGGGACTTCGTGTTGAGAAGAGCGAATTCAGGACTTAGACCTGTGGGGGCACTGGAAGTAGTTGGTGATCCGGAACTCTGGGAAAATTTATGAGTATGAATGAGTTTGTTTGTATGACTGGAATTGTTGTGAATATGCATTAGCACTACCTGAACCCTAAATGTGAATTAGCGAGGGCAATACCTTCGGCTCATGCATATGGATGTTTTTTGAGAGAGAGCACTACCTACACTCCTTGTGGGTGTATGGTGAGGGCAGTGCCCTTGGCTCTTGGTGGTTGGGTGGTGGCGCGTGAGTGTACGTGTATATGAGCATTACCTGCACCTTGGTGTACTGGTGAGGGCAATACCCTCGGCTCTGATGTTTTGGAGTAAAATGGTGACTGTGTAAGAAACATGAGAATATATTTTGAATTGTGATCGGAAGCCCCTTTTTTGGATACAAAAGCCCTCAGTGACTGTCATTAAAATATTGGGGTATTGTTAGCTTTTTTTTATATATGTGTTCAATTTAAATGTTTTTATGGAATCTTAAAATAAATATATTGTGAATAATTGTTTTGAAACTAAATTGTAAATCAAATTGTTATTTGTGTATATATATATATATATATATATATATATATATATATATATATATATGTGTGTGTGTGTGTGTGTGTGTGTGTGTGTGTGTAAATTGGAAAGGCCTAATAAAAAAATAAGGAGGTGTGGTCAACAATTAAAATGGACGAAACATAAAGTGTTTGTTATGACATTTGTGTTTACACCCACTCATTTGGCCAGCAATGATAGTAACTATCAAATCACTCTGTTTTTCTGGTTTTGAAAGGTTTTTTGATTAATGCTTCCCATGCTGCCCTCTTCCTGGATAGTGCAGGCAGGCGGAGGTTGGCAAGGAAATTGTGGCAGTTTAAGAACCTCCACATATTATTCACGCCATGGAAGATATGGAGTAATATCACATATCACAAGTGAAAAAAACACTTTGATATGATAGCAAGTTGATCGGCATTTAATTGATATTTTATTATCTTTTTATTAAATCAAGGGGACACTAGATATAAATTGCAATTAGGAAAAGTAGATCACTTCTTTCTAGAGAAGAAATTAAGACACGGAGGAAAAGAAATCAAGTAATCCGAACTCTTTTATATGCAAATGAACGGCGGAAAAAAATTTGCCAGCAAGTTTTTTAATCGTTTTTTCTTGTGGAGCTTGAAGTACACAAAGGAAGGAATAATTAGAGAAAGGAGAACATCGGTGGTAGTAGTATTAACGATAACATTGAGATTGAAAGAACTGTTTGCGTAGTACTTCTATTCGTTCTCAAAATTTTGTTCCCCTATAGAAGTGGAAGTAAATAGACAAAGTTACGGCAATTTTATCTTGGTAGTGAATTAATATTACGACTCTGTGAATGATAAGATAAACTGCTTGAAAAATTTCGTTTTGCGTTCTAGCCGTAGAGATTTGCAAAATGGTAACCATTTGATTAAAAAAAGATAACAGATTTTGTTAACTAATTTATGGATCTTTGGTTGCGTAGGTCTTCATAATTTTCCCATCAAGGCCAGAATATTAAGTTTCTCGTAATTTTTTAAACATAAGAATATTGTTGAATAAATATAATTTCTTATTTTTCCTTTGATTTTGTGGTAACCGGATTTTACAACATTATATTTCAATACAACACGCTTTTACAAAAAAAAATCTGCACTTAATATTTTTACTGTGCGTGCTTGAATTAGTTGAATTTGGAACTTTGACTGTAGAAGAATATTTACTAGTAGGCCTATATTTATTTTCTCAAATTCACTCTCACGTTTTTCTGATATCGATATTATGCAGAAATCTTTCAATCTAAAACACGACTACCAAATCACATAACGAGAGGTTTTCTTGGGAAGTGAACATCAAGATTTAAACACCACTGTTAACCTTCATTTTAAGCTTATGACCATATTATTAAAACATGTGTTTCACAAGAACTTAAGTTTGATTCAACGCTATATTTTCAGTAATATTTTGTTAACATAGATATTGAAAATTCCGCTCACAGGCACATAGAAACTTGCAGTAACATCATAACTCACTGGCCTTAATTTAAAAAAAAATCTTCATGCAGAAAATATCCTAAACACGTTTTTGTAGTTAAAAGCAAACTATTTCTTTCCAAGCTTCCAGAATGCATCTCAATTAATGGCACAAAGTAAATGTGTGAACCCACGTGTTTTTATTCAAACTATAGCAGAGGAAATCATAAAAACTCGAGTGGTCTGTTGAATACTCGATACAGCAACGTTTTTTTAGATTTATTTTTTGAACTTTTATTGGAATGATATTTGATACCATATTTAAAAAAAATATGAACTATGCTATAAACATATACAATCGTCGTGGGGACGTGAAGGGCCTTAATCCGGGCGTGCCACAGCGGTATCAATCACTCCGGCATGATGCGGTGCGTGATCCTGACGTAACAGTCTGTTAGAGATGGATAAACGGCAAGCACTAAGGTATCGATCTCGTTGGCAGTAAAGCTGGGGTGAGCTGGCGTGGCATTCAGCGGTAATCCACGTCCTTTATGGGACACGTGCGTGAAACCTACGCCATCCTGCACCACGAACATCACCTTTCTAACATCTGTCACGTGTGTTCCGTCTGTTGTGGATGCTGCGGGCGCCTTGAAACCTGTTTCGACATCAGTTGGGAAGGCTAGGAATTCACAGTTGGCACTCCTGTCACGACTCTTATTTCTCACGTACTGGTTGAAGTCCTACATTCCCTAACTCGTTTCCTAAGGATAGTACACTCCCGTAAAGGCGGAGATAAGCGACAGGTTTATCGCGAATAGCACGGGACCAAATTTACTTACACCTCTGAAAGTACGTGTAGTATACCAGTAAATGAACATACACATCTACAGAAAATTATCGTCGGTGTTCATAAGTAATAGGTTATGGAAAAAAATGGTGGTTGCCTCCCAGATGTATCCAGTCGCATTGGAGGTGAGTGCAACGCCTCCCTACTGTACGTGTGCGCGCGTGCGTGCTACTACATTTACTGGTACACTACACATACTTTCAGATGTCTAGGTAAATTTGGTCCCGTGCTATTCGCAATAAACCTGTCTCTCAAATCCACGTTTACGGCCGTGTACTACCCTGAAGAAGCGAGTTAGGCTAAATGTCGTATGTATATGCTTTTCGTCTATATTTATATGAGGAATCACTTGACGGAGTTTGTCGGTGATTTTTGTGAACAGCCTGTATAATTATTTATGACTGTCCTCTCGATACTGGTACCCCTATATTTTCCAGTTATTTTCCGCTTATTTCCGCCGGAAAGTAACTTTGAGCATAATTTCAGTTACGCATTAGGTGCTGCTAATATTGAAATTAATTNTCTCGATACTGGTACCCCTATATTTTCCAGTTATTTTCCGCTTATTTCCGCCGGAAAGTAACTTTGAGCATAATTTCAGTTACGCATTAGGTGCTGCTAATATTGAAATTAATTCACACTCATCTTAAACTTTTCCTCTCAGGTTTTCCTGTTGCCAGCCTCCTGGTGCTGTTTGATACACGCTAGGTTACTGTGCGAAGGGTAAAGTTTTCAATGNAGGTTTTCCTGTTGCCAGCCTCCTGGTGCTGTTTGATACACGCTAGGTTACTGTGCGAAGGGTAAAGTTTTCAATGCCGAAGCAAGGTATGCGTACTCGCGTGTGGATATAATTACTATCTGTATGTTATTTTTAATATATTAATGAAGCTGTCCGACGCTAAACTGTTGAACATTAAAGTGCGGGCGTCGATCACCGCTAATGTAAATGCTTTTTGTTTATATGAACTTAACGTGTAAGAAATTCCCAACTTTCAAGCAGTTGTTGCGAGGTGTTATTATTTGTGGCATAGTACATTCACTAGTGATTTTAGTCTAAAGCCTGAATCTTAGCTGAAGTCTACTCACTCGTGTAATGTCACACCAGCCAAGCGAAAACGGGGAAGACAACGGAACAGTACATACACGCAAAAATATTCATGAGTGTTTTGCATACTTAAATCAGTATGCTCTCAGCATGAAAATTTCGTACACAAAAACTGCCAAATTTTCATGAATATGGTGATTTGTTAATTACCACTGACCCTGACTGGAAACTGAAATCTGTAACTGTCCAACCTGTTGCATTGATTTAGTTTGTCTGTCTTATTTATTAAATTATTTCAGAAAATTTTTGTCTTGTTACTTAGGGGATAACATTTGGCAGTACAAATTTACATTGCCAAATAATGACAAAAACTGCAAGCCAAATTTGACCATTTTTGTGATAAAATTGTTTATTAGGTTGATTAATAAACTATTGCAATAATTAACCACTTTTATAAACCATATACACACTTATGTAAATATACATACAGATGGCACATATTATATGATTATTCTGGACTAGTTTTTTGAAAGGTAATATAATTGCTCCTTAGCACCTTTGAAATACATCGAGGCGATGGCCAATAAAATAAAATACCCTATGAATAAAACCCTTTTGACGCTCGGATTTAAAAAAAATTACCTCTGATGCCGTTACACTGAAAGGCAGTCCCTAGAATATAGAGGAGAGGTATTTAATTCGATCATGGATGCTCTTCTCGAGTTAAAAATTCCACATATTAAGTTGTGGTCACTTACGGTTTATACCTAAATGAAACACGTTAGAAATTTATTCTCATATAGTTGCTTGGGACGATACGGGTTCATTAATAAGGATATCAGTACCTAAATCTCTCAAGACCTCGCTGTTATCTCTTCAATCACTGCCTAAATGAAACTGACAAAACGAGGCGGTAAAAAGTGTGATCCATTGACGCAAGTTCTCGGATCACACCCCATACACGGCACGGGTTTTTATTGACAAGACATCCCCGTTGTTGTGGAGCATTAAGTGAGCACGCTAGGATGAAAACGACTATAAATTTAAAAAAATAAAACACAGCCCGGCAAAGCGCAGCGAAGGAAATGCGGNGCACGCTAGGATGAAAACGACTATAAATTTAAAAAAATAAAACACAGCCCGGCAAAGCGCAGCGAAGGAAATGCGGTCTTCAAGACTCTGCACGTGAAGGAGTAGGGAGACCAGTATCATCTTTATGATTAATTTCATTTTGTGACATGTATTAACAAAGTCATTTCGTATTTGTATTTTTCAAGTGAAAATTTGTTTATTTTATTCGAATTGTTCNTGTGACATGTATTAACAAAGTCATTTCGTATTTGTATTTTTCAAGTGAAAATTTGTTTATTTTATTCGAATTGTTCGTTAACGTAATAGTTCCCAGGTAATTCACAATTAATTACAGTAAGTAAACGAACTTTTTAAAAGACGCTTAGGGGTTTTTAATGCAAAATAATTTAATGAAATGTGTCTCTAAAGAATGTAGAGGCCAGAAGTAAACAGTTTTGCTGCGTGAATTCTGGCGTTGTAATGTTGTAATAATGAAATGATTACTCGTTTCAAAGAAGGAAGGTGGGGATTACTATTAAAATGTAACTACACGTAACGTAAACCACCAAGATTTGAATAAACATTTCTTTTTTAGTTGCTGGTATATTTGCTGTCAGCCTACCCTTGGACCAAACCTTCACTTGTTGTTGCAGAAGTGGCCGCGGTGGTGTAGTGGTTAGAATACTCGCCTCTCACCTAGGCGAACGGGTTTCGATTTCCGGTTAAGGCTCTCCCGAATTTTTGCATGTAAGAATCGTGCCGGACGATGCTGCTGGTCGGTGGGTTTTCTCCCGGGATCTCCCGTTTCCCACGCCCACGCATTCCGGTGCTGCTCCATACTCACCTCGCTTCACCCTCAACGGCTCTCAAGACTTCGATGTTAAGGGTTGCCCAAATCTCTTCACTCACACTCTTGTTACTGCCAAGNCACCCTCATCGGCTCTCAAGACTTCGATGTTAAGGGTTGCCCAAATCTCTTCACTCACACTCTTGTTACTGCCAAGCGAGTCAAAATATCCTCAATACAGGCAAATAAAATTCAGTTTGAATGTCCCTTGGCGAAAAATAATTGCACAAGTANTGAGTCAAAATATCCTCAATACAGGCAAATAAAATTCAGTTTGAATGTCCCTTGGCGAAAAATAATTGCACAAGTAGATCAGATGTAAATTAAATTACATGTTGTTGCGTATTATTTTGTTCTTTCTTCTCCATTGATACGTACAGGGACAACAGAAATAGCTGCAAATGATTATATAACTCAGACGCCCTTGCAATGCGCCGCTGTCTAACTGTCAGAGTCAAGTGTATTTTAACAGGTTCGTGCTACTGACAGGTGTATAAATGGCCTGTCACAAGTTCTAAGGGAAGGGAAATGTACTTCTCAGAACAACGCGTCGCAGGTAAAGAAGCGCTACAAAACGTTTAAATGAAACTTAGCAAACCTTGTTTATTTCCCCGCGTGTTCTTAATTTCACAAGCTTGAGTTGGAAGAGAAACATTGCCCACTAATACAAAGGGAGCGCATACAAATTAAACTTTAAACATAGCCAACCTCGGAAAAACTTCAAAAGAAAAATTTTTAAATGCCTTCAACATCAAAAGTCGTTATTAATTTCCTTTGTGCAAACTTGCTACAATCAAAACTCGTTATTACTTTAACTGTAAGCATTGGGTAACGCGTCTTTCCTGGTTCGTTGCATTAAAGGCAATTTCGTTTCTTTAATTATTTTTTACTTTTCTATGTCAACTACTGTAGGTTCTAAGGAAACTTAGGCACTTCGTTAAAAATNGTTTCTTTAATTATTTTTTACTTTTCTATGTCAACTACTGTAGGTTCTAAGGAAACTTAGGCACTTCGTTAAAAATTTTCTCCTCGAGTCTAAAAAAATGGTTAAACAACCGATAAAGAATTTTCGGATGGTTTCTTTATATCTTTACACGTAATTTACAATGTTATAAATTTTACATGATTGTTGAGTCCTAGTGTAATTGGTTATGTAGGCCCTACATAAAAACCGAGATAGGCAATTAGCTGATTGCAGTAAAAATGTGACCATTAGTGGCAAGTTTTGTCTCTGCAATAAACAACTTAGCTCGGAGTTCACGAAACGAATTTGAAATACGTTCAACTAAAAGCTTTTCACGGTAAACTGAGCACTTTCGAACATCCTGCTTATAGTCTATTCGCGGTTTCTGCACACTTTTTGAATCAAACCTTTGAAAAATCAACCCATTTATGAGGTTTTAGTTATTTCCTAAATATACCATGTATAACAATATTACATTTCATTTATAATTAATATGAATTAAAAACAGCGAGTAAACATGTGTGTTGGTAACGCCTAGTAAGAAATAGTTCCCATGCAAAATATTATTACAACCGAGTGCGCAGGAATGCGGTGCGTTGTCCGCTGGTGTAATTTTCCAAACATAGTTAAGATTAGTTTCCATGATGTGGAGGAATATCCTGGAAGTAGGACTTTAGCAGGGCTTCAGAAAAGTGTGAAGTAACCGTAAATTGATTATATGATCTATTCGTATGCACAGTGTGTATTCTTGCATATGTTAAATTTACATTGCCGCGGGCCTGTTCACTTTATCCATGCGTCGGTCAAGTGAAACTGCGAAATTGTTAGAAAAGTAAATATTTTGCAAATTTGCTAATTTTTACACTTATCTGCATTAAAAATATATAAAACAAAATAAATAATTTCAGTATTCATAAATGTTTACCCAGCACTTTCAATTCAGCGTTAAAACATGAAACTACTTTCCCTCCATCGTTGCCAATTTTGCTGGACACATACCAGTTAGCGTGCTCGTTAAAATACATGCAGGTAGAGACAGTTAAATTTTTCAGAAGTTGATTTCTTAAGTGCTCAAATAACCTTGAACAACCGATATATGAGTCAGACAACGGCAGTAGCTTCCACGCAATTTTTAGGACCACCTCTAATGGCTGCAATGCTTTCCATTATGGACGCCGCCTACCTGTCGCTTGAATTACGTTGAAATCCGTGTTTTTTTTTCTACCAAACCAATAAACGTGTCCGTATTATACCAATGCACGAAAATAAAACAAACCTTAAGACGAGGTATAATTCAATACGTCATATTCATTATAAATACTATTCCTGAGCTCTCCAACATAGCCAAAAAACGGCTTTTTCCCACTGCTGTATCTCTTAACATGCTGGTTGGAAACATAAGGGGCTGTCACAGGGACCTGCACTGAACTTTACTACAAACTTACCACAAATAAAACCGTATGGGTCACCGCTTAAAGTGAGTTAAGTGAAGGCGGCACGACGAGAACACTACACGCCAGTTCAGAGTCCTGCGCATAGGAGCGAAGGGACACGAGGCGCGNGTTTCTTTAATTATTTTTTACTTTTCTATGTCAACTACTGTAGGTTCTAAGGAAACTTAGGCACTTCGTTAAAAATCTTCTCCTCGAGTCTAACAAAAATGCTTAAACAACCGATAAAGAATTTTCGGATGGTTTCTTTATATCTTTACACGTAATTTACAATGTTATGAATTTTACATGATTGTTGAGTCCTGGTGTAATTGGTTACGTAGGCCCTACATAAAAACCGAGATAGGCAAAATACCTTTACTTAGATGATTGCAGTAAAAATGAGACCATTATCGGCAAGTTTTGTCTCTGCAATAAACAACTTAGGTCGTAGTTTACGAAACGAATTTGAAATACGTTGAACTAAAAGCTTTTCACGGTAAACTGAGCACTTTCGAACACCCTGCTTATAGTCTATTCACGGTTTCTGCACACTTTTTGAATCAAACCTTTGAAAAATCAACCCATTTATGAGGTTTTAGTTATTTCCTAATTATACCATGTATAACGAGCGCTTTATACATCTGTTCATAAAAGTAACTTTTTTTTTTTGTTAAATTGCAATGTTATATATATTCTCTCTATAAATTATTATATTTCATTTATAATTAATATTAATTAAAAACAGTTAGTAAACATGTGTGTTGGTAACGCCTAGTAAGAAATAGTTCCCATGCAAAATATTATTACAACCGAGTGCGCAGGAATGCGGCGTGTTGTCCGCTGGTGTAATTTTCCAAACATAGTTACGATTAGTTTCCATGAGGCGGAGGAATATCCTGGAAGTAGAACTTTAGCAGGGCTTCAGAAAAGTGTGAAGTAACAGGAAATTGATTATAGGATCTATTCGTGTGCACAGTGTGTATTCTTGCATATGTTAAATTTACATTGCCGCGGGCCTGTTCACTTTATCCATGCGTCGGTCAAGTGAAACTGCGAAATTGTTAGAAAAGTAAATATTTTGCAAATTTGCTAATTTTTACACTTATCTGCATAAAAAATATAGAAAACAAAAGAAATAATTTCAGTATTCATAAATGTTTACCCAACACTTTCAATTCAGCGCTAAGACATGGAACTACTTTCCCTCCATCGTTGCCAATTTTGCTGAACGCATGCCAGTTAGCGTGCCCGTTAAAATACATGCATGCAGGGGCAGTAAAATTTTTACGAAGTTGATTTCTAAAGTGCTCAAATAACCTTGAACAACCTATATATGAATCAGACCAACGGCAGTAACTTCCACGCAATTTTTATGGCTCTAATGGCTGCAATGCTTTCCATTATGGACGCCGCCTACCTGTCGCTTGAATTACGTTGAAATCCGTGTTTTTNATGCTTTCCATTATGGACGCCGCCTACCTGTCGCTTGAATTACGTTGAAATCCGTGTTTTTTTTTCTACCAAACCATTAAACGTGTCCGTATTATTCCAATGCACGAAAATAAAACAAACCTTAAGACGAGGTGGGTATAATTCTATACGTCATGTTCATTATAAATACTGTTCCTGAGCTCTCCAACATAGCCAAAAAACGGCTTTTTCCCACTGCTGTATCTCTTAACATACTGGTTGGAAACATAGGGGGCTATCACAGGGACACTTTGCTACAGACGTACCACCTATAAAATGATAGTCACCGCTTAAAGTCCCACAGGTACACGCAGCACGATGGGAACACTGCGCGCCAGTTCAGAGTCCTGCGCGTAGGAGCGAAGAGACATGAGGAACGCGTGTCGATGTAGTCCTTATCGCTCCCGCGCTTCCCTGCCTCGAACGCGCTGAGAACCTCCCAAGTAGGCGGCGCCCCATAAAGAAGCGGGAGCCCGTTCCCCAGTCGACTGTAGCGAATGTGTCTTAGCCGACGAAGGTGACGTGTTGTATGGCGGAAGGACACGGTGGAACGATGCAAGCGAAGTGTGTTTTCCTGTCGCCTCGCCACTCCATCTTCGTCTTGCGCCTCTTTTCTTCCTCGGTTTTAACGTTAGTGCTGGTGCAGCTGATGTTATATGCATGAAAGCAATATTTGTCGAGTAAATATCGATGAGTAAACATTTGAAGTATGTTAAAGACACCGATGATTTACGAGGTTTAAAATGCCGAACGCCTGCATCTTAGCCACATTTCTGCATTGACGAGAAGAATATTATTTTATAAAATGCATTAATGTTTTGTACAAGACATTAAAAAAGTTATACATTTCATATTTTCGTTCAGTTTTCTTTATTGCTTAGACGACACTGTTGCTAGAAAAGGAACACTGATATTGTTTGCCTCTCTTCAGGGTGATAGGACGCAAGGCTTCACTCGTAGTTGACGCGTGACTCATTAATTACAATAGTAAACAATAATGGCCTTTTTTTTACACACAATTGTCAGGTATCTTTACTTACTTTAATAGTAAATCATTGTTACTTTTTCGCATGGCGCCTGAAGATTTCCGTGTATCGCTGGCTTTAAAAAAAAATTACGGTTACCTCACAAAATCGCGATAGAAGCTGCACGAGTGTTAGAGAATAAATTTAAAACAAAATACACTTTTTATGTTATTTTGAGATAAACATCACANTAGAAGCTGCACGAGTGTTAGAGAATAAATTTAAAACAAAATACACTTTTTATGTTATTTTGAGATAAACATCACAGACACAAAATATCTGGAATTTCAAAGTCTGTAGTCTCATTTTGTTGTGATTGTTGCATTATTAGGTACTATAATAATTATTATATTCACGAAAAGATGCAAATTATGACTAATTACATTTTTTTATGATTTTACNTTATGATTTTACAAGTTTTATACTAATAGAATTGCCAGGTAACATCAGTTTGGATCAACCACAACAAGTACAATTCACCTGGAACAAACCCACGATTTTTCTAATGCGAATCTGGTATGCATACGTTATGACCCAGTATCGTTCATTATTACATAGTGTTTTCAAGGTTCAACGAGTGTTTCATAATTTGATCGGTTCTGTTACAGTCAATTTTACGAGATCAAGGGTAGCAATCATGAAGTATTTTGGCGCGCGTTATCTGGCGTGCATCTCGCAAACAGCGAACAACGTGTTGCGTACTCGCTGATAAAGGCTGTTCGCGGTAAAGTGAGCACGTTTGGAACCAAACTTTGAAAACAATCACTGCTCATAACTGCACAGAGCTACAGTACACAGTGGCATGCCGTCTTCCTGTTCACTTGTCAGCTGGTTAATAAAAGTATTTCGACGACGTGACGTTGTACTGCGAGAGTATTTTTTTTTTAGTTAATAACCAATTAGATTAGTGTTTCTTGGTTTCTACACGTTTGAACACGAATATGCGTAATATTAACACACATTTCCTCGGTTTTAGTTGGATGGTGCGTGAATGAAGTGATAAGACTATTTGCAATGCTTTAATTTCACATATTGCGAAATGATACAACACGAGAAGAAAAGTAGATCTTATGCAAGGATTTCGATAGTACTCAGTTTACCGTGNAGAAGAAAAGTAGATCTTATGCAAGGATTTCGATAGTACTCAGTTTACCGTGGACAGGTTATATAGTCTATTCGCGGTATTTTTACTCTCTTTGAACAAAACCTCTTGAAAATCACCCAAAGTATGGGGCATTTGGTTTTTTCCTAAATGTGTCATTTATCACAAGCCTTTTTTACTTCTGTTAACATAGGAGTATATTATTTTTGGTTAAATTGAAATTTTACTTATATTTTATACATATTGTATAAGATTTAATTTGTCACTTATATGAATAAAACAAATGAAAAATAGGTGAGTTGGTAATGCCTGGTAATAAATAGCTCTAATGCANTAGAAGCTGCACGAGTGTTAGAGAATAAATTTAAAACAAAATACACTTTTTATGTTATTTTGAGATAAACATCACATACACAAAATATCTGGAATTTCAAAGGCTGTAGTCTCATTTTGTTGTGATTGTTGCATTATTAGGTACTATAATAATTATTATATTCACGAAAAGATGCAAATTATGACTAATTACATTTTTTTATGATTTTACAAGTTTTATGCTAATAGAATTGCCAGGTAACATCAGTTTGGATCAACCACAACAAGTACAATTCACCTGGAACAAACCCACGATTTTTCTAATGCGAATTTGGTATGCATACGTTATGACCATGTATCGTTCATTATTACATAGTGTTTTCAAGGTTCAATGAGTGTTTCATAATTTGATCCGTTCTGTTACATTCTATTTTACGAGATCAAGGGTAGCAATAATGTAGTATTTTGGCGCGCGTTATCTGGCGTGCATCTCGCAAACAGTGAACAACGTGTTGCGTACTCGCTGATAAAGGCTGTTCGCGGTAAAGTGAGCACGTTTGGAACCAAACTTTGAAAACAATCACTGCTCATAACTACACAGAGCTACAGTACACAGTGGCATGCCGTCTTCCTGTTCACTTGTCAGCTGGTTAATAAAAGTATTTCGACGACGTAACGTTGTACTGCGAGAGTATTTTTTTTTAGTTAATAACCAATTAGATTAGTGTTCCTTGGTTTCTACACGTTTGAACACGAATATGCGTAATATTAACACACATTTCCTCGGTTTTAGTTGGATGGTGCGTGAATGAAGTGATAAGACTATTTGCAATGCTTTAATTTCACATATTGCGAAATGATACAACACGAGAAGAAAAGTAGATCTTATGCAAGGATTTCAATAGTACTCAGTTTACCGTGGACAGGTTATATAGTCTATTCGCGGTATTTTTACTCTCTTTGAACAAAACCTCTTGAAAATCACCCAAAGTATGGGGCATTTGGTTTTTTCCTAAATGTGTCATTTATCACAAGCCTTTTTTACTTCTGTTAACATAAGAGTATATTATTTCTGGTTAAATTGAAATTTTACTTATATTTTATCTATATTGTATAAGATTTCCTTTGTCACTTATATGAATAAAACAAATGAAAAATAGGTGAGTTGGTAATGCCTGGTAATAAATAGCTCTAATGCAGAATACTGCGACGTCTCGTTACTCTTGAGAGCGCCCTCTATACTTGCGGTCGGTGGCGTACTTTTTGCTCGTGCTCGCAATCCCCTCCTTTGTTTTCCTCGCATTCCCTCTCCTGCTTTTCCCCTCCCCCTACGCGTGCGTCTCATTCTGTGATTGGCGGCGGGATTTAATTTAAGTCCTTGCGCGGCCCATTTACACCAACTACACTGGTTAACCCTAGTTTTAACCAGGGCTGGCAACAGTCNAATTTAAGTCCTTGCGCGGCCCATTTACACCAACTACACTGGTTAACCCTAGTTTTAACCAGGGCTGGCAACAGTCCTGGTAAATAGGGTGCAAGATGAGTGTGCTAATAACATGCAACTTTTTCCACAAATGCCACACGGTGATATGATCGGAGATTAAGAGCGAGGCTGGATCCTGACTTGCAGTACCGTAAGGGCTGATGACGAACACGCTGGGTTGTCGATGAGCAGCGACTCGGGTTGTAGCGACTCACCGACGCACTACACGCGATTTTGACTAGCCGCTTGCAAACAACGCTACAACAATGTTCTACAGACATCACGACACTACAACGCGCCAGTCGGGAGAGCTTCACTCCCTCGCCGATAACACCTACAAGTAAATTTATTACTATAGCAACTAACAGCTATAAATACGGGCCTGGAGCCCTGCTAAAATAGTTTCCTTTTTTGCTTTCCTTACATCCCCCTTTTCTGGTTTTACTGTTAATTTCTTGTCGTGTCTGGGGGGCTTTGGTTAGTTTTCCCCCCTTTTCTTTACACTTGCCCTTATTTGTCTGTTTCAGTTTGCAATTTGTGTTCCTTGGCATACCCTGGATTACAGAAGAGCGTAATTTTCATTCTGGCATGTATAATTCTCTGTTATCTGTTCAACTGTTTAGTTCTATGTACCTATCACTGATTGTCAATAAAACATTGTTAAATCAAATCAATCGAACGTATATACAGCAGCCCACCGCCGGCTCAATGATTTGACCCAAGTCCTTCGGGCTGCATTTTTGTTGAAAACACTAAACGTGATACGGGACTACGGTTCCTGGTCTCGTGACAGCACGGCCTTTCGGGGGCACATGAGAGATCGGCGGCGAGTTACGTTACTGTTCCGTTCTGTCCTGGGCCGCCTGCACTTCGCTTCGATTGGTAACACTGAACTTCTACCAGACATCAATCGACAACATCTAGCCATTGACACGGAGCAATGGGGCAAATTGCGGCGAGTCGTGGAAAACGTTACTGTGTTTTTCGGTAGAGTTTTAAAGGTTTTGTAATTTTGTGCGGCTTGTGTGTGTAGTTGCTTGGGTGTGCAGTAGTTGCTTTCCATTTCTAAATTTGGTTTTGACCGCCGCGCCGTTCTAAATTGTGTTTGGCATTAGCTATGGTATCGCGTCTTCCGTGCCTTCTTGTTTTAACGTGTCCTGATTGTCCTTCGAGCACCGCCCAAGTTAAATAAGTTTTAATGCGTTTTCCGTTTCCGCGACTCATTCGCCGGGGCTTTCGTTTTAATTGTGTTTTTAACGGTAGGAGCTTTTGAGGGTCGTCACGACTGCTTCCCAAAGTAATTTATTTTAATTGTTGTGTTTTTTAAAATCGTTTTAGAGGTTTGGAGGCTTTGATGGGCTTATACGGCTGCCCTCTACTCCGTTTAATCGATTTTGGTGATCAGAAAATAGCTGTTTTAAAATACGTGTGTTGTAAATGAAAGCTCAAGCTATTTTAATTTTGATCAACTTTTGTCGTTTTCAAAGCAACTGTTCCAAACTGCATTCTGTTAATGAAAGCTTGAGAAAAAGCGTGAATTGTATACAATTGGTACTGGTCAAAGGGCATATGGTTTTATATTTTATATATGTAAATGCCACCAACCTATATCTGATTCAGTAATGTATTTTTTGAATCAGCGATGTTGTATAAAGATATTATTAAATGCTGTTAATATTCATTTCGTGATCTGTTGTTTATTTGTACATCGTCACAATATTATTAATCTGAGTGCACACAAATGCGGTGCGTTGTCCCTTTGGTGTAATTTTCTAGCTTAGCTTGCACGTGGTGGAGGAATAGCCTGAAAGCATAACTTTAACAGGGCTTCAGATAAGTTGGAAGTAACCAGGAATGGACTGTAGCAGCGTTATCCGTTCATAAACGAGAGTTGCAGAAACTCCAACAAACCAGAACACTGCGAGAACTGGACTCAGATTCCTTGCAGTGTACGCCACAGGTCACAGGTATCCTGCATTTGTAAAATGTCCATCAGCTTGAACATCGCAACAGAATGGGTTGAACTTGTCCATTCCGTATAATTTAAGTATTTTTCGGGGAACTTTACTAGTGGGCACATTTTATGTATGTGAATCCCTGCCAGTATTCATTATTTTCCTTCGCCCAACAGATTTATAGTATTTTTTCTATCTGAAAATTCCACTTTGAGCTTTACCTCCAGGTGTGTGTTTGTTTTTGGGCTACTCGTGCATAAACGTTCTTCTCTTGCCATAATACGCAGAAAGAAAAGAACCTGGTATTGATTAAATGTTGCGGCATCAAAGAGAACATCCTCGTGTTATTTCTGCAGAGGAAGCAGATATCCTGGACACAGGACGAGTAGTCCTTACGCAGATGCGACGATATATTTTGGCGATGTCCTTGACGCACGATATTAGCATTTCCGTACTATTGACGAATTTATTTTAACTTAAATGTACAATGAATATACGGAAACGCGATCCACAATAATGAAAAACCGAAGCGAACTCTGTGGGCCTACATAAAAAATAA
Source organism: Clitarchus hookeri (assembly GCA_002778355.1). Lineage (NCBI taxonomy): Eukaryota > Metazoa > Arthropoda > Insecta > Phasmatodea > Phasmatidae > Clitarchus > Clitarchus hookeri. The sequence continues at coordinate 188,151 of NQII01003334.1, read as the reverse complement.
ATACGCAAACCATTGCCCATTAGTTGTGGTTTCGGGTTTCAGGGACGTACGCCGCCGAGGCTACATAAGCGTCCTCCGCCGCTGTAACCACGCAATTACCATTCCTGTGTCAGTTAACACATTCATGCCAATTAATTGTATATCTGCTGACATCAAAGGGTAGCTCAAACCACCTTCAACAAACGGCGGCATTAGCACTTCAAATACACCGTCCATCGCCGTAAACTGACAAGTCGGGATATTAATAATTTATAAGTACTACGTTTGTACTCCATAATTCCTGTTTCTAAATGGTTGAAAACATAGACAGGAATGTTTCTCTTACATTAGATCTCGTTCCATAACAAATAAAGAAAAAACTATTTTGTTTTTTATTCCTAGTAAAAAAAACACGCATAACGAAAATATAACTAATTTTCCAAAATAGTTTTTTTTTTAACAAACACACGCACAAAAAAAAAGAACTAATCGATTTACGGCAACTTTCGTGATTTCACATAACGTTCCGTGAAATACACAGGACGTTATTGAGAAAACTAGTTGCCCGTAATTGCACGAAGATGTCTGGATTATTTTTTGCAGATACCTTTCCGTATTCCGTATTCGCTGCAAATATTTTTCTTGAACAGTAAGTTAAGAATCGCCAGCATTTATCTAAGTTTGCAGCATCCGCTACAGCCCTCATAAGTCACATAGGCGCCGGCTAGCTCAGGGAGACTTATCAGTAGAGACCTGAAAAATTCGTGAGTTCAATGACCCGATGGCTAGACTCTACAGTCGTATGTAAAAATACGCCGATATAAACTGCGCATTGGTTGTCTGCTGTCACAGTGGAAGACTGTGATTGTGCCAGCCTTCTCCAGGAAGTGTCGATCACCGAGTGGACCAATTGCTAAAGTTATATAAACACACGTGTTTTGCATTCTAGCGGGTCCCAAAATGTATCCGCGGAATTCTTCAGGTCTCTAGTTATAAGAGATTGTTCAATCGATGCACTAAATTAATAAACAGTCATCGGTACACTTTCTAGACGTGCCCGCACGAAACTACACTGAGTGTGTCACTGCCAGTTTCTTACGTATTTTCTATTTGTGGTAAATTATCCGCGCAGGCCCTTAAGGTTGTTGCATATCAAAAAGTAGTTATTTTATAATAGCACCAAACGTTGTTTAATTTGTACGCATTGCATGTACTGACAATTCCTAGATAAAAATTGTACCCTTCACATTTTTTAATAATTTGATGTAAAATCCAAAATTGTTCTGTTCTGCTGCAGCTATAGTAACAAATACTAACAATGATGTACTAATTAAAATATTTACAACATAAGCTAATGCCGTCGGCTACCGCTGAACATATATGTAATCACCAAATAACAGTTAATGCATTTTAAAAATGTTAAAAATATGTAAAAATTTCTTTATATGAAACTTTTTTTCATACATATGGCCTATTATTTGGTGATTATATGTGGGTCACGTGGTAGCCCACAGCATTAACATTGTAATTTTTTTAATTTGTACAAACTAGTTAGTATTTGTTATTTTCGCTGCAGCAAAACAGAAAATTTTTGGATTTTACATCAAATTATTTAAAAAATATACATTGTAAAACGTTTGTATTCCAGGAAAATGGCACCACATACAATGCGTACAAGTTGAACAATGTTTGGTACAATTATAAAATATTTAATGTTTTAGTATCCAACAACCTTAAACGGCAGATGTAATTATTCTGAGTTCTGGTGAATGTTCGTCACTCCCAGTACTAGACAATTTAAATAATTTGTACGGGCCTTTCGAAGGCCTGTACTCCGTCCTCCTCTGCTCCTATTTTCATTCTCCCTGTTCCCCGATCTCGCACAACCCGCTAGCCGCTCGGGTGACCCGAGGATGCCCGAAGTGTGTCCCCGCCGGGCCAACCAGAGATGCGAATATTCAATGCACCACCTACGCCTTCAGAGACAAGCCCTACGGGCACCAATTAATTTTTCCAAATGAATATTACATAGTCTTCTCTGAGGACTGACCCTTATCAATTAATTATTATTAACTAAAATACCATAACCTTATAAAAAATACCAGCTATTTCTATAATTAGGGTCTCGTACTATTGAAATGACATTGTATCTGATCGATTCTTTTTCACTATTTACTGTTTCCTGTTGCTTCGGGGGGTGGTGTAGTGGTTAGACTACTCGCCTCCCACCGTGACGAATTGGGTTCGACTCCCAGCGAGGTTACCCTCGTATTTTCGCATGTGGGAATCGTGCCGGACGATGCCGCTGTCGGCGGGTTTTCCCGGGGATTCCCCCCCCCCTCCCTGGCATTCCGGCGCTTCTCCATTCTCACCTCATTTCACCCTCATCGGTTCTCAAGACCTAGTGGTTAAGAGCCGTCCAAACCTCTCAACTCGACTTAGTCAAAGAAGAAATGCAAGTCTTGTTAAAAACATTGAGAATATGTGATACCGTTCTGTGAGAACCGTCTTTCTGAGCAATAAACAGAGCTATAACATTTTAAGTTGAAAGGCCGGAATTTTAGTGGTGACTTTTACTGGGAAAATAAGAAATTAAACTCACTAGTAAAGGTATCTTACGTTTTTATTTTATGCTGCCTATATATTTATATAAATTTGATTTAATTGTGTATTGATATATTTTATTTATACAAGATATGTGGCTACGGATGACAAACAAGATATACAACACAATTATCTACGAACTGTGAACACTATGTGACATATGCCACTCTGCAGTTGACGGCCCCGAGTTCGAAATTTACTGTCGGACTAATGGTAGCTGTTCTGCCAGACTATCGGATCCCTGTCAGCTTATCTCTTTTGTCTCTCGCCTTTGAATATGGTTACCACGTGCTGTAACATACGAGAAAAGTGCCGTAACAAGGAAATTTGAATAACGACGAGTACAGTGAACCTGAATAGCATAGCCGCTACGCAGTGTTTCTTCTAAAAAGTGTGTTTAAAAGTGACGCAACGCTATCAGTTATGTCTTAAGCATTATTTTCAATCCTACAGCCACGCAGTGAAAGGCTAGAATCTATATACAATATGCAGTACGAAAGTCTACCTCAACATTTCAATCATAATACATTATTTTTATTTCCTTAACGCGTAAAAGAAATGAACTAAAACTTGAACAAATTTGTTTGTCTTTTCTTGTGCTCAGAATAGAAAATTATCTAAGAATTTTGACAGATTGTTCTAGTAGGTAAATTTGATTTTATCGTGCCTAATGTGAGCATTTTTCATTGCCAAGTTTGTAATCTATAACAATGCCTAGTTAACCATGAGCGTGTAATATTGTGCAAGCCGTGATTTCCACGATTTAATTATTTTCGTGGTTAAAAATATGTAAAATGGATAACATCTAATGTACCTGTGACGACTTTCATAGTTCGTACACCAGTGAAGGTGAAACAAAATCAAGATGTGGCAGATGCGGAATGGAAGGGTAGGGAAAATGGGAGCACCTCGAGGAAACCCGCAGGCCAACGGCAACGTCCTCCACGTTTCCTACATTTGAAAATCTGACTGAACTCGCCGGGAATCGAACCCGGTTCGTTTTGGTGTGAGGCGAGTAGTATGGCTATTACATCGCCGTGGTGCCCAGTTTTCGATGAGAAGGTAAACCTGAGAATGGCTGTATTAGGGAACATCGAGAATATGTTATGCTTAACCTTGCACTGAAATGAAGTAGGCTTATACTTATAGTTCGGCTGAGGTTATATGTCTAGCCTAATCACACACGCTAAATCTGGATCAGCGAGAATTTCACTGTGAGTTTCGCTTTTCATATCATTTTACGAGGTAGCGTGAACATTCAGTCTTTCATTTCGTTTCTACATCTTTCATTTCGTTCTCACGTAATTATCATATCCTAACGGTCGGTTCAAAGGTTTAAACTGCATTGTATATTAAGTGAGTGCATTCACACGTACTATTTGTGTTAACAACCCTAACATTACCGATTGAACTAAAAACTAACGGAAAGAGCAAATCATTTAAAGCTACGTATTTTCGATAAAGAAATGTAATTAATACATATTTTCTCGCCTGCAGTCTACGTTGGCTTACCAGCTTAATTGGCAAGATAACGGTCTGACATCGGCGTACTGTGAATTCAAATCCCATAACACACTATTTAATTTTTTTTGAAGTACATTAAATTGCACAACACAAACAGTGAGTACCGGAAATATTATATCTCGTAATCATTCTGCTAAATATTAAAAATATATATTTAACTCTTTGCATGCAGTTTGCCTTCACTTTCTCAATCAGCGAAATTGTTTCACTGAAACGGAGCCATTTTCACTGATTCGAGTACTTGAATTTGACTGCGAATCAGAAGTTTTGAACTGATTCGAATATAGGGTGCAGGGACTGCCTTCGCAGACGAAATGCTTGCGATAGTAGTGAAGTTAACACGAAACAATTTAGCTGAATGATACACGGGCTGCAAATGGCACGAGTTTTGTTTTATTTCCAGATACGTTCCTGATGCGTTGTAGCTCTCTGCGCTCGTCGACCACGCTTGCAGCCTCGTTTGCACATAAACGCATTAGATATCCCGTGTAATCTGCGTTGCATTTCAACTGCAGTCACAGCATGGCGAAACGCGAAAATGGCGTCACTGATATGTGTTATCAAATACGTGCGATTTAATCGGAACTGTGTTTAACCCGCCATTACAACTCAGTGTTCCGCGCATTTGTTTGATGTAGGCACACACACACGCGCACACGCACACACGACGATTCGGCACACACACGATGAGTAGGGCGACAGACATTCCAGCTGTCAACAACTGTCGAATATGCTGAGATCAAAGAGACCTTGTCAAGATGTAATCTCTTGCGTTTCCATTTACTCTGTGAAGCGTCCGTTTAAACCATACGTGCACACTCATTATCAACAAAATTAATCTGTCACTAGTGTTCACGTGCCTCCAGATTGATTTCGCACTATAATCGGAAAACGGGTTACGTTACAAGATTCATGCAATCAATTTTCGTCTGCAATTTTTCAGCTTAAAAAAAAATAGATTTTTTGCCATTTTCCGCCCCGACATTTGCTAAGACATCAGTAGAATGAAAAATATGACTTCGGCGCAAGAGGATGGGGGAGTAAGTAGGCTCCAGGCGCTGACCGGCCGACATCATGCTCTGTGGTGGTGGTGGTGGTGGTGGTGGTGGTGGTGATGGTGGAGATACCTCTGTAAATGTAAGTTTTTAAAAATAAATTTTTCAATAATAATTTTTTTAATACATTTTTGTATGTCTTTATAATTTTTTGGGATTTTTTGGATTTTCAAGGTCATTCAAGGTCACACATACAGGGTAAAAGTCAAGGCCATGGGTCAAGGTCAAATTCATCTGGATCCAATATGGCTGCCGACCAACCGGAATGACAGAGCATGATTTCGGCCGGCCGACCGGCCGGCACGTGGGGCCTACTCCCCCATCCCCCTGCGCAAAAGTCATGTTTTCCTTCTACTGACATCGATTTCNTTAGATATCCCGTGTAATCTGCGTTGCATTTCAACTGCAGTCACAGCATGGCGAAACGCGAAAATGGCGTCACTGACATTTGTTATCAAATACGTGCGATTTAATCGGAACTGTGTTTAACCCGCCATTACAACTCAGTGTTCCGCGCATTTGTTNGTGTTATCAAATACGTGCGATTTAATCGGAACTGTGTTTAACCCGCCATTACAACTCAGTGTTCCGCGCATTTGTTTGATGTAGGCACACACACACGCGCACACGCACACACGACGATTCGGCACACACACGATGAGTAGGGCGACAGACATTCCAGCTGTCAACAACTGTCGAATATGCTGAGATCAAAGAGACCTTGTCAAGATGTAATCTCTTGCGTTTCCATTTACTCTGTGAAGCGTCCGTTTAAACCATACGTGCACACTCATTATCAACAAAATTAATCTGTCACTAGTGTTCACGTGCCTCCAGATTGATTTCGCACTATAATCGGAAAACGGGTTACGTTACAAGATTCATGCAATCAATTTTCGTCTGCAATTTTTCAGCTTAAAAAAAANCTATAATCGGAAAACGGGTTACGTTACAAGATTCATGCAATCAATTTTCGTCTGCAATTTTTCAGCTTAAAAAAAATAGATTTTTTGCCATTTTCCGCCCCGACATTTGCTAAGACATCAGTAGAATGAAAAAATATGACTTCGGCGCAAGAGGATGGGGGAGTAAGTAGGCTCCAGGCGCTGACCGGCCGACATCATGCTCTGTGGTGGTGGTGGTGGTGGTGGTGATGGTGGAGATACCTCTGTAAATGTAAGTTTTTAAAAATAAATTTTTTAATAATAATTTTTTTAATACATTTTTGTATGTCTTTATAATTTTTTTGGGATTTTTTGGATTTTCAAGGTCATTCAAGGTCACACATACAGGGTAAAAGTCAAGGCCATGGGTCAAGGTCAAATTCATCTGGATCCAATATGGCTGCCGACCAACCGGAATGACAGAGCATGATTTCGGCCGGCCGGCCGGCCGGCACGTGGGGCCTACTCCCCCATCCCCCTGCGCAAAAGTCATGTTTTCCTTCTACTGACATCGATTTCGGATCGTTAATGTTAAGTTATATTTTGGTTTTAAAGAATCGTTCAAAACTAAAACACTCCTTTCAATCATTTTAACTGTTTTAAGCATAATTTGTAATGTAGCTAACGATCCTATAATTTCCTAATTGCATTACGTTTTACGCTTCAGCTGTTATTAGGAACAAAAAGACTAATAAAAGCAGCTAGAAAGCCTGTAAAATTAAATAATTTCCACATAATTCCCGACAGTAACGAAGTTGCCGGCAATAAGAGGGTGGCCAACTATGTTATTTTCATAACAGGGAGTGTTATTAACGTGAGTTTGCTCATAGGCTGAAGATCCTGATAACATAAAACAATGTTCCACGAATTGTACTTTTATTTCGCCTGGTTTCCGATATTTTGCAAAAATAAATTCCAAAGTCTAGATTTTCGGGGACTTATTTCGCCCTTGCTATTTAGTTTAGGTACAAAGGCCTTATATATTTGCCACTTGATTTTGAATAAAGAATCACCTCACGAAGTTTGTCGGTTGAATTCAGCCCCATCCTGTATATTACGTGGCCATTTGTTGGTCCACGCATGCGTGACTTTCCGCCCCCACAACTGTACCCTTTCTGGGAAATGGAGGGGTATAATTTGTCCTTTAATTTATTTATGTTCCTTATTATTTTATTTCTGCCCGTATCTAATGACCTCGCTGTCGACGAGACGTTAAGCCCTACCTGCCTTCCTTTTATGTATGCCCATGATTTTTTGTCAGGCCGCGTTATTTTAATTTTTTTTTATTTTATACGTGCATTTCAATACTTAAGTATAAATAAACGCTGGCCTGAACCTGATCACTGTATTCATGTGTCAGTCAAATGGAACTGTCTAATTATTAGAAAAATAAATGTTTTACAAATGTGATAATTCACACACTCGTGTGCATTAAAAACAAAAAGCAAAATAAATAATTTCAGTGGTCACAAACGTTTACTTAATTTTTAATGTAGTTAAGACACGAAAATACTTTCCCTCCGTTGTTACCAACTTTACTGGGCGCATGCCAGTTAGTTTTCCCATTAAAATACATGCAGGCAGTGGCAGTGACTTTTTCCAGAGATTGATTTCAAAAGTCCTCAATTAACCATGAGCGGTCTATAGCAGCAGGAACTAGTGCCACTATAGAAGGCATAGCACATACAATTAGAATCATTTTAATGCGTGGGGAGCGGTGGTGGATGGCAGGCAACCCGTGCCACTTCCATACTCCGGTCACCAAGAGTGCTGTGAGTGATGATTCCAGTGCATAATAGAACCGCGGTGGCTAAGCGGTTAGACTGATCGCCTCCCACCAAAGGCAAGCCGGGTTCAATCCCCGGCTGGGTCACTTCCGATTTTTCGCAAGTGGGAATCGTGCCGGACGTTGCCGTTTGTTGGCGGGTTTTTTCTTGGGGAATTTCCCGTTTCCCCACCCTTGCGTTCCGGCGCTGCTCTATTCTCACCTCATTTTACCCTCGCCGGCTCCCAAGACCTCGCTGTTAATAGCCGCCCAGATCTCTTAACCCAACTCCAGTGCATAATGTCGCCCAGTGTTGGAAGTGCTACGAGAGCAGCTCACGAGTGTATCTGAACTGCAGAGATCTTGTCTCGAGACGTCCTCCGGCGGCTTGAGCGCCTGGCGAGCTGCTTCGGTCCTCGGGGTCGTGTCGCCGTGAGAGGGTTGTTCCGCTGTTCCTCTGAGCCAGAAGGACGCGTGGGGTTGACTGGTGTCGATAATGCGCTCTGCTCGCTACAAGCCCTGGCAGACAGGCAACACAGACCTCCACTCCCATCCTCCCAACCCCTCCTCCGCCAACAACTCACCCCAATCCATACTACCCACGGAGCTCCTTCGAGGCCAAAGACTCCCGATCTCCCCAAGCCAAGCTCCCTGGCTCGCAACTTCTAGGCCCGGTTTTAAACTACGCAACAAACGTTAAGAAAGCAACGACGCAACGCAAGAAAGTTACGATCGTTTATAAACCTCGCACAATGTAAAACGTCACCAACATTGAAAAATAAAAATACCAAACAAGTACAAAAACATTTATTTCCATAATGCTTTTTAGAGAACGTGTTTATCTTCTTTCCAAGCATATTTGTTTA
>NQII01003334.1:121413-179286 GCA_002778355.1 Clitarchus hookeri | reverse complement strand
ACTGGTATATAGTTTTTAAATGCCTGAATAATGGATGTCTAAGAACATAATTAAATTTTCTCTGCCGAACGGAGGTACTAAAATATTTAAATACTTAACAATTTTTTTTTATGATTCAACGTACAAATGTACGAGTTTAAAACGATTTTTGAATCGATCACTGCTAATTTAGAATCCGCAAAACGCACGATAAAGCGCAAGAAGTTGAAAGTTAACTAACTTTTGCGTTGCGTTCTTACGTCCGTGCGTAGTTTTTGAAATGTATCTTTAAAATACGTACGTTCGACTGTTTGCGTCTTTGCGTTTCTTGCATGCTTGCGTTTCTTGCGTGGTTTATAATCCCGGCCTTACCGTGCTGCTGTGGCAGACAGGAAGGGTTGTGTGTGTGGGGAGGGGGGATGGCAGATTTACATGTCACTGCCCCGTAACCTGCGTTTGTGTTTCCTTTGTTGTGGGCCTACCAATTCCCCTCGGCAAGGAAACAAACAAAAAAAATACGAAGAGATATTAAACTTCCCTTTGTGATATGCGTTTGAAATAAAATGTATTTCCTTTATAAAACCTGCCCCGGAGAAAGGATAGCAGATGTTATTCTACGAGCGTAATACGAATATTCGAGATATTGAAAACTGTTATATTTATAAAACACGTAACTTGGCCGTGTGCAAATTTATTTCTACGTATCGGTATGCGTTTGTTGTATACATGTATACAATGTTCAATTTCACGCAGCTTGAAGAAGTATGCGATCTATAGAAATCTGCATACGTTATATGATCTCGATATTTCAAATCACTGTAAGTTAGAGATCCAGATGTTATAATGCAAACTTAAAATACACCAAGTATTTCTGATTTACACACACGAGTTAATGTGTGTTATAGACTAACAGTTTTCTTGTAAGGAGTAAAATTTACTTCGTCCCCTTAGATGTGTGTTTGCATAAAACTATTTTTTTCTTTTTTAATAAGGATTTAGAAACATTTGCATAGATTATTCGTTCCTGTTGAAAGGCGAGTGGTAATTCCAGAATGTCATATTTTCATCATTTATTTCAAGTATCCTGGTAGAAGTGTTAACAAAATAGGATACAGAGGCCAAAAAACATAATATTTTCCTGTCAAATGAGGCAAAATATTGAAAACAAATTTTATTGTTTGACTTACGATGCAGCAGGTTTGATGAAATGTGCTGAACTGAACAAAAAAGTTTAAATTTTAATTTGTTTCCTTTATTTGCTATATCAAATTTACAAATTGTTCTGAAAATTATGGGTTAGAANAATTTACAAATTGTTCTGAAAATTATGGGTTAGAAATATAATAGTGGATTGTTAGTTCTGAAAATTTTGTAGCCTCGAGGCTAGACGCTAATAATATTTCTTTCTAGTTGAGGCCTGCGATGAAGTACAGAATCTCATGAGTATAATTTTTGTGCTTTAAGTAAACAGCTCTAACCGGCGTAACTCCCAACTTTATTTCTATTCAGGGGAGTAACGTAACTTTCGTGATCGTCAAGTTCATTTAATTTATTCTAAAATTAAGTGCATAATATTTGAAAGATATGCCAACAATCTTGAATTGTCTTACATCCCAGCTGTCGGCATAACAATAATAAAACACTCGGAAATTAAAGTATCTTGAACAACTTATTGGTACACCTCTTCTATGAATTTAAAATATGCTCACAGTTTCTTGTGTTGCAGTAGGGCACATAAAGTGAATTTTCTTCACTTTTGACATGCTGTTACGTGCTTGCAGGTCTGCATATCTTCCCTTGCCCCGTAGCGCTGGAACGAGCAAGGAGTGTGGGAAGGCCGCGCTAGTAACCCGAGAGCGCGCGGAGATTTTCAAAGGCATGCCGCCGCGCGTACCACCACCGCGATAAGCCTATCGTGACTCGTGCCGCTCCTGACCTTCAGTGGATTGAATTTCTGGGGTTATCTACGAAAGGATGATCTGGTCATTTCCGTGGCCTCTCTCAGCGAGACTCGAGGTGCGGTGAACCTTCTAGATCGAGCCAGCGAGGCTACTTAAGACGCGAGGGGCCTCCGAGACGACAGTTGAGAGTTTGGAGTGTTGCGAGACGAGCCGGCAGAGCGTCGAGTGGTGGTGAGAGCGACCAGCGGGAGTGAAGTCTGCGGACTGCGAGCATCGGTACAGTGGAGAGTGAGACTGACGGGCGGGACTACTGAAATGGATGCGTGAGTGAGAGACATTTAGGATGATGGCAGGACAGACTGAATATGTGTAAATAATGAGTGTTTATTAGGTGAGTAACCATTATAGAGACATTCTTAAGGACTTTAATTATAACTGAGATAGACATTAAATATTGTGCTAACTGAGAGTAACAAGAGTGATAGTGGAGATAGACAGTTTGATGTCGTAAATAACAGCTCTATAAATAAATAACTTAAAAATCGAATTTAATTATTTTATTTNGAGATAGACAGTTTGATGTCGTAAATAACAGCTCTATAAATAAATAACTTAAAAATCGAATTTAATTATTTTATTTTATTAAAATCCGAGTTCGTGAGGGATGGAGGTCTTAGTAAAAACAGAAGAACTATTTTTTTTTAATTTAGTTATAATTATATAAATATTTACACAGCTAATTCTTTCAACATTAAACTACCTATCTCCACTATTACTTATGTTATACTCTGCGAGCGCAATATTTAATGTCCATCTCAATTATAATTTAAGTCATCATTGTTTCTATATTGGTTGCAATCGCGGAATCCACACTCATGATTTACACATATTCAATCTGCCCATTGTCATCATTCCGAATGTCTGCCACTCACGCATCCCGTTAAATAGTCTCGCCCGTCAGTCTCACTGTCCACTGTACCGATGTTCGCAGTCCACAGACACCACTCTCGCTGCCACTCATAGCTTCGCTGGCTCGTCGCTTCGCTTTCTTCGTACACCTTGCTCTTAGGATTCGCACTATCCTCCAAACTCTATACTACTGGCTCGGAGGCCCGTCGCGGCTTAAGTAATTTACCTGGCCCGATATAGAAGATTCGCCGCACCCCAAGTCACCGTGAGAGAGGCGGGAACGACAACCAGGACATTCTTGCAACGATAACCTCGAAATTCAATCAGCTCAAGGGCGGGAGCGCACGATTCCCGATAGGCTTATCGCGGCGGCAGCGGCTAGCGTGGTGGCATGCCTTTGTAAATATCCACGCACTCCTCAGGTTACCAGAGATGCCCTTGACGCACTGTGCTTTGCACAAGCGAGTGTGATGGGGCAAGGGAAGCGACACAAAGCAGCAACATGCGACAGTAATTCACTTCTCGCGATTATTTATATTAAGCATAATTACTTGTATAAAAATTTGTATTAAAACTACGGCTATTTCACACTGCTAGGTGCCACTGCCTGGTTAAGACGGAGATCCACTGCGTCGCAGAACAGAACAGGTCGCGACCTGATACACATTCATACAGGTTTAGCAAAGACTGAAAATTTCACATGTTTTCCCTTTTTATAATGACACCGTACAAGTTGGCGGACGTATTTCTGGTTGATTTTAGTGGATTGGAGTGGAGAGCTTTGGGCGGATCTTAACATCGATGTCTTGAGAGCCGATGATGGCGTCGAAATAAAATGGCAGGGGAAACAGGAGATTCCCGAGAAAACCCGCCTACCAGCGGCATCGTCCGGCACGATTCCCACATACAAAAATCCGTAGCAACCCTGCCGGAAATCTAACCTAGTTCGCCTAGGTGGGTCGTAAGTACTCTAACCACTATACCACCGCGGTCCGGGTGATTTTAGTGATTTCTCAGGCAGTTGGGTTTCAGCAGTCGTTGTGTTAACATGTTTACCTACAGCGTAATTAGGGTAATTACTTGCAATTGTTTCATGTACCTGGGGTAATTACATTTAATCTCGGTACGTTTTAAACCGTATGGTTTGTTTGACGTTTCTTGGTCACTTTATACAACACAACACAAAATTCAATAGCCATCCTTTGTCTGGTTATTAATGACGTGTCCTTCTCATGCGTCAGTTTAACACATACTGTAGTTCAGCATTTATAGCGAGCAAACAACGACAACTGCGTGTTGGCTGTACTCAAACAAAGGACGCCACAGGCTATCTCAAGGGCGACATAAGCATAATCATTCCCGTAGAATCGGCGCAGTGTTGCCAGTTCATGCAATTCAAGATCACGACCATCCATGCGATGTGGCTATTCGGTTCATAACTTCATCTAACAAAAAACTAACGTCAGGTTTTTTCGTGATAAAATATGGCTTTTTTAAGGGACTTGTATACGGAACTGCAATACAAGAAAGACAAACGAATTAACTATTTTAAAAATGAATACACTCCTAAATATGTGTTGGTAACTTGAAGGCAAATTAATCTTTTCAGAAAAAAAAAATGTTCGTGCCATCTGTAGTGCTTTAACAGGCACTAATCTCAAATAGCAACTGTGGCATTCGAAAACGCATTTCTTTGCAGGCATTACTCCGTCAAATGTAATAAGTTGAGAAGAGCACGGATTATAATCCCAACAGAGTTACATAAAATAGTGACGAAGGCGATGTATGATTCCACATGCTAGGTTCTGTCTCGTATGGTTCATATTATATTCTTCCTGGCGATTATATAACGCGTTATTATCAATGCAGAATCACAAATATAATTCTATTTCCCTTATACATAGGTTGCATAAAAAATGTGATAAGGTTCACTTCCACATATTGCACGATATCTACTTTGCAAAAGAATATCTTGTACTAAATCACGAGCTAGTTTGTCAGCTTCCAGTGATTTTGTTTGATTTATAAGAATTTTATTTACAGTGTGTATTACTTATGGGCAAACGGGATACCCGAAAATCAGAACATAAACTTAATCATGTATACAATTATCACAGCTTAATAATAAGTAAACATAACACTGCATTTTTTTAATGTACGTGCTTCACTGAAATCTAAGATACAGGATTCAATAAACACCCAGGGAAAATAATATAAATGCTGAAATGATAGTGAAAAATGTAAAGAGAAAACTATAGGGAGATCGATGAATGAAAGAGAAGAATGCCCGTATGTCATATTGGAAAATTTATTGTATTTTACGTGCAAGAGAAAAAGTGTTACATATCCGAATATAGTAATTTGTTGTTTACCTTATCCTAAAATACATCAATATCAAATCCAAAATAAATTTTTTGTTAGTTGTAAGATATTATCACGCTGATATTTTAACTATTTAATGTGTACTGGAGGATAATATACATAGCTTTAGGAGTACAGCCTCATTTTAGTAATTCTAGAGCTTAAGTTTTNTTAATGTGTACTGGAGGATAATATACATAGCTTTAGGAGTACAGCCTCATTTTAGTAATTCTAGAGCTTAAGTTTTAATCAACGAGAAACTGAAAGGTCCCAGTATGGCTTGCGGGACGGAGTTTTGACTGTTGGCTACGACACAGAGCAATTTCGAATACAGAGGTGAGAAAGCCGCTCGTTACTCGAACTCCAGCCGCATAAGCAAGCAAAATGGTATACGTTTCCCAGCACGCGGTGGTCAATCAGACACAAGGCCTGGTTCCCAGAACCTCGCCCTGCCAATCAGCGAATGGGTACGCCCACGTCAAAGGGACCGCCACACGGTTTCGTCTCAGTGGCGTGTGTCGAACTGTTGCGTTAGCTGTGTGCTGTGCCACTGTTGCTTGATAGTTCACACTTCCACCGCTACAACGCAGTTCTGCAGGCGACGCCACAGGACGTGNTGCTGTGCCACTGTTGCTTGATAGTTCACACTTCCACCGCTACAACGCAGTTCTGCAGGCGACGCCACAGGACGTGTGTGATGGATCCCTCGTCTGCTCGCTTGCGAGTGGTCGAAACCTAGACTCCATGCTGGCTGTTCGTTCCTGCTGCGTGCACCGAGAACGCACAGCAGTGAGCAGGCGCGAGATTACCTTGCGACAGTTCACCACGCGCCGTACAGTTTCCTCTCTCTGTGTTTGTACGCTCTGCGGTTCTGCAGTGTCCTGGACCGCGAGCACCACGNTACGCGCCGTACAGTTTCCTCTCTCTGTGTTTGTACGCTCTGCGGTTCTGCAGTGTCCTGGACCGCGAGCACCACGTCGACAAATGGAAGCTGCTGCACGCACTCAGATGATTCACGAGCGAACGGCCAGCCATATACATTCCAACGCAGGTTTGCGACGTTTCAGTCCGTTCGTAGTTACCTCCAACTTTCCTGAAGCTCTGCTAAAGTTCTCCTTTCAGGCTATTCCTCCGCCTCATGCGAACAAACCTTAACTACCCTAAGGTTTATTGTACTCACGTTTGGTAGCTCAATACTTTTAGTTTGGCAACTAGACATTTTCGTCACCAGAGTGCACAGGTGTCGCATGTGTACCGCACTTTTTTTTCTCCTTTTTGTATGTATTAAATGAGAAAATTGAAACTTTCACAAAATAAATACAATCGTGTAAAATACTATGATTTGTATTGTGTTACAGCCTACATAAATAACGAACTTTGTTCTTAGCACTAAGAGTGGAAATATAACAAAATATTTGTCCACATATTTTTTAATGTTCTATAGTAAAACGTGGGGTTAGAAAAAAGTTGGCTTACATAATTCATTTATGTAAATATAACAACTCTGAAGAAAATAAAAAATTAGTTAAAATGGTTGGAAATATTTTTTTTTACTGTTTGCCTGCGCAGTTTCCTTAAGCGGAAGGAGAAAAGTATAAAGTTTCTTGATGACATCTCGCACTTAAATTCGTAACGTTTTCCCATTGAAATAAGCTGGCTTATGAACGCCCACTGGTGAACACATTTCTATTTTGCCTGTTTTCTCTTGTAAACGCAATTGGCGGGCGTGAACAATAGTTACGAAATAAAGATAATACTTAAAATTTAGGCTGTGGAAAACATATATAGCAATTCCAGCCAAAAACGACATTTTTAAAACCAAATACTAAATAGAATTTCTCAATTTACCGCCAGCTTAAAAGTGACCTCTTTGTAACATCAGCGCACCTAGTGGCGGAAATTTTCCCCATGCCAAACTATCTCATAAGAAATTCCGCTTTGTTCCTAACCTGAGCATAATAAACCTTAAACAAATCTAGAAAATTACACCAAAAGGGACAACGCAGCACATTCGTGCGCACTCAGTTTAATATTTTCCTTTAGAACCATTTATTACAAAGCATTACCAACGCACACACGCAAATTTTCTTTCTACTTTTATTAATGCTAATTGTAGATGAAATTTTATAATTTTCAGAGAAAATGTAGGTAAAAGTTCAGTTTAACTAACTAAAAAAAATATATATACTTTGATGTTAACATAAGTATAAAACGTTTGTGATACACTGCGTATTTAGGAAACAACCAAACACGTCGTTCATAGGGTGATTTCTCAAAGGTTTGATTAAGAAAGTGTGATGGTACCGCCAATAAACTAACTACACTGGCAATGTTATAGCGACTGACGCGAGCGAGCGGAAGCAAGCCGACTATATCCCGTTATGCATTGTCCACGTATGAATTATACGTACGTGACTTGTTTGTTTCCCGTCCCGCATCTATCATTATAAGTGACCTACATTGCGTGATGTATGAAACGTATAGCTACTAAGTTCTATTGCGGCGAGGAAATAGAAATTACTTGCTCCTGTTATGTTCGCGATCCTCTCATTTCGAGTTCATTAATGCTCTAACGGTTAGTCGCAAACGCTGTTTGCACCGGCCAAATTATTAACTGCTGACCGAGTGTATAATGCAATGAATATGTACCGGTATGTAAATTGCTTGTAATCTGCAATTAGCCACACGCACGCACGGTTTCCTCATCACAAATACGCATCTCTTTGCTGCGAAACGGTGATTGATAGTTCAGAAATTTGAGGGACTTTTAGCTGCTTTCCCAGCACAGGAAATCCTCGAAACACCTGCGTAATGGTATTATTTTTAATTTTTTAGTCATTATATTAGCCATGTAAAAAAAAATGCAATGTATTTCAAGTTAAATTAATTAACTATTATTATTTTAGAATAACATAATGCTAAAATAAGTAAGTATTTACGGCTCGGCTTCACCATTATGCAGAAATTATTCGTCTTCGTGTCATAATTTCAGTTTCAGAGGTATTACTGGAAATGTTTGGTTATAGAAAATTTACGATTCACTAAGTTGTTTAATACTTTTGTATCGAAATGTTATTGCTTGCAAAAAGGCAGGAACTCATTGATATAATATAAATATTTTCCTGACTTTTCACAACTAGCAGATGACACAGTTAAAATTAAGCACAAAAATATTAAACAACTCGTAAAATGTAAATTTTCTGTAATAATTCATTGTTATTACTAATTGCTATGAGTCCGAAATTAGGACGCGAAAACGAAACATTTTTTGCAAAAGAGGTGAAGCCGAGCCTTAACGGCAACACATATAAACTTGAGGTGAACTCCGTAATTTATTACACATGCGGCGAGCCTCTGCTCTCTGAGCACACTGATGACCAAGTCGCAGAATACACAAATACACAGAGATGAAACGACGTGGCGGTTCCTTTTATGTCGGCCTACCCATTCGCTGATTGGCTACGCCAGGCTTTGGGAACGGGTCTAGCATTTGATTGTCTACCGCATGCTGTGAAGTGTTCTCTATTTGTTAGTCTACCGACTGGCCAATAGTTTACCACGCGCTGATTGGCGAACGGCGTTCCAACATGTTGCTGGCCAGTGACGCCATCTTGCTGACGTGTGCAGCTGCAGTTCGCTGTACAAGCGGATGTTTCATCTCTGTATTCTTAAGTAATCTGTGGTACAGTGGTTGCTGGTTCGAGACTCGGACCGGCCGATTTGGTTTACTACATATAGGAAAATATTTTTTTTTCTCTCTTCGTTATATTTGTTCTCAAGATCACAAAAAAAAAAAATTTATTTCCACTTCTCAATCAATGAAATATTTTTAAATATAAATTCTTTTTATATTTTGGATTTTTTTTTAGGGTCAAAGGACATTAAGGTTAAGGTTAAAGTTCACCGGGGTAAATACCAAATATCAAGGTCACATGTATCCAATATGGCCGCCGGCCGGCCGGAACGACAGAGCACGAAAAGCTCCGACGCTCCGGTCCCAGGCCCCGATGTGCCAAAATCCCTATAATTCCTCTACTGACTGCAACCTTGGATAGTATTTATTTTTCTTATTAGCTTTTATCATTCCTGCACTAGCTCCAGATAGACGACTGCCTTAACACTTCCCACGACGGTACTGTATTTTTTTTTTGCCAGTGGGTGTACCACAGGGTGGATTTGGGGGAGGAGGGTTGCGTGAAATATACGAGTTGCGGGAGCTCAAGAGGGAAGAGGGTGTAAGCATGCACCACAGGGAAACTAATGCCTAACTGGCAAACAGCCATTACCGTTGGCGGGCACCGAGTTGCGTTTTTGGAAGGAAACAAAGCTACAGGTATTTTAGGAGGCACCTTGCTGAGGGTGCTTACAAGAGTGAGAACAGTACGCGTGCTTCAAAAAATCTGCCCTTTAAAAGTGAATGAATTTTTTCCCTTCCAAACGTCAGGAAAGAGGGTGTCCATCTAAGAGGACCTTTTGTTCCTTTAACGTTGGTATAAAGATTGTAATTATAATATAATTATAGGAAACTGTTTACGGGAAACACATTTACAGCAAAATGATGGTGACCCTTTCTTCTTTAGTCTAATTATACGACATACAGACATGTGAATTTCTCAGCTTTTTTTCCTATAGTAGTGTACTTCCTACAGGAATGGAGTTTGGCCATAAGTATTACAGGTATGTTGCGATACTTTATGTAAATTAGCGTAGTGGCGTAATAAAATAAAAGCGTTTAATTCTCCTTAAGTTTTTACATTTGCTTCTTCGCTCATTAAATGTTATTCCAAACCATTNGTTGGTATAAAGATTGTAATTATAATATAATTATAGGAAACTGTTTACGGGAAACACATTTACAGCAAAATGATGGCGACCCTTTCTTCTTTAGTCTAATTATACGACATACAGACATGTGAATTTCTCAGCTTTTTTTCCTATAGTAGTGTACTTCCTACAGGAATGGAGTTTGGCCATAAGTATTACAGGTATGTTGCGATACTTTATGTAAATTAGCGTAGTGGCGTATTAAAATAAAAGCGTTTAATTCTCCTTAAGTTTTTACATTTGCTTCTTCGCTCATTAAATGTTATTCCAAACCATTNATAAAATAAAAGCGTTTAATTCTCCTTAAGTTTTTACATTTGCTTCTTCGCTCATTAAATGTTATTCCAAACCATTTAAATGCTACTATTAAATCTTCCTCTGGAATCAATGGAAATGCATTGTCTGCTTCCGCGGGCCAAGTTTACTTAATTATTTATTACTTTGAAATTGCACTAAGGGCTAGGCAGTGATTTCCATGGTGAAATCCCCTAATTATTCAGCTGGTACTTTTTAAAATATACTTTAATATAGAATGTGAAATGCCATTTGTTTGTTGAGTATTTTAATTGTGTCTGTGCCTGGGACGGCAAACAAGATCAATGTGTGATTTTCTTCTGGCCTAATTAGATGACAACCAGGCGTGGTCTTTCTTGCATCACCAGCCAGCGACCCTAAACGTTGGACAACGAACGCCACAATATTCGTAGTGACGCCGTTTTTACAGCATCTTCGACTAAGATCTAAAGCCCGTAGACGTCAGTCTGGCAAGTAGAGGCATTTGGAAGGTGAGGTGGTGTTACACTGTGGAGTTTAAGGGATTAAAGAAAAAGACAAGACATTGGCAAGTTAGAACATCAAGTCGAAAATCACACTCTTCCTTTCTCTCTTCTTCCTCTCCTATTATATCGATGGTTTAGGTATAGACTCTATGGGAGCAATGATATATATAATATTAGTCTAATTTACATCGCAACAAAAACATGCTTAACACAACATGTCTACTATTGAGAAAATTTCTATATTCAGAAAGATTCAGTTAACTGGCGATCTAGNAAACATGCTTAACACAACATGTCTACTATTGAGAAAATTTCTATATTCAGAAAGATTCAGTTAACTGGCGATCTAGTAGCATCGCGACTAACAAATTTTATAGTAAAAGCATATTACTTAAACACTTACAAACACATTCTTTGATACTTAAAAAAAATTAAGTGTCCCTTAAGTTTACACTGGAGAGCCAAAAAAACTGGTATAGGCATGCGTATGCAAATAACAGAAGTATGGAACCAATCAGAGTAACGCGATACGGTCGGCAGCGCCTATATAAGGCAAAAAGCGTCTGGCAAAGTTGCTAGATCGGTTACTGCTGCTACAATGGCAGGTTATCAAGATTAAAGTGAGTTTGAACGTGGTGTAATAGCCGGCACACGAGATATGAGACATAGTATCTCCAAGGTGGCGATAAAATTAGGATTTTCGCGTACGACCATTTCACGAGTGTACCGTGAATATCGGGAATCCGGTAAAACATCANAAAGTTGCTAGATCGGTTACTGCTGCTACAATGGCAGGTTATCAAGATTAAAGTGAGTTTGAACGTGGTGTTATAGCCGGCACACGAGATATGAGACATAGTATCTCCAAGGTGGCGATAAAATTAGGATTTTCGCGTACGACCATTTCACGAATGTACCGTGAATATCGGGAATCCGGTAAAACATCAAATCTTCGACATCGCTGCGGTCGGGAAAAAAGGTCGTGAACGAACGGGACAAACGACGACTGACGAGAATCATTAAACGTGACAGACGTGCAACCCTTTCTCAAATTGGTGCAGATTTCAATGCTGAGGCATCAACAAGTACCAGCGTGCGAACTATTCAACGGACCATCATTTATATGGGCTTTTGGAGCCGAAGGCCCACTCGTGTACCATTGTTGACTGCACGACACAAAGCTTAACGCCTCGTCTGGTCCCGCCAACACCGCCATTTGACTGTTGTCAACAGGGAACTGTTCAAGCTGGTGGAGGCTCTGTCATGGTATGGGGCGTGTGCAGTTGGCGTGAAATGGGACCCCTGATAGTATAGATACAACTCTGACAGGTGACATATACGTAAGCATCCTGTCCGATCACCTGCACGCATTCTTGTCAATTGTGCATTCCGACGGACGTGGACAATTCCAGCAGGACATGCGACACCCCACACGCCGAGAGTTTCTACCGAGTGGCTCTAGGAACACTCTTCTGACTTTAGATACTTCCATTGGCCACCTAAATCACCAGACATGAACATTATTGAGCATATCTGGGATGCCTTACACCGTGCTGTTCAGAAGAGATCTCCACCGCCTCGCACACCTATGGATTTGTGGACTGTCCTGTAGGATTCATGGTGTGAATGCCTCCTGCATACCTTCAGACATTAGTCGAGTCCATGCCACGTCGTTTTGCGGCACTTCTGCGTGTTCGCGGGGNATGCCTCCTGCATACCTTCAGACATTAGTCGAGTCCATGCCACGTCGTTTTGCGGCACTTCTGCGTGTTCGCGGGGGCCCTACACGATATTAGGCAGGTGTGCCAGTTTTTTTGACTCTTCAGTGTATAATGTGACATAAATGTACAAATACTGACCTTTGTATATATATTTAAGAGAAGATGCATGAGAGTAACAGAACCATGTTTTTAAGTTAGAGTTTCTGTGTGTTACACTCTGAATGTCGTAAGTGCAAAATCAATCGTATCTTATACCGAAACACTGAACTCTTCCCAAATAACTAGTAAATCAAACCATAAAATATCGAAAACAAAAATNTCGTATCTTATACCGAAACACTGAACTCTTCCCAAATAACTAGTAAATCAAACCATAAAATATCGAAAACAAAAATATTTTTATGTGAATTTTTATGTTATTGTCTTATTTTAAGTGAAAATACGCTTATTCAGTTGTGTAAATATGTGCTGAATAATTAGAAGTTTTTAAATTAATGTAAACGGAAATATCTAATGAAACAATAAAATGGAAACAGAGTGAATACGAAACGGACAGAGAAATTTTGAAGGCAGTCATATGATAAAGTGTACATCTTTAACTGCTTCACAAACTGTTACGTGACGTATACAACTACGAATCCTTATTACATATGCATTTTACCTGCGTGGTATCTCAAATACACTTAAAGTATATGTTTTCACTAGAAAAAAAAATTCCGGCTGAAGTAACATTACTAAACAAAAATTCAAAGATTTTTTTTTAAAAGGTAAGTTTTATGTGTTTGAAATGCAGTCGTTTGCGTCGAATGGCCAAGTACGAAACAAATGAGCCAAAAATTATTACGATCATTGAAAGTCATCACAAGAATTCCTAATAATTCGTGGTTAAACGGNCGAAACAAATGAGCCAAAAATTATTACGATCATTGAAAGTCATCACAAGAATTCCTAATAATTCGTGGTTAAACGGTTAAGTTGTTTTAACTCGGTGAATGCAAAATAAATTTATTCAAGAAAATTCATCAGCGATAGCATACTTTTAATCTCTAAGTAAAATTACTTACCTTTCTTCCTTTATTAACTTTTTTTTTGCTAGCGCGGAACAAACCACTATACTTCGAGTAATAACCGAAGCGGGGAGGCAAGCGATTTCATAGTCGTGTTAGCAGACGTAGCGAAGAGAAAATCTAATCACGTTTTATAGCTGTCCCTTGAGCATATCCCGTAACGGGGTTACCTCCACAAGAATGATCTCAATATGAATTTACAATACGGCGCACGTATCAACTCTAGCAGTCATAGCGCCCCAATTTCCGTTTTTTTTTAAAAAAGGGTGATCCTATAAGCCGCGCGCACTTGAGCGGCATATCACATTATGTACGGCGTCTGTGGAAATATCGGTGGAATGTAGTCTATTGAGGACGGATGGAAAGAAGCAATTTCCTTCTTGCACTCGGATGAAGCAAGGGAGAGGAGATATCGCTGTATCCAATATTGCCCTATTTCTCTTTCATCAATTTACCCCTCCGCCACTTGTTCTCGGGTATCTAAAAGGTCCACGCTCCAGAGAAAAAAAAAGGTATCTATTGTGGTATTATGGGTGGTGAGCCTTTTTNTCGGGTATCTAAAAGGTCCACGCTCCAGAGAAAAAAAAAGGTATCTATTGTGGTATTATGGGTGGTGAGCCTTTTTATATATATATAGAGTTCGTGATTAACTTGTTCAGTATTTTTAAAAGGGAATTTTTTTCTCTCAATTTTACATAAAAACTGTGAATCAAAATCATTTGAAAGAGAAGAGCTAAAAATAGGATTCGTTTTTAGTTTTTAATTGGGTTTATATTAATTCGTCTTTGTAGTAGTCCTATTCCTTTNGAGCTAAAAATAGGATTCGTTTTTAGTTTTTAATTGGGTTTATATTAATTCGTCTTTGTAGTAGTCCTATTCCTTTGTTACACATATAACTAGTATTTTAAATTTTCATCTCTTGTCTAATATAGCGTAACTTTATTTCGTGAATGAATTGTTTGTTATTTATGCCGAGTGGGGATATTTTTATGTGTATGAATTTTAGTCTACTTATTCTACCTCCATGAGTAGTCTTCATTATTATGTAAAAATAAAGCTGGGGGTTTCCAGCTGGGCTGTTACGATTCCTGTATGTTAGCCGGGTAATAATTTGAGCAAGTAAAAGTTGAGGTCCACGTAATGTCAAAGATTTCCGTAAATTCGCTGGAATATTTACGGAAATGTACTGTTAATGTACGGAAACACGACACGCGATGACGAAAAAAAGAGCTGAGCTCCGTGAATACCAAATACGGATTTTCTACGTTTATTTCCTATAGCTTCGGGTTTCAGGAACGAACAATACCGAGTATACACGAAGCTTTATTCGCCACTGTATCCAGGAAATTATCGTTTCTGCATACAAACAGGATATCCACGCCACTTAGACATTCCTTGAAACATTATAAAGAAGTACCAGGCACCTGCAACAGTTCGCAACACTTAAAACACACCCGCATTATTAGAAACTAAACAAGTTACGTCACATTTCAATGTATAACATATCTATACCCCTTACTGCCACAAAGTCGTAGGTAAGTCATAAGAATCACTGACTCCAGATCTTTTGATTCATGTTTAAATCTCGATTCACAGTAAAATATTTTAATTTCGTTAAATTAACTTTTTGTACACAGTTTTAAACCTTCGTGTAACGAAAATTATTAATTTATTTAGTTATCTCTTTTTTNTTAAATTAACTTTTTGTACACAGTTTTAAACCTTCGTGTAACGAAAATTATTAATTTATTTAGTTATCTCTTTTTTCAAACTGAAAGTATAGAAAAACTAGGTAAATAAATTTACTAGAAATTTTGTGCGCCCACAGAAAGTTCCGGGAAATTTACGGCAAGTCCATGATTTTACAGACATTTTCTGAAAAATGTTTGTTACCAGCACTTTCCGTAAAATCGCGTTGTTTTTTAACAGTGCGGTTAGATTTTTTACTTTTAGCGACCAGAGAAATTTTTTTGACGGTGGTTCGTTCTCGTGCAAGTAGTGCGGTTGATGGTTTCCTCGGTGGGGTACTCCTGATTCGTACACCTGAGCATGTTATGCTGCTACCTGTCCCCTCCNCGCGGTTGATGGTTTCCTCGGTGGGGTACTCCTGATTCGTACACCTGAGCATGTTATGCTGCTACCTGTCCCCTCCACTTACACAGCCCGCAATCATCACCCATTATAATTCGCAACGACTAAACTACGAATAAAAATATAAATACCTACGTTAAAAGAGATTCAGGATACCATTACCAGAGTAGCCATCGTTAAAAATCCTCGATACTTAATTAACGCATTGCATGACATATGATTTATTTGGCAAAGTTAATTAGGAGCATATAAGCTTGGGCTCCTATATTCAGGAATTTCCGACTTTTCGGTGCTATATTTTTAAAACTGTAATCATTTGACTTCAAATATCTACATTTATGCGGTCTTCACATAAATATATTTCAGATAATGAAATTAAAAAATCGTCATGAAATATGAACTAAATGATCCCCACTGCGTCAGAGACCGAGAAGCGCGGGAGCGTTAAGGGCGACACTGCCACGCGCATCAAGTGCGTCATCGCCGCTAAGCGCCAGGGCTCTCAACTGGTGTGTAGCATTCTCATCGTGCTGCGAGTGCCCTTATTTCCTGGGTGCAAAGTCCGCTTTCAATAAGCAGTTTCCAGCCGTTCTGGAGTGTGTACTTTGAAATGGTGTTTCCAGTGTGCGTGACGTCTTGCAAGCACTCAACAGCCCTCGTCTGAAGTGTGTTCTTTTCGCAGGTCAGCACATTTGGCGTAAGTTTAATGGTTTCGTGTGGAAAAACGAGTATTTCAAAAACTCTGCAACGCAGTTCAAGCACCAGGTAGGCCGAAGCCTTGATATATGCCTCCTCGTTTCCTTCATCATTACATTCGTACATTTGTTATGTATGGCCTTGAAATAGCGAAAGCTTGTTGATTATGGAAAAGTGATATTATGTCCAAGCGCCGGCTATCCTCTTCGCTCGATTTTAGATACTAACAAGTATTAACTGGATCCAGTGTTGCATTACAGAGGATCAATTAATTTGTTTTTATACTCCCCCCCCCCTCGGCTCTTTTAAAGTGTTTAACTGCTGTTTTCATAAATATTAAACTAAACAGTCAATCAGTTGGACGCACAGCCGACTTATTGCGGTTTTTTCCCTTTATAGGTTTTTAAAAATTATTTTTGATTCGTTTTAAAAATCGGACTGTTTACAGGTTTTTATTTAGTTTACTCGTGTTTATGTCTACTTCGTTTAAACACTAAGTTAGAACACTATTGTAAACAAACCAAGCACAACTTTATATAATAATAAACTATGTATAATCTTATTTAATATAATTGAATGCCCTTGCTTCAGTACGGGACTGAACGAAATGCAGCAGTGGTAACACACTGCCCTCGCAATGGGAGGAGCCCGTGTTCGAATCCTGGGGTGGCCATTCTGATCTCGGGTTTCCGCGGTTTTCCTAAATCACTCGAGGCGAATGCTGCGGTGCGTCCTTACTACAGGCCATGGTCGATTCCTTCCCCATTCGAAGGGACGTTAAGACTAACTTACCTACCTTCGTTTGGGTTACTAACACAGCGGCGTTTTAAAGAAATAATTATTTTTTGATTTCTTTATTACATCCAAGTTATTCACAAACTCAACCAGTGGAACGTACTAACATCTCAAAGTTATAGCCCAAGTTTTTGTGTTGTATTGACGGTTATAGTTTGTGTCCGGGGGAGGGAGGAAGGAGTGAGTGAAGTCATTGAATAAATTTGGGTGGCTCTTAACATCGAGGTCTTGAGAGCCGATGAAGGTGAAGCGAGGTGAGTATGGAGCAACGCCGGAATTTAAGGGCGTGTGAAAAGGGAGGCCCCCGAGAAAACTCGCCGACCAGCGGCATCGTCCGGCACGATTCCCACGTGCGAAAATTTAGGAATAACCCTGCCGGGAATCAAGCCCTATTCGCCTTGGTGGAAGGCGAGTAGTATTTTCACTGCACCACCGTGGCCCCAAGGTGGGAATGAATAACTCTACAGTGGGTGGAATTCAGGAAATGACCTACTGGCAGTCTACACCGTACATTCCCCTCCACGCCTAAACTAGGCCTTAGAGTAGGCAATTACACAGAGACGGAATTACGTGACGGTTCCTTTGATGTGGACGTATCCAATTTCTGATTAGCTGCGCGTGGCTCTGGGGACAGGCCTTGTGTCTGATTGGCTACTGCGTGCTGCAAAAGATCCCCCGTTGGCTAGGGTGCCGTCGGCGAGTAGGTTGCCAGACGCTGACATATTGTTTACCAGCGACGCCATTTTGCTGGTGAGTGCAGCTGGAGTTCGGCCGTCGCTCCTCTGTATTGTTAAGTACTCTGCGTCTACGCAGTGGATCAGGCAACCCAGCACGTCTGCGCCTGCCGAGGTAAGCCTTATCACAAAGGGGGCACGGCACGGTCGTAAAGCGCAATGAAGCGTGCAGCGACGAACGCCCAATGGCGACGGCCGACACACAGCCGGCTGGGTCCGGAGGCGGCGCGCCGGCACAAAGTAGGGGCGTAATTGCCCGTGAGCGGACCAGCCGGGGCGGAAAATCCGTTAGCGCGGGCGTGGAAACGGTGAAGTACCGGAGTGACGAGGGAAGGTGGGGGATGTTTGTGCTGGTCAGCGATATCTACAAGGCACGCTCACGACAAAAAAAAATATATATAGAGAGAGGGCTGACAAAGCGAGGGGAAAAAAAACACATGTTTGTTTGATCCAAGTCGAGCTATTTTACGCCCACATTACAACACCGTTTACGCACCCCGTCTACATGCTGGATGAACTGCGTCACAGTATCCATGTTCTTAGTTGGGGTGGGGCAAGCTGCAGCAGTTTCTCACCCCCCTTGTCAAAAATAAAAGAAAATAATAAAAAAAAATTTATTACGTAAAAATGCGCCATTAATATTTTTTAACTTTATATGTCACACATAATGTCCGAACCCCCACCCCCCTATATAACCCAGACCCCGGCGGGCATGGGATGTGTGGCAGACAATGTCATGGTGTGGTGGTTTTCTCGGACTCTTCCGTTTTCCTCTCCGTCTTAATTCCGCTGCGTCTCCACCCGCCATATTGTTTCACCTCACCCATTCTTCGGGCTGGCTGGAGCGACAGGTCAAACCCCGAGTAGGGCAGGCGGTTCCGGTTAGCGCCAACCTACTCTCATCCATACGTGACCTCAGTTACATAAACAGAACTTAATTTTGGGAGGAGCAGAACCTCGACTTCTGAAGTGAGCACTTTGCACAATAAGAAATACACCTTTTCCCAATGTCAAATATGCTTTATTTTGAAGTGCGCAATCAAGGGAAACTTATTTCAACGGTTTTTTTTTAATTTTCAGTATACAATTTTCTGTTAATTTTCCAAAATTTGTTTGTATTTACTTATATTTTGACTTCTTCTGGAGGGGTTACAGCCCTATCCTGCCCCCCCTCCCCCTTGCGCACGTCTCTGCGTGATCCTGCCACAGGTGGGAAACACACGTGGAATTTTTTTCTCGCGCATAAATCCCAGAAGGTAATTCTTGTGTGGAAAAGTAGGTACATTACGTTCTGTCTGGGGTGTCGCCAAGATCATGAAGGGATGGAAGTCTTAATTACACAAAAGAGCTAGACGATACTTCCTAATTTGTCTACACTCTTAAAAAAAATATTTACACAGCTGTGTTATTCACAATGTACTATCACTCACTTTATTACAGTCTTCAGTGCTTATGCGATAAGTAATTTCCACCGTAACAATTCTCTCGCTTTCTAAACTCACTCTTTTGTCATCGGGGCATCGGACCAAGAGGACGTCTTGAGTGCGTCCAGCCGTCGCTAACCGCCGCCTCAATCAGCCTACGGCAAGAGGGACAAGGTGGGTACTTCTTCAATTAGGTTCCAGTAGGAAAGTAGCGTGATAATATTCCTTAGTATAGTTAGCTAACATTCTGTAGATTCACATCAAGCTCTTTCCAATTAATTTATGTAGCTAAATGGTTGTATAATCTTAAATGTTCAACAAACTCTCANTATTCACATCAAGCTCTTTCCAATTAATTTATGTAGCTAAATGGTTGTATAATCTTAAATGTTCAACAAACTCTCAATTTGTACTGTTGTGTTTTACTAACTCTGAGTTGTAATTTGATACGCCCCTATGGCCGCTTTTAGGTGCAAATTAACCTGAGATACAGTTAATGAGAGTGTTAAATTAGTTATATTTTCTGAAATTATGCGGTTCAGTACTCCACGTCGAAGTGCAGTAGTTGTATCAGTGTCTTATGAACGTACCTTTAAAGTTTAATTGCAATGGTAGGTTCATGTTATCATGTTGGTATGATTAGATTGTGTCCATTGCCTACCATGAGACTAAATAAAGTAATAAAAATCGTATGCTCACAGAACTCAGCAAGATAAAAAACGATAAAACCTCTTACAACACCACAGCTAGATGATTAGGAAAAGCTGTTTCCTTGCCAATAGAAAACATATATATATATATATATGTAAAGAGTGTGTGTGTGAAATGACAAAAATACGGACGATGAACAGCTTGTTATTACGAAACAGGTCATACAACAAAAGAAAACCAAAAGAAAGGACAACACGGTGACAAAAAAGAAAGCACGACACAAGTGAACAAACAGTGCAATAAACAATATCAGTGGACACAGCTAAACAATAAAAAACTAAAAACACACACAAAAATAGGACAAAAACCACAATCNATAAACAATATCAGTGGACACAGCTAAACAATAAAAAACTAAAAACACACACAAAAATAGGACAAAAACCACAATCACACACACATCAGGAAAAAGGTTTTCCTTGTCAGATTATAACAACTCCTCCCACATCCGCTCTGTCGCCCAGGTTTATCACAGACACCGCAGCAGTGCTAGCCCAGAAGCACCGTGATCTCTCATTGCAGTCGCCTCGAGTNTGCCCAGGTTTATCACAGACACCGCAGCAGTGCTAGCCCAGAAGCACCGTGATCTCTCATTGCAGTCGCCTCGAGTACGCTGGTCACCCTCTCCACCGTCGCTCCCAGTAACCGCCTTCGCTTTTTGAATCACCAGGAGCACTCGCGGGAGCGCGTCACTTGGTCTAAAAGTCATTTGGCTTAAAATTCACTTGACCTAAAAGTCACTTTGCCTAAGTCACTTGGCCTAAAATGCACTTGGCCTAAAATGCACTTGGCATAAAATTCACTTGGCCTAAAAGTCACTTGGCCTAAAAGTCACTTGTCCTAAAAATAATTTGGCCTAAAAGTCACTTAGACTAGTCACTTGACCTAAAAGTCACCTGGCCTAAAGGTCATTTGGCCTGAAAAGCACTTCGCCTAAAATTTCCCAGATTCTAAGAGTTTTGTTTGTTACTAGTAAGTTGTGCTACAATAGCTTTTCTGGTAGGTTACTCAAAATAACCACAGAGNTCTAAGAGTTTTGTTTGTTACTAGTAAGTTGTGCTACAATAGCTTTTCTGGTAGGTTACTCAAAATAACCACAGAGGGTAGCAGAGACAGCGTAAATAGCTTTGACATTTCTGAAAACATCGGCACCCTGCGATCATTTCAGTTCATAGTTTGTGTAACATGTTATATACTTTAATTTTCTGAATGCATATCTCGCGTGAATTTGAACAGTGGCAATACTGTAGGTAGTTTAGACTTATTTAGTTGTTAATGTGCCATCGTGCAGATATNCAGTGGCAATACTGTAGGTAGTTTAGACTTATTTAGTTGTTAATGTGCCATCGTGCAGATATTATGAAGTAACAACAGTGATCCGTTTGTCGAAGAGCCTTGTTTTAATTCCTGGAAAATATCTATCAGCCATGAACTCGTCTCCCTTCTATGATAAATTCTGTAACCTGCAATCATTTGTTNTATTCCTGGAAAATATCTATCAGCCATGAACTCGTCTCCCTTCTATGATAAATTCTGTAACCTGCAATCATTTGTTATAAGTATCACTCAATCTGCCACTGCAGCATTTAGATCTGATGTTCACCATACCACTAAGTGTAATACCTATTAGGAATCTAAGATGTGCATACCCTTGTAATTTGAGGAAAGAAACACTCTTTTATCAGTATTCGGTAGCTGTTCCACTTTAACTTCCGTACAATCGTCATTTACATTTTGGGTACTTTCTTTTAAATACTGCAGGCATTGTTTCCACAACAATTTCCCTGCTAGACGAAAACACAAATTAGCTATTGTAGATGCCAGCAACATTAAAGCTGTGGAACAAATGTGTGATATTATTGTAAGATGAATTCCGGACATAACCCTCACAGAACAATATGACAANGCTAGACGAAAACACAAATTAGCTATTGTAGATGCCAGCAACATTAAAGCTGTGGAACAAATGTGTGATATTATTGTGAGATGAATTCCGGACATACCAGTTTTCATTTTCATTAACATAATGAACGGGTGATATTATTTTCTATCTTACTGCATGTCTGTGTTTCACTGGGTGTCCGTTTTAACAGCAGATTGAAAAACCACAAATTTTACTACCACTAAGTCTCGTAGTTCTGTTATCTATCATTAAAGAAAATCCTTCGAAAGTTATATTACATTTAGACTATTACTTTTCCTGGAGCTATTATCAGAATGTTTCACATGCGATTTCAGTTCGGCATTCAATGGGAAAGACTCTTGATAAGACAATTCACACCTACTGATCGTGCAGCGGAAAAAACAAAATAACTCAACGGTTTCATTTACATCTGTCTGCAGGACAACTGCGTATTTCGTAACACCAGCACTTGTTAAACAACCATTTTCTATAATAATTACANAGGACAACTGCGTATTTCGTAACACCAGCACTTGTTAAACAACCATTTTCTATAATAATTACATTTTCTTTTATTTAAATTATTTGTTATTATTTTTACGACTTTTACAAACCTAACGTAAGATGAGGTAACTATTTTTGTAATAATTGTTTTGAATGTACTGGGATATGCGTTAGATTCTGGTACCCAGACTTTGTGTTTCCAATCAAATGAGTACTGCATATTCTTTATGCTGCTGTTGGTTCCCGATGTGAACCGTTAGAACTTAAAATCAAATATTTACTCATTACTGATACGAATACATTTATATATATGTATTATTTAAATATCATTTTTAATGTTTTGTTATAATTGGATATCAATGAGAACTAGGTAGCCTANATATATATATGTATTATTTAAATATCATTTTTAATGTTTTGTTATAATTGGATATCAATGAGAACTAGGTAGCCTAATATGTGGTCTCGATGTACTATTGTTTACAATTTTACATATAATAATGTTAAATTAAATATATTAATAGCTATTTGTGTTACTTAACAGTAAAGTAAAAAAGCGTGTATTGTATGTATTTTCTACGTTAACGAACAATAAATTCATAAGCAAGCAGAGTAGAGCTGCTTTTTGTGAATGTGCCGCCTGGATTCACAACTGACGTCGTTCCTCTTCAGTTTTTCGTGCGGAAATGAATGCAATACAGCATCGGATGTTGTGTTCCTGTAAGCATTCCTGCACTGCACCCAACAACACAGAAATTGGCGTTAAGTTTTCTTCTTTTCAAAGCCAACCAAGCTGCTAATCTTTTTAACTTATCTGGCGCTGAGAAGGCTCCGTTCCTACCGTCCAGCGATTAGTTAGCACAGTCGCCGCAGAGGACCGCACGCGGCGCCTATAAGCGGCCGCACAGGGAACAAAAACCCGACGGACAAAGCGGAAGCAATAGCAGACACGCTAGAATACCGATTCTTCCCTAGTAACAATCTCGGTGACATCAATTTCCCCAGGGATGTTAACACAACAGTAAACGATTTCTTAAATAAACAACCCAGAACTGACCCTGAACCAGTCACCCTCCCAGAACTTCTTTTCACTCTTAAAACATTTGAAGCAAACAAGACGCCAGGGCCAGAGAAAATAAAATGCCAAACTCTCAGNTCTTTTCACTCTTAAAACATTTGAAGCAAACAAGACGCCAGGGCCAGAGAAAATAAAATGCCAAACTCTCAGAAATTTACCTTATCAGTACTGTTCTTTATAATATACATTTTAAACGCAATACTGAAATAGAAATACTTCCCCACAGACTGGAAAATAGCAAAAGTAATCACACTACCTAAACCCGGGAAAACNCAATACTGAAATAGAAATACTTCCCCACAGACTGGAAAATAGCAAAAGTAATCACACTACCTAAACCCGGGAAAACCCCTCCTACCCTAAACTGGCGGCCGATTCCACTGCTTAGCTAGTTGAGTAAGATATTAGAAAAAATGCTGCTAAGTAGGCTGAATACACACGCCGAAATTAGTGGCATTATTCCGGATATTCAATACGGTTTNTAGAAAAAATGCTGCTAAGTAGGCTGAATACACACGCCGAAATTAGTGGCATTATTCCGGATATTCAATACGGTTTAAGGCACAACATTCCACTGCTCATGCAGTCATAAAGTTTGCAACAGATACTACCACAGTCACTCTAGAGCATAAATATGCATTAGCAGTTTTTTTAGACGTAGCAAAAGCAAATGAATAAGTTTCAATTAACGGCCTCCTGCAAGAATTAATAAATTTCCGCTTCCCAAACTGTTATATACATCTCCTTGGAAACTACTTTCTTGACAGGCAATTCACGCCAGCATTGANCAACAGATACTACCACAGTCACTCTAGAGCATAAATATGCATTAGCAGTTTTTTTAGACGTAGCAAAAGCAAATGACTAAGTTTCAATTAACGGCCTCCTGCAAGAATTAATACATTTCCGCTTCCCAAACTGTTATATACATCTCCTTGGAAACTACTTTCTTGACAGGCAATTCACGCCAGCATTGANAATTTCCGCTTCCCAAACTGTTATATACATCTCCTTGGAAACTACTTTCTTGACAGGCAATTCACGCCAGCATTGACAATTGTAAATCCTCTACCCGCCAGCTCACCGCAGGAGTGCCACAAGGCTCTGCACTTTCGCCATTTCTAAACTATATATTTACAGCAGACGTCCCACACTCCCACTGTTCAGTTCAAATGTATGCAGACGATACAGTCATTTTTCCACACGATAAAAGCCTTCTCTACGCTCACAGTTACATCCAGTTACAGCTCAGCGAGTTGAGCCAGCGTTATGACAGTTGGAAGATAAAAATAAACGCAGAGGAAAGCCAGGCTTTAGTACTTACTCGCAGACGAAAGTATGAGCCTAAACCACTAAAATATAACAACACTGAAATTCCTTTTTCTAACTCCGCTTAATATCTAGGCTAAGTACTAGATAAAAAAANCCACTAAAATATAACAACACTGAAATTCCTTTTTCTAACTCCGCTTAATATCTAGGCTAAGTACTAGATAAAAAAAACCTGCACTGGGACGTTCACATTAAACGCAATTAACAACTAGTATATGCAAAACTAAATAAGTTATATCCTCTGCTTGAATGCAACAGGTTAAAAAAACGACTTAAACTGTTAATTTACTATTCAACCGCCCGCTCAGCACTCTTGTACGGGAATGAAGTGCGGGGAAACNCCACTAAAATATAACAACACTGAAATTCCTTTTTCTAACTCCGCTTAATATCTAGGCTAAGTACTAGATAAAAAAACCTGCACTGGGACGTTCACATTAAACGCAATTAACAACTAGTATATGCAAAACTAAATAAGTTATATCCTCTGCTTGAATGCAACAGGTTAAACAAACGACTTAAACTGTTAATTTACTATTCAACCGCCCGCTCAGCACTCTTGTACGGGAATGAAGTGCGGGGAAACNAAAACGACTTAAACTGTTAATTTACTATTCAACCGCCCGCTCAGCACTCTTGTACGGGAATGAAGTGCGGGGAAACGCAGCTAAATCACTAATAAATAACTTACAAATTGTTCAGAAAAAATGTCTAAGGATAACTGGCAAAACCCCTCGGTACACGAGAAACTGTGATCTCCATTCAACACTGAATGTGCAGTATATAAACAAGAAATTTATCGAACAAAATAATAAGCTTTCTTATAAATTATGACTCCATCCACACACTAATATACGCGATATCGGTAATTATGAACCAGACACTAGCACACGCATTAAAATACCTACAATACCGCGTCTAAAAAATTAAACAAATTCTTTAAACCTCTTCCGGCCGGCCAAGTTCTCTGATCGGTCCGGGACGCGAGTTCTTGCCATTTAACAAAACTGGTTACGCCTGGATTTTCGCCTCACGAGCCGAGCTGTCGTGGGGTGAACATCGTGCTCGTGGCCGCTCTCTCGCCGGGATCTGCCCGCCCCTTGGGACCAGCGACGGCGACGGTCTTCTGCGAGTGCGGTGGGACTACGGCAGCTCGGGAGCGGCGACTACTCCGCAACTCGTCGCGTCCCCAGGTGGAGGATAGGGGATCACCAGGCTCTGGGGTGGCTGGGAATATTATAATACCAGTCCCTGGACCAACTGGCCGGTGCGCAAGCGCCGTCGTCGTGGACGTCGGGAACCTGGGTAGCTCAGTACGAGATGGCGAAGAGCATCGAGCATGAAGCAGCCCAACTATCAAGGCGCGGAGGGGATCTCGAGGTGCCACAGGGAGAAGTGTAGCGAACCTCACTGCTGGATTATGCGGATTGCGGATGCGTAATGAATGGAACTAGGATGCATCGGACCTTGGAAGCATTACTGACATCAGCCTTCATCATGGGCCAGCGGCTCGCCACCATCACTGGTAGGTCCCGGAAGTCCCGCCGAGCACTTTTTAGTGCTCACCCAGACAGACGGACTATTTTGAGGTTGGGGAGGGGGTGACATCCCGGGCAATTGCTCCCCGCCTTCACCCACGGCATCAATATCCTGCTGTCAGCGCGGAAGAGCGAAGATGGAGTAGGTGCCATGACTGAGCTGCCCAGTTTTCCGACGAACTCTACGAGAAGCAGGGGGGCCCTGCATTCCATTCGCTGCTGCCAATATTGTTTTGCTGGTTCGCCAGCGCAGGAATTTAGGCAGCAATAACACCTCAAAGGCGCCTGCGCCCACAAGCCCCACCCCTTCTCTTCAAGCACTTCCTAAATCACATTAAAGAGCATGGTCATCCATTTTCCTAATTTCTAGATAAATTATTACATCGCGACGTATAACGGTATGGACGCGTCATATTGTTTGTGGATGCTAGTCACGCTGCCGGCTCCGACAAAATTATGTGTGTTCTGCGCATGCGTAGGTTTCGTTTGCGCCAAAGGATATATCACCAAAATCGGAGCCATAAGATTAAGGCTTCAGCCGTGGCTTAATTAAGGCCCTAGCTGCCTTTATAACGTTCTGGAATACTGACTGATAAGGCTTGGGTATGACTTGAGCTGTACCAAAACCCTTATAAAAATGTTCTGGCATAACGGCCTTAATGATTCAAAATACCATTACAGTTCTCTGTTGGTTCCGACTTATAAAATGTCAACTTCATACAACACACTACACAATGAATATTAATAACTCAACTTTAACTCCAATTATAAACTTCATTAACTTTAATTATTAATTAATTAAATCATCAAACTACCTTTGATGCCATATATTAACTNTCCAATTATAAACTTCATTAACTTTAATTATTAATTAATTAAATCATCAAACTACCTTTGATGCCATATATTAACTTTTAATTCCTGCCAACCTGATTTTAAATATTTGTCTGTACACACAGGCACTTACCAGTTTTATTATTATTATTATTATTATTATTAACGAAATTGTAGAGGACACGCAAGAATATTCTGGGAATTGGGACCCTTGGCGCAACGCGGCATTGGGAGAAATTTCTGGGCGATGGCCTACGACGCTATAAATATTGCAGCGGTCCAACGGCCGGAAGAGAGAGGTAAGCATTTTTTTTTTGTTATTACTTAGCTCCCGTCCCTGCCTCAGGATCACACTTAACACTTAGAATTAGGGTAATTAGGGTAGGTTAGGAAACCTACTAGAACACAGTGGGTGTACAGAGTCTTGCCACAGGTTTATCAGGCACGTATGCTGCCTTCGATTGCGTGCCTACTGAATTATTGTCGAATTAAATAAAAAGAGGAAACTCCAACAATAAAATAATTTAGAAATAAAAAAAAATATTAGCACTAATGAAAAAAATTATTNTTAGAAATAAAAAAAAATATTAGCACTAATGAAAACAATTATGAAAATTTTATGTTCTGTCTTATTAGAATAACTGTGATAGTTATAAGGGAAAACACATTTACTTCCGGAAGTCTTTGGCGAAGGCCATCGGGCTGAGTTCAGTAACTAAGTCAAGTGCGGTGAGGGACGGACGACGACGGGAGACTGCGAGGCGACGCCGGACGAGGTGTTCGTGGTGAAAATGGACGAGAGGGCGTGAAACCCGACGATTGAAGCCTACATTGCGTGAGGGCACTCGGAGAACTCTAGAACATTGTGGATTGGTGGTATCTGGGATAAACTGAGGTGGGATAGAATGACCTTGTAATACGGATTTTACTGTAAATATTGGAACTATCAAATATGAACATGTAATTTGTAAAATTATTGAATAGGTTTTGACACACTGTCTATTGGGACTGATATTTAAATCTTAATTGTGTTTATTTCTTTGAGGTAATTGTAAATTGTATTGTTTGATGTCATTAATTGTAAACAGTAAGTTATATCAATTTATTGTGAGATGTTGAATCGAGAGAATTTTGTTTGTAGGTAGTTTTTGTAAATAAATTTAGGAAATTATAATTAACACTTTTATTTAATTAAGACCTCCATCCCTTAACAAGCTTGGTATAGCCCACTGACTTTTGAGATAACTGTAACTACACTGAAGAGCCAAAAAAACTGGTTTTGGCGTGCGTATGCAAATAACCTAGGTATGGAACCAATCAGAGGAACGCGATGCGGTCGGCAGCTAGATCGATTACTGCTGCTGCAATGGCAGGTTATCAAGATTTAAGTGATTTTGAACGTGGTTTTATAGTCGGCGTACGAGAGATGGGACATAGCATCTCCGAGGTAGCGATAACATTTGGATGTTCGCGTACGACCATTACACGAGTGTACCGTGAATATCGGGAATCCGGTAAATCATAAAATCTTCGACATCGCTGCGGCCGGAAAAAGATACGACGACTGACGAGAATTATTAAACGTGACAGACGTGCAACCCTTTCTCAAATTGGCGCAGATTGGATTTGTGGNTAGGCAAGTGTACCAGTTTTTTTGGCTCTTCAGTGTATATATATTTAATACAACGCACGCAACAACAACGTTTATAGTACTGTAATGTTTCCTTATCCTAGGTCATGTACATACAAAAATAATCGTACATACTGCGACATACAACAAAGTTACGCAGTGGCCTAGGACCGAAATAATAGTTCATTCAATCACAAACCCCCACCGCAAGAATCATAAAATTTATTTTGTTGCCTGTCGGGTAACTTACTATAGATGAAGCCTCAAGAATATAGTAATAAAAAAACTGATTGTGAATTTAATAGCAATATAAATTAGAAGTACGGCCAAAATGTCCTCGCTAACACGGAGGGAATGAAATTATGCTATGAATGTTTTTTTTTTCGATAGTTTTAAAATAAGGTTTAATGTAAGTTTTAACACGGGTGTCCAATTTCGTACCAACCCATTAGGGGAATATAACTTTCTCTTTATCAAATATTGTTTGTGGAAAAAGTTATAAAGTTGTTGTTTTACTTTAAATTAAAGTGAGAAATCGCAGGATAAAATAATAAATTCCACGGAATAAATATCCGAGATCTACTTTACGGTTTTGCAAATATTATTGCTGTCTTTCCCCAAGCTGGCATTCTGTTACCTTTTTGAAAATTTTATT
The DNA here is from genome assembly GCA_002778355.1 of Clitarchus hookeri. Lineage (NCBI taxonomy): Eukaryota > Metazoa > Arthropoda > Insecta > Phasmatodea > Phasmatidae > Clitarchus > Clitarchus hookeri. The sequence goes on along the minus strand of NQII01003334.1, from coordinate 149,820 downwards.
TTTGGAGCCTTCCTAACATTTTCTATCCTCGCAAAATGAGGGAGATAGAATTAACTAAGGTCTTAGGAAAGGCCAGGAGCTGAAGAAATGTCTAGAAGGTATTGTAAGACATTTAAGGCTTCAGTTGTTGAAAATAATAGCACAAAAATTCAATAAAAGTGACTTGAGTGTCAAGTTTTACTATTATTATTATTATTGAACCTTTTTTTCCTTCCGTTGGTAGTTACTGTAAGCGTCGGNTCCTCGCAAAATGAGGGAGATAGAATTAACTAAGGTCTTAGGAAAGGCCAGGAGCTGAAGAAATGTCTAGAAGGTACTGTAAGACATTTAAGGCTTCAGTTGTTGAAAATAATGGCACAAAAATTCAATAAAAGTGACCTGAGTGTCAAGTTTTACTATTATTATTATTATTGAACCTTTTTTTCCTTCCGTTGGTAGTTACTGTAAGCGTCGGNCTGAGTGTCAAGTTTTACTATTATTATTATTATTGAACCTTTTTTTCCTTCCGTTGGTAGTTACTGTAAGCGTCGGGAGAATAATATTAATTCCAGGCGGGAAGCTCAAATACGGACCCGTGCCGTATTACACGAACAGGACGGCTGTGACACACGAGAGATGTGTAGCGGAGACTGGCGGAGTGGGTTTCAGATGTAAACCCCCATTTATCCCTTCTGACGGTCTGACCACGAGGTTACAGCTTCCCCCCCCCCCTTCAACACCTCTTAGTCACGTGGCCTGCAAGATGAACGTCGCTCTCTCTTGGCCAGGCCTTCTGTCAGTCTCGTTCGCTCCGCGAAACACCTGTGCGCTCTACATCCCAGTTCCCACGTTGCCTCGTAATCCTTTAAAAAAAAACGCGCTGAAGATACTCCCGGTATGTTTCCGCTTTTGAAGAAAGAATGCGCCCCTTCAACATACAAAAGGAAGGGGAAAAAAAAAAGATTATTTCATTGTGATGTATGAGGGGAATTTTTTTTTCGCTCTACATACAAGTCATGTCTAGACTCATGTCTAGACTCGTGTCTAGGTTACTTCTACCACAGATTGGAAATATCAGTATAAAAAGTTTGGCTAGGGAAAATTTCTGCCACTAGGTAAGCACTAGCATTGGCAAGGAACCAGATTTTCTATATTTTCTACGTTAAAATAAAGGAAAATTGCAATAATCATAAATCATATATATATATATATATATAATAACTTCTTAACTAAGTGAAAATAGGTTTTTTTATTATTCACTTAGCGTAAAAATTTAATTTAAAGTTCAATTTTGAAACACTGCGCACCTAGTGGCGAAAATGTTCCTTATGCCAAACTCTCCCATAAGAAATCTCATTTGTTCCTACGTGAATAGTCTAAACCTTACCTGAACTGAAAGATTCTTCAGTCTTTCCCTCAGTTAAGGCAATAGTAGTATCTTCTTCCAGGTCGAATTTTTCTTTTGCAACTCTTCGTAATAAAACTTTATGANCTCAGTTAAGGCAATAGTAGTATCTTCTTCCAGGTCGAATTTTTCTTTTGCAACTCTTCGTAATAAAACTTTATGATCAGATATTAAAAATCAAACATCAGCATGATAATGAGGACTAGTTAACGGGATTTTTTTTAAGTTTGTACGGTTTCACTTATATCCACATTTTCCAGTGTGCGACCGAAATTATTAAACAACGAGGGAGGGAACCTTTGATTACGGTTATACATGTAAAACGATTTTACGGGAGGAAATGAAGCTTGATTCAGAAATAACGGCCAAGATGTCCCCTGGGACCTATAAGTTTGATTTTTAAAAAATAGAATCTGGAAATTAAGGGCACCGCTTACCTGTCGCTTGAATTGCGTCGCAGAGTGTTGGAAATCCGCGNTAAAAATAGAATCTGGAAATTAAGGGCACCGCTTACCTGTCGCTTGAATTGCGTCGCAGAGTGTTGGAAATCCGCGTTTATTTATGAAACCACTTAACGTGTTCCCATTATACCTATTTACAAAAGAACACACTTCAGATGAGGTATGAAAATCACTCAAAATATATCACGGACGTTATAAGTACTATTCCCGAGCCCTCCAACTTTGCTAAAAATGGATTTCCCAGCACTGCTGTATTTCAAAATGTACTGCTCTGAAACATACAAAACTATCATAGGGACCTGCATTAAACTTTGCTTCAGGATTTCCACAAAAAAAAAAANTACTGCTCTGAAACATACAAAACTATCATAGGGACCTGCATTAAACTTTGCTTCAGGATTTCCACAAAAAAAAAAAGATAGGGTCACCACTTTAAGTCTCATAGGTACACACTGCATGACAAGAGCAAAGCACGTCAGTTCAGAGCCTTGCGCATAGGAGCGCTGGGGCACTTGACGCGCGTGGCTTTGTCGCCCTTAAGTAATGAAGGGACAGACATAAATCTATTATGGCGGGGACACCTGCCCCTTAAGGACGACGTTTGCCCAGCGCAGAGTAACAGTCGTACAGTTGTGCTTTAAAAACTGCTCAATATTTTTGACCGGCGTATGCTTACGAATATCGTTTAGGAAATATTTAAATTCATAGTACTAGTTCCCGATTCTATTTCTCTCTCTAGCGAGTATTTTATAAAAATATCCACTTTAGTCTCACATTTTTTGCCCGCTTAAAGGATTGACGAGTGTTACAAGGCGGCTTACTCACTATCTCGTCGTAGCAGCTTTCATTTGAAAGCACCATATACGCCCATCTGCGAAGTGACGCTCATCCAACGCACAGCTAGTTGACAGATACGGATTTTCGCGCCCGCATCGCCGGGGACCATCACTTTATTTCCTTCAGTTGGTCCTGCAGTCGTGCAAGTCGTCCCACTCACAGTTATATGGCACGTAGTATGACGGCAGGTTATCCACAAGTTAATAAGCTGTCCTGCTTAAAAGTCGTAAAACGCAGGACGGTGATGTCATCCGTAAGTCAACCTCCGTAAAATAACAGGATTACATAGCAATCCTGGGATCCTACCTGATATCGTGTTGAAAGTATATTATTTTGCAGCTGTCAGACTGTAACCCAACGAATGGTCGGGTTAGTCAATGCAACGTTCTATTATATGAAGTCTCGGTGAATAATACTGCTCGTGCTCAGATCGCAGTTGGCATCAGACAGTGGCGTAACAACTAGAGGGAGGGGTATACATTGCCCCTCCCTAAATTCAGTAAAGGGCGCCGAAATGAGGGTCAATGGGCACCCAAACTGTTTTTGTCCACCAAGATGCGTTGTTGAATTATATAGAATGTCTTGTTATATAGCCCATTCACGGTTACTTCCAACTTTTCTGAAGCNCCAAGATGCGTTGTTGAATTATATAGAATGTCTTGTTATATAGCCCATTCACGGTTACTTCCAACTTTTCTGAAGCTCTACTAAAATTCCACTTCCATGATATTTCCCAGCCTCATACAAACAAAGCTGAACCAAGTCTAGAAAATGACACGAAAGAAAGGGACCACGCACGGCATTCGTGCGCACTCAGTGTAATAATATTTTGCATAGGATCTATTTCTTACTAGGCATTACCAACACACCTATTTTCTCTCTGGTTTTATTCATATTAATTATAAATGAAATATTATAATGTGTTGATAAAATATCAATGAAAAATTAATTTAACCAAAAATAAGATACTTTTATGTTGAAACNGAAATATTATAATGTGTTGATAAAATATCAATGAAAAATTAATTTAACCAAAAATAAGATACTTTTATGTTGAAACCATCTGTCATTGTCGGTCGATCGGGGAGGGGGGGAGCGGTCGATTACTACCTCACTCGTGTAAGGCATTTATACATTTATAACAATATTTCCCTCACAGTGCTTACAGACAGGAAAGTTTCCGTTTGAAAGAATTGAGCAATGTATGCCCCCTTAAAACATTAAAACTTTGAAAACAAATGCTACATAATCTTCAAAAGGCAGGTTTACTTTGCTGGCCAAAACAAACATAACACAATATTGAGTGAATCTGAAATCCCATTGATTATTAAAGCTATACGTATACTTAATTACAAATACGCATACTTATAAGTATAGGCTCTTCACGGTAAAGTAAGTAACTTTTTCTTTTCAGCCATTTTTTTATCCTTTAACCACATTGTACAATATATATTGCCATGTAAGTAATAAACATAGTGTGTATATTCCACCGCACTCGGAAGTTAGCGTCTAAGGCTAAAATAAAATATATTTATTGACTGTTATTCCACTTTCAAAGGTGCTCACTTTACCGTGAATAACCTATATACACATTTGCCACGCAGGTTGAGGACGTAAGGCAGGCTTTACACGTAAACGTTAAGTTATTGCCACGTATTTTCGTAATCATCCCTGCAGTAATTGATCAGTTCACATCCACCAAACGTGCCCGTTACGTTGGCACGTAAAGTTAACGCGTCCTTACGGAACCTGTTAAGTCCTGAGGCGGTGAACAGCTCCCCCGCGTGGCGATCGCAGCTCCTACAGCTGAGTTGCCTCCCGAGCAAGTTCGACGGGGCTGGCGGCGGAGTCCCACTGCTACGTTCACAGAAGTGCAAACCACCTGCCAAGCTAGCTCAGGTCAGCTGCAGAGGGACCGGACGTTCCACCCAACTCGGCAAACACGATGCAAAAAAAATATATTGTTTCTACGCCCTGGTAGCAATATAAATTTAACGCGTCTTTCACGTAGTTTTCTTGTTGCCAAGTTCTATCGTGAATGTGCCTCCTGCGGAACAACCCGTATTGCTGGGTGTCGGGCACGACGTACGTAACATTCAACTGCCCACCAAGAGTTATGCCAATTCAAGTCGTTTCTCGAAAGCGAAAAGGAACGAGCGGCCAAGCCGCCGCCCGGAACGAACAGCTGTTTCCTCTTCAACCACCCGAGTTAAGACCTCTCACATAGACATCTCCCTCGCAACCCGGCCTAACATCCGGCAAACCTCGCGATACGCCCGCCACCTAGCAGCTAACAAACTAACTACCAAATACGCAAAAAAAAAAAAAAAAAATATAAAANAATAGCAAATGTATATAAAATAGAAATACACGTTAACAATACTAAATGATGACTACCACCCGATTAGTATATTTATTAAAGATAAATATACATTGTTGTCACAATGGCTCTGTATCGTCCGTGTCCACCAGGCCTGGTAACAAAGCAGTCATGCCAACTACAGCATCTTGACACTAAAACACACCATTTCACGTCCTGAGACGATCAAATGGTCTCAATCTTAACAGATGTATAAAACGCTTTTGATACACGACATATTTAAGGAACAACCAAACACGCCACGCCATACATGGGGTGATTTTTTAACGTTTTGATTTTAAAAGTGTGAAGATACCGCGAATAGACTATATAATGTATTTCTGATATTTATGTACGTCTTCGTTTGTGGGTTATAAGACTTTTCTCGACCTTTAATGTAGCATGGTGTAATTTAGGTTTGGATCGTATCAAAATGATATTTTTAAGGGAAGAGAAAATTTCTCAAGAGGGGTGCCTGGAGGATTCCCCTCTCCTTAGTTGGAGACTTTGTTTCGTCGCTGCGACGGTAGCCGCTCTGTCTGGCCATAAAAGTACTGAGACGTTGTCGCTCGCACTGCCCAGCTGCCATTGGCTGGAGACACCTTAGTTCTGCCACATAATAAGTTAAGTACACAGAGACAAAAAGGCACTGAGGTTCCTCTGAAATGGGCGTATCCACTCGCTGGTTGGCTGAGCTTGGACTCTGGAAACGGGCCTTGCATCTGATTGGCTACTGCGTGCTGCGAGCGATTCACTGCTGGCGCCGGCTGGTGACTGGAATTATAGTCCATTCACGGTTACTTCCAACCTTTCCGAAGCCTTGCTAAAGTTCTACTTCCAGAATATTCCTCCGCCTCTTGCAAACAAAGCCTAACATCTTCTATAAAATTACACCAAAAGGCGGAATTCATGCGCACTTAGTGTAATCGTGTTTCGCATAATAACTATTTCTTACTACCCATTACGAATACACCTATTTTTTCTCTGTTTGCATTCATGTTAATAATATTTTGAAATATTATTTGTTGATAGAATATATGTGAAAGTTCAATTTAATCAAAGACAAGGTAGATCTATGTAAACACAAGTATGAAATACTTGTAATACAGGGCATACTTACGAAACAACCAAACGCGTCATATATGGGATGATTTTTCAAAGGTTTGATTTAAAAAAAGTGTGAATAAACCGCGAATAGACTATACCAGGCGACTGGGCAACGGCGCTCCAGCATGTTGCTAGCGAGCGACGCCATTATGCTGGCGCGTGCGGTTCGAGTTCGCACTACAAACTGCTGTCTCGCGCGTGTATTCTGAATCACTCTTGTGGTTCTACGACATCCTGCGAAGTTCCCACCGCCGCGCCGCCACGGCGAGTTAAAATACGTATTGGGGTGCAGAAAACTTGACGCTGGTCCAACGCGGCTGCTTCGAGGTACCTCCCTAGTAAACATTTCTAAATGCCTCAAGGTCACGTCCGGCAGTAAGGAAGCATTGTGACAGCAATGGAAAATAATATAAACAAGCTTCTCATGTGCTCTGTTTCCTTGTAATTTTAAGCGGTGACTATAGCGTTTTAATACAGTAATACGTTCAGATAAGATACAGCACTGTCGATATAGTTTAAAACACTGTTTTACATTAAAAAATATATACATCGTGAACAGAGGGCTACGTACAGCGATTTTTGCCGACTTTGATGACATTTTCCAACGACCCCATTTATGTTTCAATTGAACATACAACAAAATGTCGACTTTCATTTCTATCCTGAAATGAAATTTACTTAGAAATATCTCATGGTTTAAAAAAAAAGCTATAATAAGCACAACTGCTTGCAATGAGACCCCACACGAGAACTATCGAATTGCGATGTCTTCTACGCATGAGGTATAACCGCATTTGATCAGTAAGCTGCTACAATCGTACTTCTGAGAGCGTGAAGGTCAGTCATAATAAATTCTTGAATCCAAGATGTAGGCCAGATATTCGCGAGTTACAAATTATTTACATTTATGAGATCTTCTTTGACACAAATTTTGTAGTGGGTANTGTAGGCCAGATATTCGCGAGTTACAAATTATTTACATTTATGAGATCTTCTTTGACACAAATTTTGTAGTGGGTAATTAGGTAGCAAGAGAAATGAATTAAGTACAGTGTATTTTGTTGCGGAAATAATTTCAGCAAAGCGCATACCTCTGAAATGAAACTGCGTAACTTCAATGTTAATGTCGGTTCCACCGATTATTAACTGCCTCTTATAAAGAAAAATGCCGATTGCTGGGGAAAAAAAATCACTTCACTGTCAGGACTGCGGCAGTACACGATGTAATTTATATAATGCAGCTAACACCCATTTTCCAATTTAAATTGAAAGATTTGCCGGTAATGAGCAACTTACACGAAATTCGTGAAATATTTACGCATCTTGAGANTTCCAATTTAAATTGAAAGATTTGCCGGTAATGAGCAACTTACACGAAATTCGTGAAATATTTACGCATCTTGAGACAAGAAAGAACAATAAAGAACGACATTTATGAAGAGGTTAAAGCATTATGCGTCGGTATTTTATTACTCTACATGTNTTCCAATTTAAATTGAAATATTTGCCGGTAATGAGCAACTTACACGAAATTCGTGAAATATTTACGCATCTTGAGAGAAGAAAGAACAATAAAGAACGACATTTATGAAGAGGTTAAAGCATTATGCGTCGGTATTTTATTACTCTACATGTNGAAGAAAGAACAATAAAGAACGACATTTATGAAGAGGTTAAAGCATTATGCGTCGGTATTTTATTACTCTACATGTCTAGGAGCGATCTGAAGCATAGATATTATGTACTATCATGAAACAATTGAAGATTAATTTTCGGTGTACGATAACAACTTTACGCAACAGCATTTGTCATTTCTAGCTACTTCCTTTATACAAAGGTAAAGACCACGAGGTTTATGACATTCCTTACAGATTCTGTCCGTAAACATGCGATATTATAAAAAAATTTAGTAACTTATTTGGGCCCCAAGAGTCGAGAAAGGTGTTCTTGGAGAAGGCCAATTCTCACCCAAGAATCACACAGCACAGCACATCACCAAGCAAAAGAGAAAACTGCCGAATCAATACGACGACGGAACATAAACGAACCGTAGATTGAGAAACGGCGCATCTCGAGAGACTCGCCGCCGCCTCGGAACATAAAAAAGTGGCGCAAAACAAATGAGATGTAGTGTCGAGGGATCGCGGCTGGAAACAGAATGAAGTCGCAGGCACTTAGGAGCATAGGGACCGCGGCGAATATATATATATTATTCAACCCTCCCTCTGCGGGCAGGCTCAACGGTTCCTCTGCGTGCCGCCTTTCCCAGGCCTCCCTCGAAGAAAAGAAAGGAGGAGAAACAGACTGGGAGTACGTTCACCCGATGGTATTAAATACTCCAAGTCTTCCCATGAATATTCAGCCGACACACACACACAATCTCTCTCTCTCTCTCCCCCCCTCTNGAATATTCAGCCGACACACACACACAATCTCTCTCTCTCTCTCCCCCCCTCTCGTGTGCTGTCCTTACTGTCAAAATACTGCGGCGGGGAGATGGCTTAGCTGGGAGTAAACACAGGCGCGTCAATAAGATTATATTATTTGGACTGGAAATTAAACGCCATGTCGCCTTTTTTTACCCTTCATGAGGTTCTGTGAGTACGAGGCGTATGTAATTAATGAACCACATGAAAGTTGCCCCTTATTTTTTAGAACGCGGCCGCCATTTCGAGGCGTGAAGGCTTGTCACGGTAAAGTATTTCTGCAACAAACCTTTTGGGGAAAAAAAAATCACGTTCCGTAACTGCACATATTCTACAATAGACACTGGCATAAAGGCTCTCAGTTAAGTTGGTAGCGAGTTGATCAAAATAATTCTTAATACTGGACGTTATATAGTTAATGAAATGTTTAAATTGAATGTTGATGAAGTTGGTGTTTCTTGTTCTGTGCACATTAAAGTATGAATATTAATATTAGAGTAACATTTTCATTTCTAACAAGTCCGTGACTTTACTTGGAAGGTGCACGAATTAAGTAATAAGGCCCATGGCAATATTAATTTTACATACGGTGGAAGGATACACAATGAACAGTAAAATAGATCCAAAACAGGGCTTTCAAAACTTCTCAGTTTACCGTTAGCGCACTATAGCAATATAATTCATTATTTTATTAAAATAGTAAACAATGTTGCTCTTAAGCTGAATGTCTACTGTAGACACCATTACCTTAAAAAATGATTGATAAATTCTACACTGCAATGGAATACGTTCAGGCAATTCCCAGTTTGTGATATTATGGTATAATTTTGCACCGATTCTACTAATGAAAACTCTTCTCCTTGCTCCTTTAATTTACATTATTTCATAAAGACTGGCCTCAATCTATTTTCCAAGTTACCTTTTGTTTTTGTCGGAAAAAGTATAATTACCACAGTGACTGAAGTTTTCTAAAAATGAGCGTTACTGCGAGTTATTGATTTATGTTTTGCATTTCACAGAATTGGAATATTGAGCAGTATGTTTTTTTTGTCATCAGATTTTGTTTCACCGAAAACCATTTTCATGTTACTTCTGTATCACGTCGGTATTCAATTTCGTATTTCCAGCAAAAAAGAAGTTGCGTCACTCACATACCCGTGTATATCAAACTGTCCGATAATTGGTTATCGGACAGGCGAGATGCAAATAGCAAATACAGCTGCAGAGGAAAAGTGGGCGCTCCAATGTCTACTATTTTACATAACCTTTAATCATACACTGTTTCCTATGCATTCAACTACTATTTGCCTTCAAGATACCCGTCAATGCAGTAGGGCATGGTATCACTTTTTATTGACTGATAATGTTCATTTTATATATGTCGTAAAGTTCTTGATAATGTGCGTGCGTGGTTCACTAGATATTGTGCTTCATACTGTGAAGATCACTTCTTCAAAATGCTTCTGTTGGTTACATAACACGGTGCATTTTCTAAAAAAAAAATTCCAATATTCAAATAAATTAATAATTTAAAGATGGCAGAATAAAAACAGTGCTAAGTTACTTGGTATGTTTATGGTTTTATATGTCATGCATACTTCGCATCTGACCAAACGAAAATTACGAAGTCAATTAAAGACGTTCAATCAAACATTCTATGCATAATAAGATTATGTATTTAATTATTTCAAAACAGGTGTACAAATATTATGCTCTTCACCGTAATAGGTATACTTTTTATTGCTTTTCGACTAATATTTCTTTCGTGAGAAACTTCTCGTTTTGGCTAAGGAACACTTAAAATAGCTCTTTTATATATACACATATTCAGTTGTGTGTAAAATTAGTGTGGTTGCGTTTTTATCAAATAGCGATTAATTCACAAATTTTAAAAACAAAAAAAATGTAATGCCATACTTGGATCTTTTTCCATGAGAATTTACTTTAAAAACCTCAATACGAGTCGAAATAAACGTTATATATATATATATATATATGAATTTAAGCATAGCAATATAAAATGAGAATTACTTCTTATTTGACTGCAACATNATATTCAGTTGTGTGTAAAATTAGTGTGGTTGCGTTTTTATCAAATAGCGATTAATTCACAAATTTTAAAAACAAATAAATGTAATGCCATACTTGGATCTTTTTCCATGAGAATTTACTTTAAAAACCTCAATACGAGTCGAAATAAACGTTATATATATATATATATATATATATATATATGAATTTAAGCATAGCAATATAAAATGAGAATTACTTCTTATTTGACTGCAACATNTTATATATATATATATATATATGAATTTAAGCATAGCAATATAAAATGAGAATTACTTCTTATTTGACTGCAACATACAAAGTAATAATTCCTTTTTTTTTAACACACAGCAGTTATTTAAATTCAAACCTAAAAAGGTTGTTTGAAAATGTGTAAGCATTTAATACCTCATGGTCTACTGTAAGGAAATATTTTATTTATCTGGGTTTAGAAGCGTCGCCGAACAAGTATAAGGTATTAACAAGGAAAACTAGACATTCAGGAATGGGGAAGGAATTGGCTAGAGCCTGTATTAAGGAACCGTCATAATATTTGCCAGGAGTGATTTCGGAAAACCCTGGACAACCGAAATCATTGTGGACGGACCGGCAATCGAACGCTTGCCATCCCGAATGCGAGTTCAATGGTTTACAATCGCGCCACCTTGCATTTTTCATATTTTTATACACTTGCTACTGTTGCTGTGATCAGTTACATTTACCGGTTTTATGACTTTTATTCTGGCAGACCGCGTGTTCGATTAGGCTTGCCGCATTGTATTTTTTACAGCATGGGTTTTTTAATACCAGTTACGGGTGAATATTGCAGTTCCTTAAAATGAATCCTTCACGTGTAAAAAATATGAAAAAAAANTTTTTAATACCAGTTACGGGTGAATATTGCAGTTCCTTAAAATGAATCCTTCACGTGTAAAAAATATGAAAAAAAAATGTGTTACTTTCGATTTACACACTCTAGAAAAATTCTTACAAAGTATTCTGTACGGCAAAAAAAAAATTATTTGATGCTGTTTTGTTTACAGTAACACAACATTGCTATAATGAAAAGGGAACGTCACAGAAANTTTTTAATACCAGTTACGGGTGAATATTGCAGTTCCTTAAAATGAATCCTTCACGTGTAAAAAATATGAAAAAAAATGTGTTACTTTCGATTTACACACTCTAGAAAAATTCTTACAAAGTATTCTGTACGGCAAAAAAAAATTATTTGATGCTGTTTTGTTTACAGTAACACAACATTGCTATAATGAAAAGGGAACGTCACAGAAANCAAAAAAAAATTATTTGATGCTGTTTTGTTTACAGTAACACAACATTGCTATAATGAAAAGGGAACGTCACAGAAATAAGTTTGCTGGTAAAAAAAGTTTTATTTATACGTTTTTGTTTTATGGCAACATTACCTTCCTTTGCAGAAAATAAATAAATATTCTTTGAATTGGTTTTGTTCACCGTAAAGAAATATTGCTTCATACCAAAAGTAACGTTTTGGCAATATTAAAGGTTTTCTGTCGTTCATTGTAGTTTTCTGTACGTAACTATTGTCTTGACGCAAATATTCATAAACCAATATATTCTGCATTTACGAAACTGCAGCTTGCAAATGTACTTTCCTCCTTCAGACGTTTAATATCGTCCCGAAGTACAGTGATTCTCCAAATCACTAACCTCAATTCCTCCCTAGTGGCGACGTTATTTTCTGGCACATGTTACTACCTGCATAATCTAAATATAGAAAATATAATTAACCTAGGAAGGCAGAGTGGTCGTCTGGTAAAGAGCGTTAGGCTGATAACACGGGGAAGTGGGGGAAGTGATCAGTGGGCGGTGGCAGAGAATCGCGACGAGGCCCTTGGCAAGTTGAGTGCNTAACACGGGGAAGTGGGGGAAGTGATCAGTGGGCGGTGGCAGAGAATCGCGACGAGGCCCTTGGCAAGTTGAGTGCGTCACTGCGTCAGTGGTTCAACCCGGGGAAACTCTTCCTGCCCGCCTGGATACTGGTCATGACTTGCTTCCTACCGACATCCACGAACGTGACGGTTCGGAAAGTCTGCAGTGTGGTATAGTTTTGTGCTTTTTGCGCTAGGTGGGCGAGGAGGCGGGGAACAATACTGGTTTACCGTTTGTCCCCCAAATCTAAGCCCAGTCCCGCACTCGAGCGCACTGAGCCGTGTTTGTTCTAAGGGTATGCCGCCATGCTTGATTTCTCGTGAAAGAAGGACTCGCGCAGTACGCGTTAGGTATGTATGTATAAATTCACTAGGTTTTTCAATTAGATTCTGTTCGGCCAGCATGGCGGATTTCAAAAAAAACGCAAGTTCCCGGTGTTACCCTGCGATACAAAAGAGCCGATTTAGCTTNATTCTGTTCGGCCAGCATGGCGGATTTCAAAAAAACGCAAGTTCCCGGTGTTACCCTGCGATACAAAAGAGCCGATTTAGCTTCTGGTTTGTGGAAGATTAACGTACAGTAGAAAGTAGTGCTCCTGGTATAACCTTTTAATAGGTATTGGCCACCAGGAGGGGAGGTTTGGTGAGGAAAACGCCGGTTCCACCGGGAACTTGATAACACGGCGAGCGCGGGTTCAAATCTCTGAGCTGTCGTAGCACTTTTTTTTTTTAGTGAACATAATTTTGAAAGATTTGTGTTACTTCTCTCCAAATTACAAATAGCTGTTTTTCTTCAGATCACAAATTTTCTTTACAGTGTAACTGATATTACTACAAAGACGTCTGCTGAATTATTGTAACGACAATGCAAGGTTATCGTAGTCATACATATCAAACAAAAATTATGTTCGTGGAAAGCCTACTTTGCAGTGGTTCATATCTAAACGAATTTTTCTTTGCTACACCAAGTCACGTGTTGCAGCAAAGAAAGTGTTTTTACAGTGCTACAGTACCGACAGGTCACTATGTTGTATCCAAGGTATGCAATTTCGGAGCAGCATTCACGCGCGAGCCTTCCTCGAGCTGTGGGTGGTTCCGAATATTGCGAACATCTGCATTTCTACCAATTGCATTTCCTGATGGTTGGCTAGCTAGTTTTTATACTTACCAGGCCAATTTTCCTATATCACCTATTAAAACATCCTGGTTTTGCAACTCCACATTCCTTACACCTCAATGGCACAAATANGTGTTTTTACAGTGCTACAGTACCGACAGGTCACTATGTTGTATCCAAGGTATGCAATTTCGGAGCAGCATTCACGTGCGAGCCTTCCTCGAGCTGTGGGTGGTTCCGAATATTGCGAACATCTGCATTTCTACCAATTGCATTTCCTGATGGTTGGCTAGCTAGTTTTTCTACTTACCAGGTCAATTTTCCTATATCACCTATTAAAACATCCTGGTTTTGCAACTCCACATTCCTTACACCTCAATGGCACAAATANCCAATTTTCCTATATCACCTATTAAAACATCCTGGTTTTGCAACTCCACATTCCTTACACCTCAATGGCACAAATATTGTATTTCAAGAGATTTCCTGCCTCTTTAATCATCACATATCCTTCAATAGGCACGCCCCCATCTATTGTTTTTACTTGTATTATTAAAATTTCTAGTTATTCTATAATATTTATTATAGCTCTATCACAATGTTTTAGACGTTGGTAACTTCCTATAAAATGAAATAGTTCAAGTATATTTTAGAAAAATATACTTAAAATATTTCTGATTCAAATAATAANTAACTTCCTATAAAATGAAATAGTTCAAGTATATTTTAGAAAAATATACTTAAAATATTTCTGATTCAAATAATAATAAAAAAAAAAAGGAATTTGTTAAGTATTTGCAAAATATTTGAGTTCTTGTTTTTCCAGTACTTAATATGAAATCAATTCCAAAATTTCAGTACAATATGCAGTGAAATAATATTATGAAGGTAGATTCAACTTTTATTAACACTAAGAATTTTCTTTATATATTTTTATTGGATCGCAATACAATTTGGACAAATCTGAAGCGAAGAGCCAATATTTTAATAAAGCACTAAGCAGCAAAGAAAAAAAACTTAGTCAATGTATAAATTGCAATAAAGGTATTCAACAATAAACCTTTTTTGTGACTGACTTCATTGCTAAACAAAATGAAGAGCAATTATCAAAACGTTACCATTACAATTCCAGATCATGAATATTTATCGACCTTACATAAGACTTGATTTAATTCAAACACGTCGTCGAAAAGATAACGCCTCTTCTCATATCTGCCAAGGAGGTGTACATTTGTTTTGCGGGCAGTAAAAACGTTAATCTGCAGTTCGGGAAAGGGTTGAATGTTTACTGTGATACGGTAATTACAGGAAAAGAAACAAAAAAAAAAGTAAAAATTTACGTTCATGATGAAATAAACAAGCTCCGTTCCTGCTTATTTCCTTGTTTATTAATNCAAAAAAAAAAGTAAAAATTTACGTTCATGATGAAATAAACAAGCTCCGTTCCTGCTTATTTCCTTGTTTATTAATCGAAACGAATTTCAACGCGTTCGTGCAAAACATGGATTTCATAGGTGAATCATCGATACGAAGGTCATGCTTGGCTAATGAATCGGAAGTTGGCGGAGCATAAATTATTGAATAAATATTCTTACATACAGTTATATACGTATTGAATTCTCAAATGAAACGTCTGTAGAATTTAGAAAAAAATAAGGGATTTTTTTTCATGGCCTGTGTAATATCAGTGTTTTGTGCTGACAGTTGCATTATAATAATAGCAAAACACAACTGTCTCTAAAATTCTTACCGCGTCTTCCCGATATATCTGTTAAATCGTGAAATAATTATTTGCCCCTTTGTTATAACTAAGGAAAGGAAGATTCTCATAGCTAACAAAAAAAAAATTTAACTATTGCGGTAATAGCGAATCACTCTTCAGAAAATATAAGTTGAAAATATTTTCATCAATAACACAAAAGTACGTTATGATGAAATAAAGCTATGAAAAAGTTACCTATTTATTTTATTTTCACTACATGAGTATGATCTTTCCACGAAATAGACCACTGAATAATTAGTAGTATTTCGGTGAAACGTTAGAACTAATATAATAGGGAAAAAATGTCAGAGACGTTCTCACTTGTTAATCAGTCAATATTCAGAAAATTAATATAGATACTTTAGGAATTAGTGGGATTTCCAGTGTTTCCGTTGTAGATCGATGTTGTTGGGGCACGCTGCAGGCCAATGCGCCTCTCATCAGGTTGTAGGCGGATATGAATGCGACAAGAATTCGTCCGAGTACACAGTACGGCGCTATTCGTCACACGACGCGT
The DNA here is from genome assembly GCA_002778355.1 of Clitarchus hookeri. NCBI lineage: Eukaryota > Metazoa > Arthropoda > Insecta > Phasmatodea > Phasmatidae > Clitarchus > Clitarchus hookeri. Next base: position 133,888 of record NQII01003334.1, on the reverse strand, counting down.
TTCGTTTGATACGCTCTTGCAGCCTGGCATTCCTGGGCTGATTTGTAAATAGTAGCGTCAGAAGAGGCCCAACATTGTAACACACGACGACCGAACTGCTATAGCATTCGTTGTACGAAGACATGTAATGCTTGGAAACCTTAACTTCAGGGCAGCAATGATTTCACGGGTATCGTCGATGCTTAACGTGGTTCGCGTAACATAAGATATATTGTCTGGATCTTCGACTTTCAAATCGTGTAAACCCTGTACGAAAGTGATAGGACTGTTTACTATTCCTCTGATTCCCTTAACTTTGGGGTGTTTTTCATGAGAAATCAATATTAATTCTTTACCAATATCCTCATACCTTTCTGCTCCTTTATATATTTACTGACTAGAGGTCATGTTGCGTCAATCACTAGAATACCATTTCTTTTTGCCCCCCCCCCTCTCTTCTGTTCTTTTTGACACTCCCTGTGTTAGTTAGTTTTACTGATTTTTGCCTCTACAACTGTCAAACTGACACGGCATCATTGTACTTTGTCGAACATCTGGTAGGTTATTCTACGAAAACATCGTTTTCTTCCATAAGTAAGTGCATTTTAATCAACGCGATGTTACGAGTTCAGTCATGAAGGCGGCACGACGTAAAAAATCTGCTTACANAAGTAAGTGCATTTTAATCAACGCGATGTTACGAGTTCAGTCATGAAGGCGGCACGACGTAAAAAATCTGCTTACAGAAATTTTGTGGTTTCTTTATATTTGCATTCCAAATATTTGCCATAATTTTCTTAGCGATAGTGTGCAGATTTACATTCGTAACAATTGAGGAAAGGAAGTAACGTGCATATATAACCAAATCCACATTCTGGTCAGCAGAAAATGTTTCTAAAAGTCATGTCGTATTTTATTTTGCATTTACTTTTATCGCCGAATTTAATATTTCGTTTATGATTTTACATTGATTAAAATATTTTGTGTGGATATGGCGGTTTCACAAAAAAATTTTCGGCGCGCCATCAGCATCTACGAAAGCAAAGATGTTAAGGCAGGTGTTATATAATATATCTTGCCTTTCTGCCNTTTCGGCGCGCCATCAGCATCTACGAAAGCAAAGATGTTAAGGCAGGTGTTATATAATATATCTTGCCTTTCTGCCTGAATGCATATCTAACTTCACGAAACTGGACTTTAAGAACAAAAGTTTCTCGCGTATAATTTTCTTCACATCTGTATGCGTACTTTTCGCTATGCAAGATACCGTCAGCATTATCATATTTATGACTAGACTTTCATAGCGCACTCCATAATAGTGAGAGGCCAACTTCGCAGTGCCGTAGGATATTGTTTAAGTCTGACAGCGCCGGCAGATTTATTCCCGTAGTGATAGAGCTGTTCAACTCGTAAGAGTGGAAGACGGCCAGCGCAGGAAATCTGTAGGACCTTATTCACGTGGCCAACTCTTCGGTTGAGAATGCGCATAAACGCTATGGGCGGCATACTTTCTACATTCCTCAGGTTAATAAATGCGAATTGATTGACTGCTGGAGTCAGCAGAGAGTCGAATATAACGTGGATTATTGTACTCGTGGAAGCACGAATGCCTCGCGAGTTAAGGCAGACCCACCTGGAACTTTGCTATTCACGTTTAGTTGCGTCTATCACAAACTGGGAAACTCTTATGTGGAAATTGTGGAGTGGAGGAAACTGGGGAAACGGGAGATCCTCGAGAAAACCCGAACAGCGGCATCATCCCACGTGCGGAAATCAAGGTGCGACCCCGCCAAGAATCGAACCTGGTTTGCCTTGGTGAGAGGCGAGCGCTCTAGCCACTACACAACCGCGTCCCTAAAAATTATTTAATTTTTTGCAGTTAGTTTTTTCACACTTTCCTAAACCTACAAATCAATATTTTCAACGCGATATGTATGTGCAGGATTCTATTTTGGTTCTAGTCAGCTTTGCGCGACACTTCGTACAATCAACTGGATTAAATCGCATGTAATTAAAACTGCGATAGAAAGTTCTTTTGCTTTGGTGTCTTGTGAGTTTATGGGTAACAATCTTGTTTTTATGACGTGAGTTTAATGAATAAATAATTCTGAATATCAAAGCAAAATGAAAACGGATCTACAGCCGTATTTTAAAGAAAATTATTCAATCTCTGAGAAAGATGAGAGTTTTTCTTCGATTACTTATTTTTCGGGGTAGTTAACAAATAAATACACCACTGCAATTTATAAGTCGTAAGGTTGTCACATAGTTTAAAAATAATTTATAGCTGAATTTTACACGGTTTTAAAAATAAATCTTTTGTAATAGTTTTTTCTTGAGGAAGAATTTGACATGGTTATTTTAATGAATGTGCACGGCTATAAACGTTTTATGCTCTACATATCTCGACTTTATTTTCTATTTACTTTTGAGTGACAAAATAAAGATATGTTAAATTGTACACCCATTATACCAAAATATGTCTAACATAGTTACCTCGTGAATAACCATACATTTCCCCTAATGTTAATTATGATTTCGGTCAAATATCAAGAAATTTACAATTAAATTCTTTAAATGTATAAACGTGCTTGCTAGAAATATTAACATTATAAATTCAAGCAAAATCTATTTTACAGTTTCTTAATATTCAATTGAAATGCAAGTGGGAATTTTAAATGGTTTTCCTTCAAACTAAGTTACAAATTCTAAATGTACAAAGTTGCTTTTTTTTTCTTCTTCATTTTGCGGTGTAATATAGTTTATTTTATAAACTATTAAATATAGCGCATATTTTAAATTCAAAACAATATAACTTCTGTCTATTAAATTTACGGTAGGCCTATAGCATTATGATAAATTAATTATGCGTCGATAACACTTAATCGTTGTCTTTCCTCGAACTGTTTCTGCCATACAGTAGCAAAAAAAAAATAGTTACATATTTTTTTCTAACTTACTTTACATTTGTTACTGAGATTTAACGTGTCATGCAATATAAAATTCTTGTTCTTATGTAAGCAATCCTATAAAATGAACGTTATGAGGCATACTTAACGTAAACAACCATTTATGTTTCTTTGGACAGCCTGTTGTACGCGTGTAACGGTAAACTGCCTGCAACAGTAAACTGTCTGCGTTCGCTAATGCTCTTGGCCNAATTCTTGTTCTTATGTAAGCAATCCTATAAAATGAACGTAAGCAAGTACCGCAAATGTTCGTCTAAACGTCTAGAGCATTAAGATTCAGAGCAGCACTACTCGAAGAACAAACTTCCGTCTGCAGAAACTGCTGCACTTATTTGTAAGCACGACGCAAGCACGTAACGCTGTATCCCACTGCACAGAGTGCATCACGCTATAAAGTTCCTTTAAGTTCCACGTGACCGATGTAGCAGACATGTTCTGAATATTTAATCCTCTTTACGAGGCTGTAAGCACCATGAACTCTACACTAACTACCGCACGTTCCTGCAGTTATTCTGTTGTCTCGTAAAACGACGTGGAACTTTCTCTCAAAGAAATGCGAGCTGAATGATCTTGGGCGTGCTTGAAATAGGGCATTAAGGAGCCGATTTGAAATCAGACATCCGTACTTTATTCGATTTCCTACCGACACACTATTTCACCCAAATTGTGCATTTCCGGACATGGGTTCCCGCTTGTAAAATGATCGGCTTGCTGTCATGCACAACATACTAAGCGTTGTCGGTGTTTTGAATCATCCGGTATACATATTGTGACAATCCGGTGATAAAACACCATTCAATTTAAGTTTTATACTCAGATCGCTGTCGAAGGGGTTGTGAAATTAATGTTTTTATATCCACTTAGAAAATTTGTTTTAAAAAGTGTTTTCTTCAAAACAAAAAAAAAAATATCACAGAGTTTCAGATAACATTTTTTTTAAGATTAAGACACGTATTTTAGTATTTTGTACTGAATTTTTGGTTTGTATCCTTAATTTTTGCAAAGTGTTGGCAATTTTTACCCGTTCAGTTCCGAATTCATTTACAAGCTCAAATGTTTCAATAATTTACTTCTTTTTAATCGGTGATGTACTTGTGTCGAGCATGCTATTAGACACCAGTGAATAAAGTACTGTGTATTTGTTGATGTCAGCATTAACCATTCACACAGAATTAGAGCCTCGGGAACTTCAACCAATCAGATTTTTCCCAAGGAAGAATCCTCGAAATACTGGCCACTTGTTCCTTCTTGTGTACAGTTCCAAACACAAATATCCTCCGTGTGCAACATGTCCTTGATCTTGGACACGAGAACTGAACGGTTTAAATCGAAAACAATAGACTGTATCTACAATTTCTCTATACGTTAGTTACCAGCATTCAAATATCTTGTCAATAAATGTAACCCCATCAATATACAGGATGATCCTCAACTGCAAGTACAAACGCTATGAGGGGATTCCCTATGCAAAATATGATAGAAAAAATTATGCGAGATATATCCTACAGTAAATCGCAAAGGAGGCATGCCTTAAATAATTGATATTTCAGATGGTTATAATTCAAAATGATAAAAAATACTTGAAATTAAAGAAGTATTCCGTGAATACTGTTGTTTTGAATCGAGGTCTGAAATCTGCGAACGGTTGTTGGGCAATATCATCCCCATTCATTAAGAAAATTGGGGTACCGTTTTATTATCCAACAAATGTGTATAACCCTTGGGTGTTTATAGATGCAATGACGTCGTAATCATGCGTACATCAATGTACAAAATAACGTGGTCTTGGTGTAACTCTCTGTCGAGGAAACCGAGAAAGTTTGGAAGGGTACCTGGCAGGCATCCAACTGCACCTAATTAAAATTCTCTTCTTGATTTTATGTTCTGGGTATTCGCGCACTGCAGCCAGGTTCGTCTCGTGTGTAGCGGGTTGCATCTGGCGTTTGAGCGACGTGTTGCGTCGCGTTTACTGGCAGGCGAACTGACCCGAACTACTTCCCAATGAACTGTCACATCAGCTGCCGGGAACATGCTCAATATTCAGAGCTGCTGAGAAACGTGTTTGAGCACGAGGTTAGGCATTCTCAACAGTTTCCGCCTTACGTGCAAAATTTGTTTCTAAAAATAAGTACCGCATGTCTCAGAAATAATAGGGGCCGTGGTGGCATAGCGGCTAGTGCGATCGCCTCTCACCAAGGCGAACCGGGTTCGATCCCCGGATTTTCGCACGTGGGATTCGTGAATGGTTTTCTCGGGAATCTTCCTTTTCCTCCGCCCTTGCATTTCAGCGCTGCTCCACACTCACCTCGCTTCACACTCATCGGCTCTCACCCAAACCTCTCTACTCCGCTCTACTTTCAGAAATAATATTTATTACATCTACAGCTTTCACACAAATGTGCATGTTCATCGTTACTTTCTTATGACATTACTTTACGTGAGAACTTATTGGACAGTGACTCGGCGAGATCGAAATGAGAAGGTCTGCGCACAGTATCTGGAGGAAATGNTTACGTGAGAACTTATTGGACAGTGACTCGGCGAGATCGAAATGAGAAGGTCTGCGCACAGTATCTGGAGGAAATGACAGTATATTACACAAATGAAACATGACTGAAAAACTATGTTTTGGGATGGCAAATGATTAAAGAAGCCAAGAAGCCGATGCAGACTGTAGAGCACAATTAGTACAGAGCATATAAGCATACGGAGACGAAGTGATTGTCTGCGCGAGTCTCTGGGAACGCGCCATGCGTGTGTTAGGCTACTGTGTGCTGCGAAAGATTTCCTATTGGCTGGGTTGCTGACTGGCGAGTAGGTCACCAGGCATTNTGTGTTAGGCTACTGTGTGCTGCGAAAGATTTCCTATTGGCTGGGTTGCTGACTGGCGAGTAGGTCACCAGGCATTGATTGCCGTACTAACACGTTACAGGCCAGTGACGCCATTTTGCTGCCGTTTGCGGCTGGCGTTCGCTGTTCAAGCAACTGTTTCATCTCTGCATTCTTATGTACTCTGCGGCATTATACTTGACAATAAAACTACCATATTATTGTCTGGCTTCAGACTTGATGGCATCTGGCCGGTGTGCACAGCATGGATTAATCTAACAACTTAAGCGGCTAAAGTGCCTGACGTGGCTTTGTGGCTTAATAAAACTAGTGCTGGCCGCTGTGCACACCGTATTTTGCTCTTGAATTTGCTCCTGTTTTACCTTTAAGACACAGGCACAGGAGACCCGACTGCCCACACGCTGTACAAAACAGTACAGATAATAATGCTGATAGAAAGCAATAGATAGCAAACAACGGGTTGGCGAGAAGTTTTTAAGGATTGTCGTGCTCGCGGGACACACAAGCTCTCCAGACGTAACTGTACTGCGGATAACGATTTCGTTATCGCACGCATTTCATCCAGGTAAAATAATTCCGGATCAAGGAGCCAGTGATACTAAAATATACTTACTACCTAACAAAAGTCTCTTGATCCATTGTGTACAAAACAACAAAAAATTATATGACATTTTATAATAAGTTTTGGAAATATTTAATGATCAAAGCAGTTAACATTTATGAGAACTAATACAGCACTTAGAGAAATTATGTAACTCACATCGCTTGCAGTGCAGANTCAAAGCAGTTAACATTTATGAGAACTAATACAGCACTTAGAGAAATTATGTAACTCACATCGCTTGCAGTGCAGAGGATAAAAGGAATCTTACATATCATTACCTACCAGAGCGTTCAAAATTGTTCATTTTATTACGAACCAGCTATAGGCCATGAAAATAAGCATTTGTTACGCCATACTCTGAACCTACGGCTCTTATATCTCAGTAAAAAATAATTCATGGGAGTACCTTTATAAAAAAAAACTGTTGTTTAGAAGTTTTACCGTTAAAACTTTGTGGCCAGAGAGTTCCTGAGACATGTCTTACGTAACGTAGTTCTTTCTTGTATATTATTACAAATCGAAAGACAGAAGTATTCAAAACTTTATCAAAATAAATACAGAAAAATGTGATTATTTACGTTGGTGAAAATTTTTTCTTCTATTACCTTATTTTCCAGTGGAATTTCGAACCACCTGAACTGTTACCAATTCACAACCTTAAAATTTGCTACAGAAAAATTTGCCTAAGAAAATTTTAGAAAAAATTATTTTTGTATTTTTTTTATTGGCGTTTGTTTAACATAAGTCAGAAATCGAAGTGTTTAGAGTTTATCTAGGTCTCCAGGCCATTGAACCAAAATATTATGAAATTAACTGGGTAACGTACTATGTAAAATACAGACCAGACATGTCAGCCAGGTTTAAAATAACAGTTCTTGATAATTGCTTTTCATTATGACCAACATCAAACGTTAAATAGTTAACGAATACTTGAAATGACTTTGCTTATGTCTCATACAGATTTCTTAGATAAATTACATAAAATATATGTCATATTTTCATTAGATACGTACAGAATTCATGCTGTAGATAATTGGTACATTTAATTACAAGTTCCCAACGCATCTTCTAGAGTTTACTTAAGTCAGCGATACACAGAAAAACTTTCTGATTTACGTAGAAGTCGTTAAAATGTTTTAGTCTTGTGATAACGTAGATATTTCTTTGAACACCTGGACACAGCGATAAGCTGAGGCGTGAAATATTTCATGAAAGCCCGTTGCTGTAATTTCGTACAAAAATTTTTAACTCTCTGAATTCTACGGCGAAACAAAGGCTTCAAATTTTGAGAGCGCTCCACAACTTTTTTCTGTTCAAAGTTGGATCGCATTCATTTAACAGCGTGAACCTTGGCCTGCGTTAATTGGATTCGCATCAAATGTGATAATTGTGATAACTTTTCTCAGAAATTTTGAAAAAAGACTTCATAATAACCCACGCCTCACTTTATAGAACAAAGAGTGTTTAAGGAAAAAAAAATTCCAGCCTCAGAAATTATTCAACACTTCCGCTGAAAAGTTTCGTTTTCACCCGTAGACTTTTGAACAATGCGCAAGAAAGTACAAGCAAGACACTAATTTGTTTATATTTTGTGAACTTGATTCTTTTGTCCTGAAATTGGAATAACTTGTCGAGGAATTTTTCATGAAATATGTAATTAAACAGGAAAAAGAGGAAGTACGGGAAGGTATCGTTACTGCTGGTTAATGATTAACACAATTTCAATAATCTTTGAATAACACCTTTCTGAAAGCTATCAATTTAATTTTACCTTAATTAAATTTAAAGTTACACATTAGTTCGCTTCATTTTACGAAATATTACTCACAAGGTATAAACTCTTATTGACTGTTTAAATGTAGTTGTTAACTAACCCTGTTTCCTTTAGTGACAGTAAAGATATTAATGTTTTTTTTACGTATATATTACAGGTGACCTTTAAAAATTTGACAAAAATTACAGAACAAAAAAAGCTGATTTTACATGTTTTAGCACAATTTATTCTACGTCAAGTGGCTTCCGATTATACGCTCAAAATTTGGCTATAAAATAAAATCACAAAGTTGTGTTGCACAAGAAGGAAACGTTTATAATTAAGTGACAACCGAACTTTTGTTTTCTGTGTAAGTTTGTTTTATGTAATATGAAANTCAAAGCAGTTAACATTTATGAGAACTAATACAGCACTTAGAGAAATTATGTAACTCACATCGCTTGCAGTGCAGATGATAAAAGGAATCTTACATATCATTACCTACCAGAGCGTTCAAAATTGTTCATTTTATTACGAACCAGCTATAGGCCATGAAAATAAGCATTTGTTACGCCTTACTCTGAACCTACGGCTCTTATATCTCAGTAAAAAATAATTCATGGGAGTAGCTTTATAAAAAAAACTGTTGTTTAGAAGTTTTACCGTTAAAACTTTGTGGCCAGAGAGTTCCTGAGACATGTCTTACGTAACGTAGTTCTTTCTTGTATATTATTACAAATCGAAAGACAGAAGTATTCAAAACTTTATCAAAATAAATACAGAAAAATGTGATTATTTACGTTGGTGAAAATTTTTTCTTCTATTACCTTCTTTTCCAGTGGAATTTCGAACCACCTGAACTGTTACCAATTCACAACCTTAAAATTTGCTACAGAAAAATTCGGCACATGAAAAAAAAAATTTGCCTAAGAAAATTTTAGAAAAAATTATTTTTGTAGTTTTTTTATTGGCGTTTGTTTAACATAAGTCAGAAATCGAAGTGTTTAGAGTTTATCTAGGTCTCCAGGCCATTGAACCAAAATATTATGAAATTAACTGGGTAACGTACTATGTAAAATACAGACCAGACATGTCAGCCAGGTTTAAAATAACAGTTCTTGATAATTGCTTTTCATTATGACCAACATCAAACGTTAAATAGTTAACGAATGCTTGAAATGACTTTGCTTATGTCTCATACAGATTTCTTAGATAAATTACATAAAATATATGTCATATTTTCATTAGATACGTACAGAATTCATGCTGTAGATAATTGGTACATTTAATTACAAGTTCCCAACGCATCTTATAGAGTTTACTTAAGTCAGCGATACACAGAAAAACTTTCTGATTTACGTAGAAGTCGTAAAAAATGTTTTAGTCTTGTGATAACGTAGATATTTCTTTGAACACCTGGACACAGCGATAAGCTGAGGCGTGAAATATTTCATGAAAGCCCGTTGCTGTAATTTCGTACAACAATTTTTAACTCTCTGAATTCTACGGCGAAACAAAGGCTTCAAATTTTGAGAGCGCTCCACAACTTTTTTTCTGTTCAAAGTTGGATCGCATTCATTTAACAGCGTGAACCTTGGCCTGCGTTAATTGGATTCGCATCAAATGTGATAATTGTGATAACTTTTCTCAGAAAGTTTGAAAAAAGACTTCATAATAACCCACGCCTCACTTTATAGAACAAAGAGTGTTTAAGGAAAAAAAAAATTCCAGCCTCAGAAATTATTCAACACTTCCGCTGAAAAGTTTCGTTTTCACCCGTAGGCTTTTGAACAATGCGCAAGAAAGTACAAGCAAGACACTAATTTGTTTATATTTTGTGAACTTGATTCTTTTGTCCTGAAATTGGAATAACTTGTCGAGGAATTTTTCATGAAATATTTAATTAAACAGGAAAAAGAGGAAGTACGGGAAGGTATCGTTACTGCTGTTTAATGATTAACACAATTTCAATAATCTTTGAATAACACCTTTCTGAAAGCTATCAATTTAATTTTACCTTAATTAAATTTAAAGTTACACATTAGTTCGCTTCATTTTACGAAATATTTACTCACAAGGTATAAACTCTTATTGACTGTTTAAATGTAGTTGTTAACTAACCCTGTTTCCTTTAGTTACAGTAAAGATATTAATGTTTTTTTTACGTATATATTACAGGTGACCTTTAAAAATTTGACAAAAATTACAGAACAAAAAAAGCTGATTTTACATGTTTTAGCACAATTTATTCTACGTCAAGTGGCTTCCGATTATACGCTCAAAATTTGGCCATAAAATAAAATCACAAAGTTGTGTTGCATAAGAAGGAAACGTTTATAATTAAGTGACAACCGAACTTTTGTTTTCTGTGTAAGTTTGTTTTATGTAATATGAAANCAAGAAGGAAACGTTTATAATTAAGTGACAACCGAACTTTTGTTTTCTGTGTAAGTTTGTTTTATGTAATATGAAAGTTAAATGAAATTTTGGTTTTAGGTTCTAAGGTTGTGCATGTAAAGGTTAGAAGAATATATTTCCTGGTTAAAGCGGGGTTTTAATCACTTGCAAAAAATCTGTGGTTGGAAATGTTCTTAATTATGCCAACGTTTGTGTTCGAATTGTCGCCTTGAGAGTGCGACTCTTAAGGAAGCATAGGCAAAGATGACTTTGTCGAATACACTGAACGTTTATCATATGATAAAACCACGGAAAATTAAATATAACATATTCCATCGCCACTTTGCATAGCAGGGCGTAAATATACAAGTATTTACAATGACAACTTTATTATGACGTTTATTTTGAATTGATATTCATGCATTCGTATCTGCTTTCCTGTACTTTACATTTATAAAAAAAAGACAGCTACTATCTGAGTGCCTAAACGCGAAATTATCGGTCAACACGAGAGAAAAAAATATTCTGTAATAAAGGGACTCAGTTTCTTCGAAAATCAACGGCCAACTATTGATGAACCAAAAATTACACCAACTTGAATAAAAAGTAATTACCTGGTTACACACGGGTATGGTGCATAAAACATATGAGGCAGAAGTGGCAAACTTCGTTAGAATATGTTTCTTGCTATTGCTGTTTATTATTCTTATTACGTTACATATGATACTATGGTCTGTTCACGATTATTTGAGCACTTTTGAAATTAACCTCTGAAAAATGTCACTGCTCCCACCTGCACATATTTTAATGGGCACAACTGATTGGTAAGCGCCGTGCAAATGGGGAATCAATGTTAAAAAAAATTCATTCTCATTGCGTCAATTTTGAAAATAACTGTTTCAAACATTTTGACACAACTTTCTCAGAGAATATTGCCACATAAATATTTTTCAAAAAAAATTATTAATTCACCTTTTCCTTTGTTATATAAAAATTTCAATATAAGGAGTCAACGCACCGCATTTATGCGCACACAGTTTAATAACATTTTCCATGAGGATTATTGCTTACTAGGCATTACCAAATACACCTATGTTTTCCCTGTTTTNCACAGTTTAATAACATTTTCCATGAGGATTATTGCTTACTAGGCATTACCAAATACACCTATGTTTTCCCTGTTTTATTCATATTAGTTATACATGAAATATTTTAAGTTATAAATAACATACACTCAGGAGTTCAATTTAACCAAAAATAAGATATGGGGGCAAATGAATAAATAAGTTACACTTCCACACAATGGCCATGTATGAAACCACCTATACATAGGCAACACGGCTATGACAACATAAAATGTAAGTTCACTTTTCCACATAGTCCCCAAGAGACTGTAAACATTTCTCGGAACGGTCAACCAACTTTTCGATTCCTGATGCGTAGACATCTCCTCCAGTGCTACGTAACCACCCGGAGACAGCTGGTATCATACAAGTAGGGAGCTGACGAGAAGGCAAGGCTGCGTGGCGGGGTGGTGGTCGGGGCCGCAAACCCTCCCTTGCCCCCTTCAGGCGTTTAAAGACCGCTGTCAGAGTAACGGGTCACCCTCGCTACTAGCCATCCCAAAAGATACAGTTCTCTGGAAGTCAGTCACGAGTTAGTGTCAGTTGCGTGCGTATCAGGACGGTATATTATGGCGCAGTCTAGGAAGAAAGGGAAAACTATACACAGCGAAGCGAGGGAGGTGATCAGACATGTGATAAATAAATGTGACGAAGAAGCTACTGATGGTCAAATAAAGCATTTATTATCTCAATCCAATCTGCGTGCATCAGAATACACTGGAATTTCTATGAGAAGTGTTTCCAGAATTCGCAAAGAAGGTGCCGATGCTTGTAACAGTTCGCTGTCAACACCAGGCAA
>NQII01003334.1:83886-115264 GCA_002778355.1 Clitarchus hookeri | reverse complement strand
GTTTTTGTTTGCAAAACGTTTGACAGGTGTCACATGGCAATGTTTTGTTTACATACTGCGGAAGGATACATAATCGGGTCCCTGAAAGTAGATCTTTAGCAGGGCTTCAGAAAATCTTGAAGTTACCGTGAATACATTATACCCGATATTCATTCTGCGGTCTGTGCGCCTAGTTCCTCTGCAACACAATCTTACTGAAACAAACAAGAACGTCGTTGGCTGGGAGTGGGGTGTGTGTGGTGAAGAACGGGTGATAGAAAGAGACGCGAGAGTTACGGCACCTGCAGGTGCGTACTCAAGAATTTTATTGTCCTTCTCACATAAATTTTTCGTTCCCCGAGAAAGGCTTCGAAACTGGCGCCTTCACTATTCGAACAGACCCCACGTGTTCGATATCGGCGCAACCGTGAGCACGCGGCTCTGGCCGAGAAGTCGTTCGCCAGGATACGCGTCTGGCGGGAAATTCTGCTTTACGGCTTTTTGGTCATTAAAAGAATGCTCATTTCTTCGACGAGATATTTTCTTATGAATCGCTTATAAAATCGAACTTATTATTCTTACAGTAATGTATTACCAATAGTAGAAGTAAATTGCATAATTTTTGTCAGGCGTAAAAGTTTGGCTTATTCCTTCCTGGTTTTACATTAAAAATCGAAATAAAACGCAAACTACATCTAGGCAGAACGTGAGTACTGAAGTCCACTATGCCAACAATGAAAATCAATGTATGAATAAAGTTTAGTGGTGCTGTGGTTCTACTGTATTTTAATACATTATCACATTTTTAATCTGTGCCGTTTTGAAATATCCGTGACAACAAGCTAAATATTTTATAAAATCAAGGGGAATACGGTACCTTTCTCGTCTTTAATAATTTTGCATCTGCCGTTAATAACATGAAATGAACTACATGGGCAAATATTATACATAGTAGACTCAAATCGTGGCACCACTGTAAGGTGGTACAGCTTCGGCCTTATAGCTCTTTTCTTGCGCTTTCTTGCCCCGGATATAATTGTAACTAAGACTTAGGTGAGTTAATTTAGCGGCAGTGCTACAGAACAAGAGGTGGCATTTTAAATCCTGCACTTGCAGGAATCTATGAAGGAACGCAGGAACTGCTAATTAGGTGCCATTCGCCCCAGTTGAATGAACAACCAATGTGGATTATATTCTTTATGAACACAAAATCCTTTATTGTTTCTGCTGAGAAAATCTCTGGCTGATCCTTCAGCAAAATAGACCCATTTATTCTGCTCGTTTTACTTGAGTGCGTGCTAAAGCCAAGATGAGAAAATGGAGCGCTTCCATAAATTCTCCGCGAAATTCGAACGTGTCCCCATCGCTTGTTCATCCATATCTCCTGAACAAGCTATAACTGAGCGTCTTTTACTGCTGGTACACACAATATGCTTTTACGTTCCACCTGCGCCTCCCTGCAGCTGCAGCCACGCACACTCAGTGCGAGGAATACATTTGTAGATCGAAATTGGATTAGAAAACGACATATGAAGATCTGCAGACGGGGCGTTTTTAGTGTGTTTTTTTAATGACGGCTTTTGATGATACATGAAACGAAACCTTTTAAAATAACGTTTTTTTTTTCACAGCACGCTATTAAAATCGCCTGACAGGGGCAGGAGTCCTACTGTACCAGTTAGTAGAAGATGGATCAGAGCTGGCCATCTGTTATGGTAGCGCCAAGCTTGGAACCACGAAACAGCACTACTATATCATTGAAGGTAAATACTTGGCCATCATATAATACCTTTATCAGGCGCCGAAAAGGACTTCATATTACTGGGAGTATCCTTTATTGCGAGCTGGATGTAACTTCTTGTTTACACCGAATAGTTTTTAAAATATTATAAATTTGAGCATTTACTAAACACGTTTTTAAACATTGCCTTGCCTTCATTAGACATCGGTTACAAAAGTTTGTTTAATGTTTTCATGATTTTATTTCCGGGCTCTATAAGACTAGCTAAGGCTCGTGATTGTTAAATTTATCAATAATCTAAGCAGTCTAACAGTATTTACTTTACAATTTTCTTTTGAAATTATGATTCACAAATTGCAGTCTCAGTCCTTCAATTCATATGAAGGAAGAGATGTATGGAAAATAAATACACAGACGCAAGGCAGACACAAACACGGGCGATTAAAGAAATACTTCGTTGTGTGGACAATGTTAAACTTTAAACTATTGCCATATTACAAGGTTCTTAATTTTGCACAGATATTAAAGTGGAATGATTTATGAAATAAGAAATACGTAGGGTGAGAAATAATATCTGTCAAGAGGAGCTATTAAGGTCTCATGTAACTCTGTAACTGAATCAGTGCCATTGGTTCTCTGTTACTTAAAATGAAATTGCTAAATTTTTGTAAAAATGACTTTTTATGGATGAATTACTCTATTAAGCAAACGAATATTAGATAAATTCACTTATGAGGGTATGTGATTTCTCTCCAAGATGTACGATCAAGGAAGTTTTAATTTTAACTTCACTTACTTTTGGAGTATTGAAAATGTTTCAGCTCTTTGAATAATTTCCATATAGTAAATATAAACCATGTTTGGTACCGAAATGAGTGAAAAAAATGAACATGATGAANAGTCCTTCAATTCATATGAAGGAAGAGATGTATGGAAAATAAATACACAGACGCAAGGCAGACACAAACACGGGCGATTAAAGAAATACTTCGTTGTGTGGACAATGTTAAACTTTAAACTATTGCCGTATTACAAAGTTCTTAATTTTGCACAGATATTAAAGTGGAATGATTTATGAAATAAGAAATACGTAGGGTGAGAAATAATATCTGTCAAGAGGAGCTATTAAGGTCTCATGTTCAGATTGAAAGTATTTGATGGCCATGTAACTCTGTAACTGAATCAGTGCCATTGGTTCTCTGTTACTTAAAATGAAATTGCTAAATTTTTGTAAAAATNCATGTAACTCTGTAACTGAATCAGTGCCATTGGTTCTCTGTTACTTAAAATGAAATTGCTAAATTTTTGTAAAAATGACTTTTTATGGATGAATTACTCTATTAAGCAAACGAATATTAGATAAATTCACTTATGAGGGTATGTGATTTCTCTCCAAGATGTACGATCAAGGAAGTTTTAATTTTAACTTCACTTACTTTTGGAGTATTGAAAATGTTTCAGCTCTTTGAATAATTTCCATATAGTAAATATAAACCATGTTTGGTACCGAAATGAGTGAAAAAAATGAACATGATGAATCAGAAAATAAGATTTTAATAAATTAAATATATACTTAGGATATCTAGTAATCTTTACACGCTGTATAATAACGTTCAGAGAGCTCACATTTCACACCTCATGATGTAACAAGGCGCAGAGTAATTAGCGCTGGTATTTAAGTATTCACGAAAATGATTTTCAACTCTTGCGAACATGACACTGTCATTAGGATTTCCAAGAACTGTGAAATGATTATGAAATTTTATAACGTCACTGCTGTTAGGCACCATCATAATAACGGTGTTAGAAATTTTGCATAAGCATTCATGTCACTGGGTGCAAAACTCTTGAACTCTAAATGTTATGCTATTGGTAAGTTTTTATAATACAGTAAAACCCTTACACGCCATTCACGATTACTTCACACTTTTCTGAAGCCTTGCTAAAGTTCTACTTCCAGGATATTCCTCCGTCTCATGAAAACGAAGCTTAACCTAGTCTAGAGAATTACACCAAAGGGACAAAGCACCCAATTCCTGCGCACACAGTGCAATAACATTTTCAATAAGAACTATTTCTTACTAGTTATTACCAACACACCTGTTTTCCCACAGATTTGTATATACAATAATTATAAATTAAGTATTATAATTAATTTATAAATGAAAGTTCTGTTTAACCACAAATAAGGTAATTGTGTGTTAGCATAACTAATACATAACATATTTAGGAAATAACCAAACACGTTATCTATGGGGTAATTTTTCGAAGGTTGCATTCAAAAAGTGTGAAGAAACCGCGATTGGACTATACATAAAATTTCTCCTTATAAAACTTTCCTCGCTGAAAGATGACGTAGACTTTATGTCCACAAATCTGTTTAAAAAAAGCGTAGGCCTATATTTATAAGGTGTTAATTCCTTTCCATGAAAATGTGCGTATTAGTTTTTATCACCCAAATAACGTAGCTAAACATCTGAGAAAAATTTGTAGGCAACTCTATGTCAAGCACAAAGTCGTTGTATAAAATTTATTTATTATGTGGTTAAAAATTTCAAGCAGCCATAGCATGAAATTAAAAAATACACGATAACATTTTGCAGTTTTTTTTAACGTGTGATGGAATCTTTTTATCTATTCATAATATTTTGCTATATAACACTGTAAGCACAGAGATTCTAAGCGCAATACCTTACGAATGTGGACATTCCACTTCACGCATAACGTTTTCGTAAACAATATTATGAGAGCTGCGATGAATGCGTGGCAAATCAAGGCTCACTTTAGTCCTTTCTATAAACGGCTACTCACTACTCACAACTGTGGAAAACTTGTGAGCAGTTTCTTACAAGACTTGAACAGCAGTTATGCTGTATCTGCACTTCGGTTCAGATTTGCTGCACCAGGGAATATTTAAGTACATCGAGATCAATATTACGCTGATAGCGAAATCTTATAACCGCATATTCATTTCACAGTCATGAATTTCTCTCCACTCGCTGGATCAGCTATAACCTTTCCGCAAGTTAGTTACGAAGAGGGTGTGTGTGTGTGTGTGTGTGTGCGGAGTGCTGGCGAGCTGTCTTTGAATACATTTGAATTTCAATTTCAATTTGGTATTCATATGAGTGGGTGGAAAGTGGGCGGGGAAACTGCCTAGAGGTTTAGGTACACAGCAGTCCCTTCACATCCTCAGCAGCTGCCCCCNATACGTGCAGATCTCCGCGAGTAACTTCACGAGACTCTAAAGGCGCCGTTCTGCAGTCGATGCGGCCAGTCGGGAAGGAGAACGGGCCAGAAAAGAAATACAAGCGTCTGTGGAAACGGTGCGGAAAATGAAGTCATGAAGAATGTGGCGAGGGGAGGGGAACGCTACAGCCACGAGAAAATACGTTTTTCAGTTAGAAAAAAAAGTGCAGAAGCGCTTGTGAAATACGTTATTTTGAACTGTTAACTCGATATAATTTCGCTACTCATGCTGTGTTCGTCCTTTATGGAAGTAATTTTTCGTATATTTGGTTTGTTCATAGAGTTTTCTATGAGAAATAAGTAATTTTTTTTGTCTTCATTGACAAAGTTTTACGTTAATTCGAGTGGTAAATACGTAGGTGTGTAAAATTCCCAACAGCGCTGAAACCGTTCCCTTCTGCTTTCTATTAGTTTGTCCGGTTCTCTTAATTTTCCTGCAGGATAATAAGGACAATAAATATCTTGTGTGTATTTTGCTTATAATCTCCCGTTTCCAGCAAAAAACTTTGATGGGGGGTAAAAACATTTGAAGTATCCAAACTCGTGGCTCTATAGGCCTTTGTCAGTCATCATCTCGGAATGCTTAAGGAAACGGATACATTATGCAACCGATTAATTTTTTCTGTAAACTATAAGCCTACTATTTTTACAATTGATGAACTTAACTGGTGGAAATATGTGAGCGTAATAAATATACTGCAGTAGTTGACGCGTAGCTTTTAAATTTAACAATTTTAACGCATAGTGGGAAATACTACAGAATATGTTACTAAATAATTATTAACAATGTCAAGCAGACACGCATCCCTTAATGCGATTTCGAGCACAGAGCTTGAGCACTGCAATCCAGCTCGCAATCGATTGCGGGATTGGTTATCCCCTAATTAGCTTCCTGTACTGCGCTCTCAGACGTGAACTGTCGCTCCAGCAGAGCGATGACGTCCGTGCGTGTCGTGCGTAGTCTATCCGTGGTAATTCCGACGTTGCTGAAGCCCTGTTATGAGTTTACTTCTGGTCTGCTCGCTACATATCCTTCCGTCGCATGTAAACAAAGCCGTGGACAAGTCTAAAGTCAACGCCAAGGAGTGCGATGGCCAGATACCGAAAAATAAATACGTTTCAATTGTTGCTTTATGGAAACATAAATACGACACCAGTAAATGTTTTCACTTTACAAATTATGTATAAAAACTCATGGTTTTTATTTTTTATTTATTTATATAATTTATAAATAACTGTATTTTCAAGTAATTACCAAAAATTTATTTTTTCGGTTTTAAATTCATAGTAAAGAAATATTATGATTTGTAGACAAGTATAAATGGGAAGTTCCATTCAACCGAAACAGAAAACACGCTACGGGAGTGCAAAGAGCTTTCGTTATAAATTTATTTAGGAGACTACCAAACATATCAAACGTGGGATGATTTGTCAAGGGTTTTATTCAGAAATTGAGAATATACCGTGAAAAGAGTGTGATCAGAATATCACGGGGTCATTTACTGAGGGGTATTAGCTAGTAATAAGTCGTGATTATTTAATGATTCATTTTTTAATTGTCTCAGTTTTCATAACGTGTCTATACCATTATGTTAGTTACTGCTTACCATCCTCTGCAGAAGCATTTTTCATCATCACACTGGGAAAAAATTAACCAATGCATGTGCGAAATCTTCAACGTAATTTAATGGTCACGCGAAGTGGTCATTCCTTGCCAAAAGAAATCTTTAGNCAATGCATGTGCGAAATCTTCAACGTAATTTAATGGTCACGCGAAGTGGTCATTCCTTGCCAAAAGAAATCTTTAGTGTTACAAGTCCCATAACTACAAGGAGAGTAGATAAGTAATGTGTTCATAATGTCTTTATAAATGCTCACCACCTTCAGGAATCAATTAAAACGTAATTAGCAAATAATCTAAAGAGGGTGAGAGATTAAGTCATCGAGGACTACATGTAGGTGGAAAGGAATTACGTCTCTAAGCGTGGTGAGGTTAGTAGGTACAGCACAAACATTAACCCTTAAAGATTCATGTGATTTTTGTATTTACATAACATGAAGAGACATTATCTCTACACATTAAAAAGTTCACTTTTTTTTAAGAAAAAAATTTTAGATCTATACAATTACAAATTTGTGGTCAAATATTTAGTTCGGGTTTCCTTGTCATTAAATTTAGTTAAACTGAAAAAATAACAACAATGTTTCCCACATCTGTTATGGTTAAGATATAATATTGTAAACAAACTCTTTTTTTTAATTTAATGGTTAAATGTATATATATAAACAGTGCACTAAATACATTGTTGAAGTTAATATGAAAGATTTAAATTAAAAATAATGTGATTATACATGCAGTAACACTTGTTCGTATAAGCTGTTCGTAGTTAATTGGTTAATTGAGAGCGTTTGAAAACCCGGCTTAGGATGTACTTCAGTAGATATACATTTAAAAGTAAAACTCTCAATACAAAGTCAAAGTGTAGAACTATTTTCATTAACATACTGCCAATTTAACTGGGAGAATGCTTGCCAGTGTGTACTTGAAGCATATGTGCAAATATGGGCAGGGATTTATTTCTCGAAGGATGGTTTCAAAAGTGCCTACTTTACCATGAAGTACCTTGAAGACACATTGCATGCAGTTCTCAAAAGAAAAACAATTTTATTTCGTGGCGTGAATGGCCGTCACCCCTGTAACCAGTAATTACACGAGAGCAGCCTCGTTGAGCTCGCGTCGACGGACAGGCCTTTGTTTCAAAGACTCGGCGAAGGTGTAGTCTAATGCGACTGCCACTCGCGCCCGTTCTTCTCTTTGCTGCCTCGCCTCGGACAATGGTTCTCCCGCAGAATTGCTTTCGAGGCGAAGTGGTCGGTGACCAAGAGGGCGATTATCTCCGTTCCCTTTCGTGAAGGGCGTGCGTAAGCTTGTTTGCCTTCATTTGTCTACGTTTCTCCTCGGAAAGTATTCCCCGACCACGGGCTGTTTCTTTTCATCTCGGGGCGGCCTGCGATATGCGCGGTGTCTGAAACATTATGCGGTGGTACGTGACGTCCCCAGATAGAAAGTAAACCCGTCCACGTGTTTGTTAAACTGTACACTCAACCAAAAAGTCTCTCATTCCCTAACCCTGGATAGCTAGGCGAAATAATCTCCTGTCAGCCAGCGAGGCATTCTAGGCATTTTTCCCCTCTAAAACGCGAGTATTTTCATACATTTTTATTCTTGTTTTAAACACTAAAATAGCAGTCATAACGAAGTTAGCAACAAATAAGTTAAAACACAAGTAAATTGGCAAAAAAAAAAAAAAAAAAAAAGTTATTGTGAAGCTAACCATTTTTAATGAGAATTTCGAAAGAACTTGAAGCCTGCTTTTCTCCATAATATGTGCAGGCTCATTAAATACAATATCTATTCAAATTGAAAAATACTACCCAAGCTCGAGTACCTGAAAACTTCTAATTTTTTCGAATGCGTATATGCTGTAACAATGTTTACAGATAAGTTATTTTTAATGTCATATGCCAGCTTGCATGTCAAACTTGTGCCTACTCTGTTAAAATATTGCATTTTTTTTAAATATTTTCAGTGGTATTTATTTATTATTTCTTTCATGTAGAACAGCTGTTGTCATATTTATGAGGGGATTGTGTCATTCATTTACACGAGAATGCTGGCGGTATATATCCAAAGTCCGACAAGTCGCTGGATAATCGTCAATTTACAACTTTATTTNTTTACACGAGAATGCTGGCGGTATATATCCAAAGTCCGACAAGTCGCTGGATAATCGTCAATTTACAACTTTATTTAATTTAATACAAGTTAAAAATCGTACAGAAATATTACCCTTAAGCTATAAAATCGTGTATCCAAATAGTAACAAGTTATTATTATCATAACAGCAAGAGTTTTAAAATTCACACCTACACAAATGAGTTTTATTGAAAATGCGCTGCTTACAAGAGCAGTTAATTGTAGACCTACTCGAAGACATATTATTCTAAAACATAGCGAGTGACCGATTTGGGCCGGACTGATTGCATTTTGGAGTGAAATAAGTTTTAGACTTTACTGTTACTGTCATCAGAAACTTACCTTTTAAATGGATATGTTTAATACAAATGGGCTATATATTTAAATAATTCAAAGAGTGAAGAAAAGGCGGATTCCATCTGGTTTCAAACCTTAAGCGTAACAAACATCCTAAAGCTGTAACACGCGTTTTTTGAGCTATAATAATGAATAATTAACACTTAATTTTTATATTTAACAAGATCAATAATAGTTTTCACATTATTTTTATTTTGTGGCAAGATTTATTTATTTGTTTTGAAACAGAGTCCATAATATTTATAATTTTTTTAACCATATTTTTATTTTGGCCGAATATTTATGTGTCTTTCTGTTTTTACGTTGTCATGTGACTTTTACAAAATCATATGACTTTATACATTTTTTTAACGTTTGGGCAGTTTTATGTGGCAGTTCAAATGAATTTAAATTGTAACCCTCGTGATTGGCCAGTGTTTAAAAAACATTCTTAAGTTAATTTTTTGAGAAGAAAGACGGGCATCTTGTTACGCGACGTCAGGCAGCCAGCCTGGGTGGGATGTGCACTAGGCGTTAAATTTAGATATTTATTAGGGAAGTCCCAGTTCACGCCCCTGAAATTGCAGACCGTCTACTAGAGACGAAGACGCGAGGTGTTTTAAGCAATATTAACCCTGTATTGCCCCCCTCCACATAGCTTTCAGAGAGGTTAGCTAGAACTCGTGAGACGTCCGTCAAGGTACCATTGAACTGTATGCTAGCACCGTAAGCCGTGCGGCGCTTACATACAGGGAAGACGTCACCCAGGCCTGCTGCGCATCCGGAGAGATGCCCCGTCGGCGTACCTGGTCATCGGGAACTTCAATATCTTCAAAATTCTACTTTTGACCACTAATTTCAGTTCAAGAATTCGAAATAAAGTTGTTCACCTAACACCGTTTATACGACCTTCTAGAACATTTTCACGCCGTAATTTTGTTTTTCTTACGTACACGACTTTTCCGACATTCACTACAGCAAACCTGAACTGAATCCTTGCTCTGCCGCTGGCTCATTGCAAACGTTTTAAATAAAGCAATTATTTTTGAAGGAACATTAAGAATTTTGGCGTGATTTCTGAACATTTTCAAGTACTTTGATTCTTAACTATCACTATGGCATTAGTGTTTCAAATGCCACTACCCCAGGCAGAAATATTTCAGTTATATGGTTAATATTTTCAGAGTTACAGATAATCTGCTAATTTGTAATGCCATCTGGATGAATTATTTTGTTTTTATGGGAAAAGTCAAGTTATTCTGAGCTCAATTAANCTGCTAATTTGTAATGCCATCTGGATGAATTATTTTGTTTTTATGGGAAAAGTCAAGTTATTCTGAGCTCAATTAACCTCCAAATATTTTCAAACACAGTCGCCACTTGTCATTTTGTAGTAGTAGCAAGTTTTCTCCTGGTGTTCATGTTTGTGTGTGTGTTTATTATGTCCCCGAGTATGTTTACTACCAGATTACTGTGTTGCTGGGTGTACAAATAGTACACGTGACTTCAGACTGGTAAGATCAAGTGCGTGTGTATTCCTACTTTCAGTCTGGACGGGGCCGTGCAAAAGTAACNCTGCTAATTTGTAATGCCATCTGGATGAATTATTTTGTTTTTATGGGAAAAGTCAAGTTATTCTGAGCTCAATTAAACCTCCAAATATTTTCAAACACAGTCGCCATTTGTTGTCATTTTGTAGTAGTACCAAGTTTTCTCCTGCTGTTCATGTTTGTGTGTGTGTTTATTATGTCCCCAAGTATGTTTACTACCAGATTACTGTGTTGCTGGGTGTACAAATAGTACGCGTGACTTCAGACTGGTAAGATCAAGTGCGTGTGTATTCCTACTTTCAGTCTGGACGGGGCCGTGCAAAAGTAACTCGTAATTTCGATCGTCACTAAGGCGAATCTTATTTCCAGTTCCCTCGCTGTTTTGTGTTATCAAGGAGTCAGAGGGGCAATAATTCCGATTTTCAATAAGCACACCAATTTAGTACTCAATTTGGACGATCGTGACTGCGCAGCTAGGGTTTGCACTCTACCCAGGAAATTCGTTACACGTACTACAGCTGTCGCAACGCCATCCTCATATACACAGAGGTGTACAGAACCCCTTTTCTGCCTCAGTTTATTATTATTTTGCATTACGTTTAGTGTCTCACATTGTTGTATACTGATGTGTGTAGCGTGTACGAGGAAGTCGTCTCGTTACAACACGTTTTACACGTTATAGAAAACACCATCGGGTTCTTTAGCAAAATATTTCTACTTATAAGCACATATTTTTTAGCTACTGTAATATTTATTTTTATGAATGATTAGAGCGTGATGATCGTGATCTGAGCGTGATCGCGGAGACCAAGTTTAACCATCACTGGCATTACATTTTTGGTTACTACACAACCTCTTAGCAAAATGTATGTTATAAAGACGTGCAAGTATCATTAGGTCACGTATTCTCTCCCGTTCATCACACTTTCCAGGGCACGGCAGCGGCACAGGCGTTTGCTTATAATTACCAGGGGCGGTGGTTAGAGAGAGCGACAGCGCACCTGCGTTCCTGAAAACTGGCGAGGCTTTCCCGTAATGGCGATAAACTGGGAAGCCAGAGAGGGCTACGCGAAGCTTAATACGAAGTTCCGTTGCTGTGGAAATATGGCGGGCCACCACAGCAATTGTCCCACTGGAGCCACCGCTGTGTTCACAAGTTCGTGGTTTCCTGTCGCCTCTTGCTTTCCTCCTCCCTTCGTCAACCCTTCACTGAGACACCCCTGCTCGCGTGCTCTGCTGTTTCTCAAATGGAATCGAAACCCACGCAGTTACAGAAAATCTAAAACGGTTCCTAACCCTTTAACGTATTATCCCGAGCATATTCGTTCACGTATGGCGTGTTGCGAAATAGATAAAATCGTGGTCGGTGCTGTACAAGGTCAGTCGCTATTACCAATACGGTCAGCTGCTGTTAGCTCCCCACACTTTTGTTTATGGTTACTGCCAGTTACTCAAAAGGAATTATTTTCGTACGTTACATCGTCAGGTTATTACATTTCGAATTCGCAAGTACTTGTCAGGCCAAAAATCTCCCGTTTTGCAACACCTGGAAAGAAAAATTAGTGTAAGTTAATGGGTTAAGGCGTTTGCCTACCTGACGCATGAACTACGTACATTACGGCATGTTCGAAAAAACACGTTTTTGACTAAACTATTAAACGTATCCCCAACATGTTTAAATACGAAAAGAAAACATACCCCTGACTAGGACAGAATGATATTTTCAAGATACCACGCAGTAAGACGAGAACATTGCACGTCAGTTCAGAGACTTGCGCGTAGAGGCGATGGCGCACTTGATGCGCGTGACAGTGTCGCTCCTATCACTCCCGTGCTTCTGGACATCAAACGCGAAAATAGCTGCAGGTAGGCAACCCCCTTAATTACGCTCCCTTACCCGTAAATATGTCGCCACCTCAGCATCAGTGCCGTAACTCGAAATAAAAAAATGTATTTTCTAATTAAGCAATTTTTTTTTAATATGTAGTATAGAAATCTCCATTACGTGTAACAGTTTTACGACTTAAGTTCTGACGGTTAAACTTTTGAGTGGAATAATTTAGCAAGGCAATATTCTGGAATATGTAATTGTATTAATAANTAAGTTCTGACGGTTAAACTTTTGAGTGGAATAATTTAGCAAGGCAATATTCTGGAATATGTAATTGTATTAATAAAAATATTACATTGTTGCTTCCGGAAAACGGCATATTTTGAGTTGTAACACTGTTGTACGGAGGTGTCGATTTTTCTTTTTTCGAGTGATTACAGATCAGTTGTATTTTAGGAAATATGTATTGCAGGTTAAGGAACTCTCAAAGTGCAATGACGCGGTGGTACTACGAAACGAGAAATTTTAAAATATACCTGTTTGCAAATTCTAGTTTCTAGAAATAAAATACGGACTATCGGATGCATTTTTTTTGGACTCAGAAATTTTCTACTAACATACGCATATGGGGAAGTAGGTGTGAAGCAGTAATGGAATGCAAGGGCGGGGGAAACGGTAGTACTTCGAGAAAACCCGCCAATGAACGACAACGTCCGCTACGTTTCCCATGTGCGAAAATCGAGTTTAACGCCTTCAAAAATCGAACCTGGATTGTTTTGGTTGGAGGCTGGACAACGTGGAAAATATTTACATGGCGTTAGCATCTTACCTTTACGTAAAGCAAATTATAATTTATTTGACGGTGTTAACGTAGGGGTAAAATTTTAATTTAGTTCAAATTTTATATGTTGTTTTGTTAAAAATTTCGATTATCAACAGTGTTTTCTGGCATAAGTTAAAAGTTTAATAATATAATGAAACACTAATACATTGAAAATTTGTACAAATAAATTGCAAACTTAGCTAAAAACAAGCACAATACGGTCGTGAACACGCAAAATATAATTACATAAATACTTCAAATTCACATATAATTTAAAGGGGCTAATTGAAATTTCAGAATTAAGATAACGGGGAATAATTTAACATGCGTACTAATAGTGCCAAAAGTGCATTGAACTTGCGTTTTTAACAATTTTAAATTAAAGCTTTATTATAAGATTTAAAAAATCTGCTTCAATTTCATAAACAGATTATTAAGAAGTGATTCCAAAGTAACCACTTTGTGACTGGTGCGAACATGCGCATTAAAACACGTCAGACTGTATCGAGTTAATTATTTAAGCATTAATATTTTACCGTAATATAATCATTCACTTATGAAAAGTTGACATTTTACAATGCATAAAATTATTGATTTTTTTGTAAAAATGAATAATTTGATAAGTACGATATTNTGAAAAGTTGACATTTTACAATGCATAAAATTATTGATTTTTTTGTAAAAATGAATAATTTGATAAGTACGATATTATTTATAATAACGTATAAAGCATCTAGAATAAGTAACTCCAAGACAGCTTTGGATATTTCCCTTACGTCAAGTCCAAACACGATTGGCTAAGCCCGGCCAATCTTAACGCGAAGTTCCAGAAAGATTTTCCGCACGCTTCCACGACATATGAGGATAAATAGCGCCAAGGTAACGAAGATTTATGATACGTCCCGCATGATATTCCATACGAATCGTGCCCAGCCAACNTGATAAATAGCGCCAAGGTAACGAAGATTTATGATACGTCCCGCATGATATTCCATACGAATCGTGCCCAGCCAACATCAAAAGCCAAATGCGAGAGTAACAGCTTTCTCTGTATGAGGCGAAATTTATATCACTTTTAGCACTCAGCTGCGTTCGTTGAAACTTATCTAGAATAAGTAAGCATGGAATCCTACTAAGCGTTATTAAGACAGTTGCATCTGTGTAACACAGGGAAGGGGAGGCATGTCATACGAAAATGTGTAAAAATGTAATGAACCTTTGTAGAAATTAATTTTATGGCAGTGCTTATGAGCTTTTTTTTTTTTTTTTTTTAAAGGGGAAAAAATGATTATAAGATAAAACCCCATTTTTTTTTTCAATTTAACTTATTCGGTTATTATTTTAAGTAAATCTAATAAAATATGAAATGCATGTTTAAATAACATGTGAAATATGTACGTTGGGATTTAACTTTAAAACACAAGCAGTGTCTTTTACCCAGTAAACAAAAAATTAGTCAACAATAATGTAAATGCTACATTGTATTATATTTATTTGTACTCGTTTAAACAATCGTATTAAGTTTGACGAAATTATTTTATTCCTTACATTACTGAACCTTCTGAGAAAAGGGAACAAAAATAAAACCCACGGGGCACTTTAAATAGCTTATAGAAATGGGACTGTCACTTTTAAAACTGGACGCGTGTCTAACCTTTTTTGTCAACCTCTGCGGATGAATGACATCCAACTAGAAAGACGGCTCCCGTCAAACAGTTGACCCACCGGACGATGGAGAGAGACAAGTTACCTTACTGGCAGGCGTAAATGGTTCGCTGTTACAAGAACAATTTTGAAAGCTTATATAATTTTTTTTTNACAAGTTACCTTACTGGCAGGCGTAAATGGTTCGCTGTTACAAGAACAATTTTGAAAGCTTATATAATTTTTTTTTATTTCAGTCCACTGTAAATCATTACGCCATGCGTAAACATAAGACTGCCGTCTGTCAAGTCATGCTGTGTAATTTTTAGAAGTATGAATTACGAATATGCCGAGTATTGTTGTAGTGTGTCTAAAATAAAAATAGGCCTATTTCAGTGGCCAGGAATTAAAACAGTGCGCGTTTTTAATGCGACATTTATTTTCACATGTAATTGCTTTTCGTAAAAAGCTGTCAACTACCAAAATAATTTCGCGTGGTGTTCACGCTAGAATACAAGCAGCTGCGAGCAGGAAAT
Source organism: Clitarchus hookeri (assembly GCA_002778355.1). NCBI lineage: Eukaryota > Metazoa > Arthropoda > Insecta > Phasmatodea > Phasmatidae > Clitarchus > Clitarchus hookeri. The sequence goes on along the minus strand of NQII01003334.1, from coordinate 99,818 downwards.
ATTTATTCAAACGATGATGTCGAAACCGCTCGGTCAACTTTCGACGAACTACAGTAAGGGAAAGCGGCTTGGAAACGACTTCTCAGGCGCCTCGGGATGGAATAGAAAATAACTCGAGGCAAATCGCAGCTCCTGCTTGTCTTTATTTTCGTCTTGCTCGCGCCACGTAAACTCCACTTGTAACACGTGGCATGACTTTCGTCTTTTCTTTCCTAGAACCAAGCAGCCCACCCGACGTTTATGTGTGTTGGATTTCCTCCTGGGATTTCGCGGATCTACCATGAGACTTCCACGTGACGAGTGTCTATAGCTTTTAACAGGCGGGATGAACAGGCCACTACAAACTCCCAACTTTTGCGGTAAGCTTGGTAATTGCCCGATATTCGAATATATTTTTGTATGGCGTGTTACTGCGCTTGTTGTACGCGCCTTATGCTTTCATTCTGAAACATATAGCAATTTATGCAAACCAAAAGAAACAAAATATTCCTACGGGAGAGAGCCAGATTCCCTTAAACTACGTTTCAACCAAAGTTGTAAACGTTGGATTACCTGAATTGTGACGTTTACGAAAAAAAATAAAGTTCCAAAAGTCCACTTGCAGCTTTAGCTGTTATAACACGCAGAGCGAATCTGTACATATAAACAAAATCTTAATGGTTAAAAGTGGCGGAGAAAATTTCTCTATTCAGTGGAACAGCTTTGTATTTATAATTTTAAAAAACCAAGTACTGACTATACTAATCCATACGACGTATTTTATATATAAACACACAGCCAGAGATACACGCACATTGTTCCCGTCCAAGCGTGAGACTCAACTCTAGGGGCAGTCTATCACCCGGGCCAGCCTGCAAAATGTATGAGGTGATAAGAGCTGGCGTAGAAGCTACACCAGGGAGGTGAGCGGGTGGTAAATGTCGGATCCCCGATACATTGCCCTCGTGAGGGTCCCTGCCCTAATAATTTCCGACCCATCTGGGCCTGGGATGCAACCTGAAGCCCTTCCTGCCCTACCGTCGAGACAACCATAGTCTGTTCACGCTATATTTACGCTTTTTGAATCAAAACTTTGAAAAATCACCCTAGTGTAACATGTTTGGTTTTCCCTGAATAAAACGCATATCGCAAGTTTTTTTATACTTCCGTCAACTTAAAAAAAAAAATCTGATTTTTTGTTTAAATAAAAATTTTTATTTAAAGTGTCCACAAATTTTATTTTTTATTTAAAGTCAAATAACTCTAAAAAACAACGGTTGGTCATTGCAAGTAAAAAACAGTTCCTACCTAAAATATTTATAAATTGGGTTTCCGTACGTTGCTTGTCAAGTGAACTTTCTTATCATGCTCATTTAATTTTTCAGGTAAAATAGCTAAAAGATAATCCATTGTTACGTATAAAATAATTCATTTGTGATTGTGTGTCCAACGCACAAATATGGTGTGTCGTTTTCCGCTTGGTGATTTTTTCTAATCCTGTGTAAGTTTTGCTTACACGTGGTGGAAGAATACTTAGTGTGTAATCGAAAGTGTAACTTCAGCAGAGCTTCAGAAAATTTGGGAGTAACCATGAATAGACTATATGCGTTCTACTTCTACTTTAAGATTATTCAGGTTGATTGAGTAATTTGAAACCAACCTTTTGGAAAAGAAATATCCGGGTGCGGATATTACAACATAAGCAGTGAGTAAAATACTTACTGTGATGTTGGTAACGAACACTAGGGAAAGTAGTGCAACGTCGTCTTACGTCTCCTTAAAAGTGTGATGTTTAAACAAGTGACAGCTGAAATAGTTTCGCTTCTGTTTTATTAATGACAACATATTTATGATTCTGAAAATTTCTTAGTCACATGATTTGACACTTGAACATTTGTCATTGTGTCCACGGCAAAGTTAATTTTTAAACGTCGCAGAAAAAAGCGCAGAGGAATGAAAGAAAAAACTCAGGCAGCGATCAGACGGGATACAGAACTACTTCACTTTAGCTCTATGCATGGTTACATTGGCTCCGAACTTGTCCCGATCTCAGTCTCTCCTTGGTCAAAGTACGCTGGTTGTGTAAATACTTCAGCGCGGCCTTTCTTCCGGCCGTTTGGCTGCTATAAAGTAAATAAACACTGTAATTAAGACGCCTGAAGCTAAAAGCATTTTCTGCATTCGTCAAAATAAATGAAAAGCTGTGTCAATTAGCGGTGTTTTTTATACTACTGCAATCAAAGTAAGGTTCAAAATTAAAAACACTGATAATTTTTTAGAATTGATCATAAATAATTACGGGATAGTGTTTTTGAGGTTAGGATTTCCTTTCGTTCACATTCAGATGCAGAAGTGTAACAACGTAAACTTATTATTATGTTCACAAACGTGTCCTACAAATAATTAAATAATGTTTAATATTTCAAACATTTACGCCCCTGAATGAAAACATTATTCGAGTTTTACCACGACCACTGGAAATGGGTAATAGAAANTATTTCAAACATTTACGCCCCTGAATGAAAACATTATTCGAGTTTTACCACGACCACTGGAAATGGGTAATAGAAACCTTAACACACACCAGTTTTATAGTATTATTTACAGCAATCTGAACAAAAATCGTACAAACGCTAGCTCAATANTTATAGTATTATTTACAGCAATCTGAACAAAAATCGTACAAACGCTAGCTCAATACGACCCCGTGTTTGATGTTGCGTGCATTATTTATTGTTATTTCGGCTTCTGAAAGAGACGATTTGACTGTTTTCCGCAGCATCTTTGTGCTTCAGCAAAATATGCAGTTTCAGTAGGCGGGAGAAAAAAAAAAAAGCTAATGTTCGCTGAACTGGAACATTACGCTGAGAAAAAACCGTTAACTGTTTTCAGATACCAAGTAAAAATAGTTCGCTGTGCGAAAGTTTTTAAACGTATGTTGGAAGTTTCTTTGTCGTGCCGCCAACAAAATAACTGTTGCAGCAGACAGAGATAAATGACGTGATTTACAGGCGATAGTTCAAAAATGGTCGTTAGAGCCGTCGGTCCGGGGTCATTAACGTATTTCAAGCAAACATTGCTTGTACACGTTCACGTTTTTCATAAGCAAGTCTGCTATTATGGAAACGCGCTCGTTTTTAGTGTTTTCAAGTTTAAAAAAAAAATCATATTCATGAGTTTTTAGAATTGATTGCTGGACATTACTGTAGCATGAAAGATAAGTGTGAACATTACTCATTTATTTTAAAATCATTTCACGATTGTGGCAGTACCTCGAGATGTATGACAGCACAACTCATATACGTATGTACAAAATTAACGAACTAACTAGGAACTAAAATGCAACTAACACATTACGTGCTAAGAACAAGTAGAATTGCATTATTTAATAAACAAATTCTCGTAATTTTCTAGGGGCCTTTTTTTTTTTTTATCTCAAGTGCAGAGTGCAATTCTCAAAAATGACTTCTGTACATGGATGTGGCGGCAAAAGCAATTGCCATAGTATTCGTGTGTTACTTTTACATTTTATAATGTATGTCTTGTACATAAACTATTATATCTCACATTTGACCACATTTCGGTTCTTCCTTGTGTTAACAAGTTTCTATTACTAACTATTTCATTACCGTAGGGAAAATGTTAAATTTTAATGAGTTGCAGTAATTGAGGTAAAATGTTATTTTTAAATAAGCAATTTAAATTTAGTATTATGTTTTACTTGAATACAATATTTTCGCAATATGTGTTATTAAATTTTTGGGAAGTTATTTACATACAGGATTAAATTATTGTACACAACACCATGCAAACATATATTCTGAGTTCACTGACATTTAGGAATTTCTTGTCACATTAATAACAAGTATGTATTATTTTCGTGTGTACAAAAGTACAGTGTAAAAATTATCCCGTTTCTTTCTCAACCGCGACGATATATTTAAACTTTAAAATGCAGCAAATGTAAATTACTGCAATTTTACAAACACATTAAGAAGAAAACACAATGTTTACTAGTGTTCCACTCTTCAAGCAGATCGGCTATCAGATAAGCAAACTACAAACTGCTTTTTTAATTAATTTATTAATTACCATATCTCAGTATGGCTGCAGCAGCTATGAAAAATTCGTGGCCTTACTCAAGAAAAACCCATACGTACATAAAAAAATTTAGGCATCTAAATAAACTTTAACAGTAGGAAACATCTGCTATAACAGCCATCTTCGAAACATGTAAGCATATTAATTAACATAGACACGACTATATAACAAAACTTTTGAATACATTTATCATAAAAGGTGTACAAACTGCACGTGCATAACAAAAAATTTTCGTGTAAAAATATTTTCTGTAAAAATTTCAAAACATAGACGTTTTCTCCAATTTTTGCGTAGGTATGAAATAAAATTTCGAACTCATTTAAATAAAAAAAAAAAGAGCATATTATCTTGATGTTTTAAGAAAGTTCGAAAATTATGCTCTAAATGCTGATGTAACAACGCAAATATGCATTTCATTTACATTACATTTGTTTTAGTAACAATTCCTTTGTCGATTATTTTTCCTCGAGAAAAAACCTGACGTCGTGATTTTCGACTAACGGCGAAAGACATGCACATACAAAATTTTGTGGCCAGGCATCGGGTCTCCTGCGCCGGACAGCCCATGAAAGCGACGAGCCTATTACATGCGTGTATGTGGCCAGTGTAGTACTGCGTCAACAGGATTGCCGAGGTTGGAGATTTTATCCGCTCTGAATACTTGTGTCATCGCGCTCGCTACGTACGCCGCTGGGTGTTCAACTGCAACTTTCACAGTTGCAGTTCAACCTCAAGGCTCGACTTCGCCCCTTGAGCAGAAATTCTTCGTTTTCGCGTCGTGATTTCGTATTCAAAGTAATCACTGATAATGTACGATTATAAAAAAAAACTTACATTTTACGAGTTGTTTAATATTTGTGTGTGCGTAATTTAAATTGCGTGTTATCTGCTTGTTGTAAAATGACGAGAACATACTTATATTTTAATATTAAATTATTGACTTTTTACAACACGCAGTTACAGATAACACACAATTAAAATTACGCACAAAAATATTACACAGCTCGTAATATTAAAATTTTGTGTAATCGTTTATTGTCAGTAATTATTCTGAATCCGAAATTACTACGCGAAAACTAAGAATTTCTGCCAGAGGGGCGAAGTCGAGCCTTAAACATTAAAAGAATGAGGAATAGTTAAATATTATTTATAATCACATATGAAGCAACCTTTCTTAAAATATGTGTGTATAGAAATGAAATGTTAGGTACACCTACACTAAAATAATGTTTTTTATTCATTAAGGTTTAGGTAAAAATTTTATTTGAAAGTTGCTCCCGCATAACTATAATAGCCTAGACACATTAACGCCACAAACCCACGCAAAATTCACTTTCATACATCTTTAATTTTTTTTTTCTGTTTAATACAGGCACAGGAGGAGACGTTAAAGCCAATAGTGTTATTCAGAGTAAAACTAAAGGAAGTTAAAAAAAAAACTTTCTAAAAATATTGCGTACAGTAACAACGTCAACATTTATGACGCAGTGTGATATGATAGGATGATAGGTGCTGATTTCATTCTGTAGCGACTTTTCACAGATGTATCAACCACTGTTTTATCAGGAGGAAACCTCAGTTAGAAAAAAAGAACTACATGTAGTGAAAGTAAAGACTTGTTAAAGTCTATTCACGGTTACTTCCAACTTTCATGAAGCCCTGCTGAAGTTCTACTTTCAGGATATTCTTACGTCTCATGAAAACAAAGTTTAATGTAAGTCTAGAAAATTACACCAGAGGGACAGCGCACCACATTCGTGCGCACTCACTTTACTAACATTTTGCATTTGAACTATTTTTAGCTTAGCATTACCAACACACCTATTTTCTTCCTGTTTATATGCATAATATTCGTTATAAATTAATACTTATAATTAGTAGATAAAATATATGTATGCATCTAATTTAACCAAAAATAAAATTAAAGTATGTTAACAAAAAAAAAAACGCTTTCGATACGTGACATATTTAAGAATCAACCAATCACATCATACATGGGGTGATTTTTCAAAGGTTTAATTCAAAAAGTGTGGGGAAAAAAACGCGAATTAGCTGTACATATTAGGTTAATGATCTGTGTTCTGCAACTTCATTATCTTATTGAGCCCGTGTGGCATGCGTAAAAACGAGAATATTATCTTGTATGCGTGTAACATTCAAAAAGAAAAGAACCCGACTGAAAAAAAATAATTTTTACAAAAACTTCTTGAGTATTTTTTTCTCTAAGATTTTCCGGAGAACATACCAAATTAACACATTTTTAAACACTCTCTCCGGCAAATGACGCAAAGCTGTACAGATTCGTACGTAATTATTTTTATGTATGACGGACCAGTTACGTGCAAAACAGAAAAAAAAGCTGTACAAACAGAATTTTTGTAGATGAATGGTGGGTGAGATTTGGCTATAATCTGATTGATTAGTATACTTGAAAAACATCAGTTTAACCTTAGTTGACGTCTGAAAATATTCATACCTAATGTTTATTTATTCCGTTTCCAGGCAAGAAATCTCATTTCATGAGATATACATGAAAAGTTTGAGGTTAGCAAAGGGCAAGCTCTTCAATGTACGTACGCATTTTAGAATGTACAGCCTTCGAAACACNTGAAAAGTTTGAGGTTAGCAAAGGGCAAGCTCTTCAATGTACGTACGCATTTTAGAATGTACAGCCTTCGAAACACGCCGAATGATAGTTGAATCACTAATTAGGCACATACACCATTTTAATGGTGTATGTGCCTGCAGAGCATGTATGCCTTTAATCACAAAGCTTAAATTTAGCCAAGTGTACCTAAGCAGTCTGATTTCTACCTTTGTTAACAATTTAAGAAACAAATTTTATAATTATTTTAATGTTTATGTGTAGGTATAGGCATTTTTCGCGAAAATATTTCAAGACCAGTTGTACTCGAAAACACTTTAGTTCATATGCACTTTCGTGGTTGGATGATTTTAAATGTCACATGCCTCAAGAGTCTGTCCGCGAATCATGGACGTTCAGTATCGGAGTACTTTATTACGATTGGCTCAGTGAAGTAGGAACACGTCTTCTCACGTAGACACGCGGCCAATAAACACAAGCAGTTGTGATTGTGGACGTAGGATGTTGAAGTCCAGCATGGCCATTAATATTTTCGCGAAATACAACTGTCCCTAGTTATGTGAGATATGAATAGTTGTATTACTTTCACAAAAAAAAATAGGAAAAAAAATCATGCTGAGCTGTTTTCATAACGTACCAGTGATTCACTACGGAAGATTAGTTGTGAACTCATAAACAACGCCCTTTTGGCTGCGGTAATTTTCTGTGGGATGAGGGACTAACTAATTACTTTGTTTAGAAGCTTCGCGATTTTCTTGTTTACGTGCTAAAACACCATCAATCCTTAGGTAGCAGAAACGTCAAAAATAACGGGAAACGATTATTATTACGCAATAATTAATGAATCAAATTGCCTGGTTCTCGGAAGTTTACAGTTTTGCTTCGACAGTCAGGCAGAAATACAAAGATTAAATCTTGCACGTGGTAGGCAAATCTCCATCTTAATTACATACTTGTCACGCGAGTAAACGCGAAGTTACTTCAAGTTTGGTGTAGCGTTTCTCTACATAATAAATACGAGAATACAGTGAAACTTCGTAACGGTTTTCTAGTTTATTTTCTTCGTCCCATTTTTTTTTCTCCCGTAGACACAGCGTCTCCAGCCAGTGAGTTTTGATTTTTAAAACAATTACACTTACAATTTTAAGGTAGCCAGTCCAAACACTGATTTATTTTCGGATAGTTATTCTCACATTGATAATGTGATAGGCAGTCATTTTTTTTGTTTTTATTTTCTGGAAATTCTTACCTTTACTTTTCCGTATACATTCCCCCCCCCCCCTTTTTTTATTTCGCTCCCAGCTTGTTTTATTTTTAGCTAGTGTCCGTGAGATCAGGTGAATAACAGGGATTCTGGGGGTCCTGCGCACTAACTCAGGAGGAGGAATATCCTGGAAGGAGAACTTTAGCAGGGCTTCAGAAATATTGGAAGAAACCTAGAATGGACTATAACAGGACCACTTAGACTAACCTAGATGGCTAGTGAATATGTGCATGAGCAGTAGCCGCAGCCTTGACTGTACACAGACGTTTTCCGCCATTGTGCAAAAAGACAAGAAACCATCGAAGTGTAACGCTTCTTCTCCTTCTAAGAGCTGGTTGCATCACTAAAGTTCACTGCTTGATTCGAGATCATTTTCGAACTTTCTCTAAGATCATCACAGAATATTGTTGCACCATTCGAGTTCTGCGCGTGACTGTAAATCGAGATAAACTATATTACTAACAGCCGAATATGGTGGTTCAAATACATAATTAAAGATCGTGAGAAGTACAGACTTCGTCGATAATTCACAGATGTCCACTGNGAATATGGTGGTTCAAATACATAATTAAAGATCGTGAGAAGTACAGACTTCGTCGATAATTCACAGATGTCCACTGTTCCACATGTTTTACAACAATAATTCTAAGGATTACCAACGTATGTTGGTGTAACAGTCTACGGTAGTTAATTGTATGTACTTATAAAAGTATTTCAAACAAGTTTCTTTTAGAAACAAAGTGCTAGACAGTACAAATTTTTAAAATGTTTTTAAACTGTAAAAGAAAACTATAGACACTTAAAAATTAATTAAATGAAATTTGTATCATATTAAAACTACCAAAGCAAATAAAAAACATTGTATTGTACAGTTTGTAATTCACCACGCACTTCAGAATATTTCACAAAAAAAAAAAAAATTAAGGTATTGGAAAGTGGTATGTAACTGTATAATTTTTTAGTAAATATATTAAAACACTTCTTATCAGTCGTGTATACACTGTTTGAAATGTTTCTTTGTCTACATATATTATTATAACAAGTTTATTGTAATCCTCCGAGTAATTTTGCAGTTCATTCAATCAGTTGAAAAATATTAGTATGTCGAAACAAATCCGCCAATGTCTCCCTACACTTCAAAACAAACAAATGCATCATGCCACCATGAAGTGAGAGCCATTCACAGAGTTTCATCCATCCAAATTTAAGATAGCAATTTTTTATCTACTGAGGTCAGGAGATCTACGATCGGAACTCGGCCAGTCGCGTTGCTGCTACACTTCTGCGCTGGAACTCAGATCCAACTGAAGATCATGTTGGAACCAGCATCTTAGGATTTCGGTTCAGGACCATCACTGGTGCAACCGAGCTTAGGAAACCCAAGCAGCACCTCCCTCCCGGCAGGAACTCGTGGTGCGCTTAATCGACTTAGAAAGCAAAGAATCGATTCCTCGCGCGATTACTCGTATGGCCGTGCAATACGTATCACCACTAGTATACGGAAGCAAGCACAAAACTACTACGTCGAGAAAAAAATTCTCTCTAAAAATACCGAGAAATGTTGTAACCACACCGTATGTTCCTTCCGTAGTCTGCCCGTAATCGTTCCATTCTGCAGTAGTTGTCTGGCTCAGCTCACCTTACAATAACAGGACAATTAAAATAGCTGCATTCGTGTCTACTTTCGATAAAAGTGAACACGACACAGCAAGTGTTATGTAAAAACTATGAAGTTAAATGCATTCCGGATGTAACTAGTTGTATCGTAAATGCAATGATAATAATAAAAAGTGGCAGTTTCTTGGGGTCAGAAAAAATAACGCTCAAGTGGCACCTGGGAAAGTTATCAGAAGAGGAAACAAATCTGCGTAAAATGTTACTTGAAAAGAGATTGCATTTTAAAACCACTATTATTCATAGTTTGATTATAGTAGAATAATTAAGGAAGGATGTATGCGTTTATGTGAAACACGGTGCTTGTAGTTGTCCGGGACTGTTTCAGTAGCGATGAAGGTGCTGCATCGCGGACAATCGGTGAACTAATTCATCAACGTGGGGAGGAAAGACTTTAACTACGTGTAGATACCAAAACCTCTTTTTTTTAAATTTGAGATCAAAAGATATACTACAATTGTAGGTGCATGCTAATTTTTAACAAAACACGGCTATTGATGCATGCAAATTTTGTTTTGAACTGAATGGGCTTCTTTGAAAAGGCGTGACGGTGTATGCTCGTCTTTTTTATTGACCTGGTCTCGCCTACTCGCAGGTGAGTGCAGCTACAGGAAACAGGTCACCCTCTGCGCAGGACAGACGTCGTTGTCATGCGCCACACGTGTAGGGACGCCTTTACGCCACGAACACACATGTTCGTGACTCCGCCGGTGCACGCCTCACCGTTCCGCGTCAACTGACCTCACACGCATCCTCCTGCTAGCAGGAGGGGAGCTGCAAGTCGATGGCACGGAACGTGCGCGGACTGGCGAACGCGCGGATGACAGACCCGCCTTCTTCGGGCGCGATCGCAACAGCTGTTCAAGTGCAACCTTTGAAGACACCAACAATATAGAATGCATAAGAACACAGTTTTATGCACTAAAGTGTTAGGTGTCACAAGCTCTATAAATTTTTATTTTTATTTTGCAAAAGTTCACTTTTGTAATATAAACTTATTATTTGCCTTTGCACCCTGTCAGTTGGACATATTGCTGATGTATTTTTTTTTTAAAACCTAAAAAACTAATATATTCAAAATCATTAATTGTTCATATTTATGTACTGACTCACTATGGTATTTCACCATATGCATATGGTTACAACGAAAATATACTTTTCAGCGATAGCTAAACCTTTATATCGTTCATGGTGCAAGNTTAAAACCTAAAAAACTAATATATTCAAAATCATTAATTGTTTATATTTATGTACTGACTCACTATGGTATCTCACCATATGCATATGGTTACAACGAAAATATACTTTTCAGCGATAGCTAAACCTTTATATCGTTCATGGTGCAAGCAAGGCCATTTTATAAATACATTTAGGGAATAATTTTCAGAACGGTTTTATAACAGGTGTCGAAGGGTAGCAGTACCCACGCTTGAGTGTCGATGCAGAATCATCTGCAATATTTCACATGCATATTTGTTGTACGAACAATATAATCTGTGGAAGGAACAATTTTGTTTGTTGAGTAAACATTAAGTTGTACTGTAGAAATTATGTTTAAAGTCATAATTACAGTCACAGACAAGGCCGTGACAAACAGTTCCGTTCGTAATATCAACATTTTTTTTTTCCAGTAAGATTCTAATACAGCGGAAATATATAAAAGTGTTTTATTAATTTCTGATGATAAAAACACGATTTTAATTGCTGTCTTTATACATAAGGCTTTTGAGGGCCTTGGGAACAAAAATTTGGTTCACAAAGGCGTGATATTTTTATCAGTACATTGATAATTCTAATACGTGCATTGCATAAACATATTATTAGTTGAGTTCAGATGTGGCTATTCCCGTTATACTGTCGTGCCGTCTTCAGACAGATTCTTATACTGTTTCCATTTCGTGCCTTTCCCCCTTTCCCAGTCTTTAATGCAAAATCTCATAGTTCACAAAGCAAAAAAAATAAAATAATAATAATAATAAATAAATATTAGTCAGTTTTCTATATTTCTTCAGATGTAGTTTAAAGATTTTCTGAGTTACGGTTTGTAATAAGTATGTCATTGATTTTATTCAGCAAAAAATCACAAGCAGATAGTGTCTAAATAACTTGCTACGATAGCCAACGCGTAGATATTTTTCACACCTTTACTACAGTTCTTACACTAAATGTCACGTAACGATGACATTTTTTCATCTCAGTAAAAAAATATAAATATATTTTGATATACAATGTAAACACAAAACTAAATGTTATATGGCGATGACAAAATTAATTTGTACCCAAAACTGTTCTAAATAAATTTGTAGGGGATAGAAAAGAAACATTTCCGTAGAAACTACACTAAAAATATACATACAGACAAGTAACTATCGCTACTTTCCCCAAGACAGGCAAACATATACGCCAAAGAGGTGCGCCCGTGGAGAGAGGGGAATACCCTTGACTCTGTTAAAAAGAGGAGCGATGTTAGTTATTCGTCTGCCTTCAAAATTGTGTGCCACGAGCTTGCAAGAAACTAGCATTTAAATCGCGGATAATTTTTGTGACGTCTTTGCCTTCCTAAAGCTGGGCACACCAGTTCAATGATTTGCGCTTAGAGGTAACAAAGCATTCGACGAGCGTAGCGGAGTAGCCTTTATCGCTACCTTCTTTCTGTCCCTCAAGTTCTTCAAGGCCGTTCAATGTAAAATAAACAGAACATAATATTAACTATTTTTTCTCATAAAAATTACGATTTTCATATCAACATTTTTTTCAAACGAAACGCGAAGTTTGATTCCAGTCATGGGAACCCCACGAAACAATTTTATTTTACGTCTGACACTTTAACAGTTTAATATGTAGTTACATTACACTATGAGCAGNATACAGACAAGTAACTATCGCTACTTTCCCCAAGACAGGCAAACATATACGCCAAAGAGGTGCGCCCGAGGAGAGAGGGGAATACCCTTGACTCTGTTAAAAAGAGGAGCGATGTTAGTTATTCGCCTGCCTTCAAAATTGTGTGCCACGAGCTTGCAAGAAACTAGCATTTAAATCGCGGATAATTTTTGTGACGTCTTTGCCTTCCTAAAGCTGGGCACACCAGTTCAATGATTTGCGCTTAGAGGTAACAAAGCATTCGACGAGCTTAGCGGAGTAGCCTTTATCGCTACCTTCTTTCTGTCCCTCAAGTTCTTCAAGGCCGTTCAATGTAAAATAAACAGAAAATAATATTAACTATTTTTTCTCATAAAAATTACGATTTTCATATCAACATTTTTTTCAAACGAAACGCGAAGTTTGATTCCAGTCATGGGAACCCCACGAAACAATTTTATTTTACGTCTGACACTTTAACAGTTTAATATGTAGTTACATTACACTATGAGCAGATTAACTATAGACACTTGCCGTGTTGGCGAAGTGGTACTGTGGTTTCCCCGTAGAATAGAATAGTTCCCAGCCACGCATGACTAGGACTTCGCCAGACAGTAACAGTCGAGTACATAATAGGGAAGAAACAAGATCTCAGCGCATTTAATCGTTGTCAGATCGTTGGGACCAGACGTAAAGGGCTCTCCATCTCCGAAGTCGTGCAGGCACTGGGATTGCCGTGGGCCATTGTGTCAAGAGTGTACCGCGAGTTCATAGATTCGGGTAGATCCACCGCCGCCAGGGACAACGTATCGATGGTAGGCGTTGCCGTCGACTAGCTCGGTTGGTAATAGCAGATATAGTCCATTAACGCAAAAGTTCTACTTCTAGGATGTTCCTCCGCCTCACACAAACAAAGCTTAACCGAGTCTGTAAAATTACACTGGAGGGACAACGCACCTCATTCGTGCGCACTCAGTGTAATAATACTTTGCATACGAACTATTTATTACTATGCATTACCAATACACCTGTTTTCTCGCTATTGTCATCCATAATACTGTGTAGATAGAACATAAGTAGAAGTTCAATTTAACGAAAAAATAAAGTACTTTTGCTTGTGGTACAGGTTGGGAAACAACAATTTTTCAAAAGTTCTGTTCAAAAAGTGTGATGAAACCGCAAATGAACTACGGACAGGCCACAGTGCAGAACATCACTCGCCAATTCAATGCCGTACCACAACGACCTGTGAGCAGCCATATCATCCAGTACCATCTCTTCGCTATAGGGTACAGAAGCCACCGCTCCTCTATGGTACAGCTGCTCACCGCACGTCGCTCGCCGGGATCGACGATCAACGTGGTCACCGGAACAACGCTACTGCCCCGTCGACGCAAGGAAGAAGATGGCCTGCACGGATGAGTCGAGGTGCACGTTGGTGCACGCCGATGGCAGAGCATCGCCAAGCAAATNGGATTGCCGTGGGCCATTGTGTCAAGAGTGTACCGCGAGTTCATAGATTCGGGTAGATCCACCGCCGCCAGGGACAGCGTATCGATGGCAGGCGTTGCCGTCGGCTAGCTCGGTATAGTCCATTAACGCAAAAGTTCAACTTCTAGGATATTCCTCCGCCTCACACAAACAAAGCTTAACCGAGTCTGTAAAATTACACTGGAGGGACAACGCACCTCATTCGTGTGCACTCAGTGTAATAATACTTTGCATACGAACTATTTATTACTATGCATTACCAATACACCTGTTTTCTCGCTATTGTCATCCATAATACTGTGTAGATAAAATATAAGTAGAAGTTCAATTTCACCAAAAATAAAGTACTTTTACGTTAGCATAAGTATAAAATGCTTGTGATACGGGGCATATTTAGGAAACAACAATTTTTCGAAAGTTCCATTCAAAAAGTGTGAAGAAACCGCAAATGAACTACAGACAGGCCACAGTGCAGAACATCACTCGCCAATTCAATGCCGAACCACAACGACCTGCGAGCAGCCATATCATCCAGTACCATCTCTTCGCTATAGGGTACAGAAGTCACCGCTCCTCTATGGTACAGCTGCTCACCGCACGTCGCTCGCCGGGCTCGACGATCAACGTGGTCACTGGAACAACGCTACTGCCCCGTCGACGCAAGGAAAAAGATGGCCTGTACGGATGAGTCGAGGTACACGTTGGTGCACGCCGATGGCAGAGCATCACCAAGCAAATGGTTCCTTGTTTCAGCGGGGCATATTTCAGGTCCGTGGTGGTGGTATCCTCGCATGAAGACTGTATACGTTGGCTTAAATGTGTCCTGTGGTACACGTGCCGTCGTCCCTCACCGGCGAACGACACAGGGACCTGCGCCTACAGCATCCTGATGGAGAACTGTACCTACAGTAAGGCAATGCACTGGCCCGCCGCTCCCGAACTGCGACCCGGTGGTTGGCCGAAGACTTCGCGGTCTTGAGGTTGCTTGACTGACACCCCCNTGCGCGCCGGTCGTCCTGCTCCGACGAGTATCCGTGATTTTTGTGAGGTTGTGCAGCGGTCGTAGACCAGTATGCCCCCCCCCACCACCGGACACTTCGGGTGCCTTGTGGAGTCTATGCCACTCCGCATCGCCGCCGTCATCAGGGCGAAATGGGGCGCTACACGCTACTGCTGCGCATCTTACTGGGCAGGTTATCTCTAATTTAACACATCACAAGTGTATGTTTAATTTTGTTTGTAATATTTAAAACGAAAGCATGGACGAACTACACACTGGATTTTAAAAAAAATTTCTTGGTGGTATTTTGGTGTCATAAAATATTTCTACGTTCAGCTACAGCTCGTTAAATATGTTGCACGCAGAACATTTATAAAGTTGTTTGGCACAGTATAAAAATTTAAGTTTTTCTTTTTAAATCTCGTCCCTCTTTTATAATTTGGCCAGCATATTGTTTTAAATATTATATATGCTAACAATTCGTGAAATTATTTTGGACAGCTGAACAGTCTTGAAGAGCCAGACGTGTCTCGAGCATAGACTAAAGATGAGGTAAACCGATTCTTCGTCTTCTGCGCATGTACCCAATGTTGACCTACCCCACGCCAATGCTGCTGCCAAAGACTCGTGGTCAACAGTGATGAAACTGTTTGCTTGTATCTTAATTTTCACAAGACAAGCATTTTTACACGAACAAATTACTTTTACGAATTCGAATTTAATCTAATTGCAGTGAAAACTAGTTAGAGGAAGTATACAAGCATTTGTCTACATAAACAGTGTTCTAACCTCAGATCCCATCCACGTTGCTAATGATAGCCGTACTGGCATAAAAGCAGTTCAATGTAGGGGCACGGAGACTGGTTATGCGCAGCTAGCGTGATAACTCTACCTCATATTCACTCTACGGTCTCGAGCGGGAGAGGTAAACACTTTGTTAGGTCGCTGTGGGCGGA